>CAUYUJ010002026.1:25000-94432 GCA_963575745.1 Prorocentrum cordatum
GGCACGGCGCCGCACGCGAGGGGGGGGGGTCAGACGGGCAGGGCGGAAGCCTCCCGAGCCACACGTCGCAAGGTGCCTCTTGGGCCACGGGGGCGGCTGCAAGGCGTGCCGCCGCGAGGCCCGAGGGGCGGCGGCGAGCCAGCGGGTGCGCACGACCAGACGGCAGCGCGCACGCGGCTGGCGAGAATCGCCAGCGCCCCGGGGTCGCCCCAGCGCTGGCACCAGGCAGGCAGAACAGCGGCTCGCCACCCGAGGGGTCAGAGCAGCAGACATGCTGGCGGTCGCCGTCGGGGTCGGGCTCGTCGCGGCTGGTGTATGGGAGATGTCGCTATCAAGCGAGCAAAGCGGTGCTGGTCAGCGTAGCAAAGCTTCTAGAGCTGGTCTCACTATTGCCAGTGATGCTGACACTGATGCTCGAACGGCCGAGCTGAGCAATGGGCGGGTGAACACCTAGAGTGAAACAAAAACTGCATAAACATAATTTGTTGGAGGTCCGCGCGGGTTTCTTGGATATGCGCTGGACCCTCCTCCTTGGCACGCGAGGCGCCGCCAGGGGAGCCCAGCGTCGATCCGCGTTCTCCGATGAGCACCATCAAGGACCAGCGGTCCAGGACTCGGGCAGCTCCAGTCCGTTGCCCGAGCCTCTCGGTGTGCTGTCCGTCGCACGTGGCGGGCCGGGCCGGCTGGGCCACGGCTGGGTCGGCGTGGCGGCGCGCTCCGACGACAGGCTGCCCCTCAGAGCCGACAGCAAGGAACCAGCAGGGCCGTCGTCACCCGCGAAGAGGGACGCCACGGCCGACGTGATCCTCGCAGACATCGGCGGATGCTTCAGAGGAAAAAAAAAACTGCATGCCCATAAACTTTCGGAGGCCCGTGCGGGTTTCCTGGATCTGCGCTGGGACCCCACTCCCTGGCTCGTGGAGCGCGCCAGAGGCGGAACTGGAGGCGCCGCCAGGGGGGCCCAGAGCCGATCCAAGAAATCCGCGCGGAGCTGCGGATGTTTATGTTCGTGCAATTGTTTCTGTTTTTTCATGCTTAGCCACGAGAGGCGGGTGCAGGAGGTAGCCAGGGACGCCAGTGACAGTGAATGCCGAGAAGACGGCTATTGCGGGCTCGGCAGCCGCTGTGCCAGCGCCAGGGTGCACGTTGACGGCGCGCAACTCATCGCCGTTGGACTGCGTGGGCGAGGGCGAATCGCTGGAATAATTTGGACGGCGCTGCAAGAACTCCGCCATCGTCATCTCGGAATCCCCTAGCATGGTATCCACGCCAGCCCATTGATCTTCGCCCGGAGAGCCCTCGGAGCGACTCACAATGCTCACGACGACCATGGCGTGACGTTGTCGTTCTTCGCGACGGTTGCGTGGCAACGATGGCCTCGGGCGTGCGCCCTTGCCACCTTGGCTTGCGGATGTCCCTCCTGCCAGCCCTTCTCGAACGACCTCGGCCATGACAAAGCCGGCGTCGACGCCCATATAGACGCGGACGAAGTCTTCCCTCTTGTATCGCTTCCTTACCCGCTTGACTAACATGTTCTTGATCACCCTATATTATTCCATGCCCTGCTCGGGCAAGTCCCTCTAAGCCGGGACTCCAAGCGGCCTCTCTCCACGTCCAAATTCGTCCACGCCGTCCAAGCTCGAATTTCGTCCTGCAGCATCGGATTTCCGGTCCCTGTTCTGAATCTGCAGATCCTTCTGCAGCTCAGACTTGGCGTACGTCTCCCCATCGTCGGCCAGCTCGTCCTCCAGCTCGATGTCATATCCGTTTCCGGGGTCAATGTGCCTCATCGGCTTGCGGACCAGAGCGGGAAAGAAACGCCTATGGTTAGGGGAGTACACGCTGATCAAGTCGCCGTCAACAAGTGGTAAGCGCAAGTCATTCATCACAACGCCGTGCACCAACTGCCTGGACGCCCCCACATACACTTCGTAGTGGAAAACGTTGAACTTGAGATACTCGTCGAAGTACATACCCCTGGAATCGATGATCCTGGCCGGGAGCCACGTGCGCAAGGTTGCTGATCAATACTCCACGTCCTGGTTCTTGTGGCATGCCCAGTGGGGCGGGCTGACGACCGACTGCGGTTCGGTGGAATGGCGTTTCTCCTCCTCGGCCTCCTGCTTCGACATCTTGTGGTCGATCACCTCGTCAGACTCGATGCACAATGCGTATGCAAACCATGCGTACCTTCCCCGGTTCTTATTCCATCTGTACTCCTTCCAAACGCGGTGGTCGACGTCGCCGTCAAAGAGGGGCGCCTCCCCCTGTTGCTCCGCCGAGAGCACTTCGAAGCCGCTGCCGTGCAAGTCTTCGAACAAGGGGTAGAGCTCGTTGAACTCGCCGTTTCTCGGCGCAGTTTCTTTGCCGAGGACAAGGATGGTATCCTGGTGGTCAGCAGCGCCGCAAAGCCCTTTCGCTTCGAAAATGCCGTCGACCTCGAGGTAGTATTGCTCCTGGTGCGCTCTGTGCCCGACTGAGAATTTGTGCTGGAAGCCGTCTGCAATGTCGGTCTTCCCAGTGATGCAACCTTCGCCAACTTGCCAGCAGAGTTTGCCATGCTTGATCAACAAAACCATCGCCTTGCCGATGCCGAATGGCGGCTTGTCATTGGGGAAAACCTTGCCGAACAGCAGCAAGTCTCTGGCCTTGGTCCTGATCGTCAAGTGAAGCTCGAAGTCCATCGTTCCGCTCAAGTTCAGGTCCACCTTCAAGAACGAGTCCTCCCCAGGGTCCAGTGGTATCAGATTGGCGCAGCCCCGCTCGCGGTCCTCGCGCGCGTCGAATTGGGCCATCTGCTCCATGGTGGGGTCGTAGTGCAACCTCGTCTTTTGCTGACCGTCCTCGTCAACGACCCCCTCCGTCCTCGTCCACGCGACCTCAACTGGGTCACCTGGCCGATCCAACCCCCTAATATTCACCATCCCACTCGTCGGTACCACGCTCATTCTCCGAAAATGCCGAATCCCAGCAGTGGACACAATGAAACAAACGACGGCGATCACAGCGGCTACGATGCCGGCCCGCGCATCGCAGCCGTCGCCCGCGACGGGGCCCGGGCCTGATGGGCAGAACCAGTCGCGCGGGCGCGAGACGTACGTCTCACACACCCCTGTGTCGGGCATAAACGACTCCTTGGTGTAGCCTGGCGGGACGTTCGCATTGCACAGGTCCTCAGCGCCAGTCAGGCAGTCCACTGTGCGAGTCTGCTCCCCCGCTCCGCACAAGTTGCTGCAAAGCGACCATGATTCGCGCGCCACCCAGCGCGCCACAGGGACGGTCACGATGGTGGACACGGGCGCCCCGACGACGAGCCTGGCCGCGGCGAGGCCCTGTGGGGCAGCAGCGCCGGCATCCCGCAGGGCAGAAACGAGCTCGCTGATGAGGCTGCCCCCATCTGCGTTGAGGCTGGCCAGGCCGTCCGTGACAGCTGTCTCATCGTCGGCGGGGTAGATTTGAAACATCAGCTTTATCCGCGACCCCTGCAACGTCGCCAGGCGCCTCGCTGGAGGGCCAGACTGGTAATCGGAGTTCAGGCGCTTCGCCGTGCACACGTGGATCTGGTCCGTGGACAGACCGAGGACCGCCCCGAACGCGCCCTTGATCGCGCCCCGCTGCAAATTTCCTGCGGCCCACTCGGCGGCGAGGCCTGAGTCCAAGCTGCCCTCGACGAGCGCCACTTCCACGACAAGGCCCACTGCAGAGTCGAGAGCCTCTATGTCCGCAGTCGGCATGCAGACCAGTGGGACCATGTCGAAAACGCCCCTCGTGCATTCGATGGGAGCGAGGAGCTCGTGTGACGAGTTGCACGCGGGCGAGCAATTATCACTCTACCTCCTCCCGTCCTTCCAGTGCCTCTTCTTCCCCCCCTTTCTTTCCTTCCCCCTACCTCCCCACTTTTCTGGGGCTCTCTTTGGCTATAGGTGTGCAATGCTGTCTTCTGTCTGTGGCTGGGGGCGCGCGGCCTTGCCCAGGCCTCGCCCCCACGCCTCCGCCGCATCCGGCCCCCCGCCCCACGGCGCAGGCGGGGCGGGCTCGACGATCTCCCAATTCTGGCCGCAGCGGTCGCTGAGGCCACCTCGGGAAGCCCTATCAACCGGATTGTCTGCCGAGGAAACGCGCCCCCACCATGGATATAAACGCCGGGCACGGCATGCCTCCCAAGTAGCGAAGATGATCTGGATGGCGTGGACAGCCTTGGAGGACCCTTTGATGAGGGAATGCTTGGCGCCCTCGTTGTCGATGAAGTGAATCCACGCGCATTCGGTCAACAGGGAAGGCCACGTTTCAAGGGCCAGGAGCGGGCCGACTGCCTCGATCTCCTGGATGGCGTTGCCGCGGCGGCCGTCATCTGACCACCGGCGAAGCCACTCGGACGGGGCGTTGGCAGCCGTAAGCATGGGGCGAAATCCTGGGTCGCGCGGCTTCCAAATGCCCGCCGCGACGCGCCCAGTGCCCTCTCCGTCGCTGACGGTGACCAGGAGGGGCCAATCCCCGAGGTCGAAGGGAACTTCGCGCCCTGACTGCTCTGACACTGCGGCCCAGAACCAAGACAAGGCGGCTCGCAAGGAAGCGGGTAAACCGCGTCGATCCTTATCGTCGAACTGTCTGCGCCGCAGCGGGGCCAAGACAGCGGCGCCCTGCCGGCCGAACAGGAAAGAGCGCGCCCAGCCCAGCCGGCCGCGCAAGGACCCGGCCTCTGCTGAACTCAAACGACCCCGCTGCAGGTGCCACTCGAGGTCGGCCAACAGCGATGTCACTCTGTCCCGGGGCAGTCGGGCCAGGGGCTGCGGGCAGCCCACATGGAGCTCTGCGCCCAATAACCCCCAGGTGCCCGACGGCAGCGGTGATTTGGCGAAGTCGAGGCGCCACCTCACCTCCTTGTTGAGCCACGCCCAACAGAACCACGCAGACTGCCCAATCGACGCGCGCTCCACAGCCCATGCGTCGTCACTATAATGATGCATTGGGACGTCGAAGAAATGATGCATTACCGAGCACGTTGCTAAAGGGTCTCGGACATAATTGAACTGCGTCCCTGCGCCGCCAAACACCTGCCTAAGATTTCTCAGCAACGCTGGCTCTCTGCGGCCCGGGTGCCACACGGCAGACCACATGTATGGTATCTGATCGGGCGACAAGGGGCTTTGCCGGAAGGCCCCGCTGTAGTCAGAGGAGAAGCCCGCCAAAGGCTCGTCGCCGCCCCAGAGCTCTTTGCAGAACCTGACGGCTGCCCTCGCCGTTTCTAGGTCGTCAGGGGCGTACGCCTCGCACGTGTGCACTGTTGCGTTGGCCCCACTTGCCCTCAAGTTTTCAATGTTGCGTGCTTTCCATTGGCCTTGTGAACCTCGCTCCCATACTGGGAAGCTCGGGTGCGCCGCGATGGCCGGCAAGTCCACTTCATTCACACTGAACGGGCCTTGCGCAGCGCCGGACGCGATCTCAGCCTTCCGTTTCTCCCATGCCATCTTGTCGAGCAGCACATCTCCGGAGGATTTGACAGCGTCGACAATTCTAACACTCCGGTCTGGCGCGTCCCTGAGCCACTCCGCCAGGTCCACCTGTGGCGTTCGCTCTGCTACGCGCCGCACACCTGCGACGTATGCGGGAAGGGGCGCTGTTCCTTGTTGTATAGCAGGCAACGAGGGCGCCACCGTCTGCTTGCGCGGCCGGAGGAAGGGGAGTAGGGACAAGGGGGAAGAAGAGGAGGAAATCGGTTTCTAGTTTCGGTACATCCGCCCCCCAACCTTGCTATCGGCTGCTGCCCCGGCCTGGCGGCTGGCGGCGGCCTCGACGCCGCGGGCGCCAACAGCCGGACACCTGATTTGGTGGTGCCCCCGCTGCCTGTCTGGTCGGGAGCGCCTTACCGCGTTCCTTGGCGACCCCCCCCCGCACACGCACCTGCAGTCTGAATCCGCCCCAAGGCTGGCCGGCCCGCGGACAGGGACTCGAAATGCCGGACATCGGGGTGGTGAGACATGGCCACAAGTTTCTGGAGCAACGGTCCGTGCAAGTGGTCGATGACACACTTCACGTCTGGATGCAGCGACTCTGACCAGGCGCGCCTCTGATCCTGGAGCTCTTTCGACCACTCCGAGATCTGCGCGCACGCCCGCATTCTCCTCTCGACAAGCACGCTTGCGTTGGCCGGCTGTCGCTGGTAAGCTGCGCCGGCGGCGTCGCGCAAGACAGGCGGCGCCTGCGTGGGGTGCACTGCGGACGCCACGCGGTGCAGGAAACCGTCGGGCCCCACGCCCTCCGGCACGAGAGGGGGGCCGCCAGCGCCGCGAGGCTGCAGTCCTCCCGCCGCCGCGCGGGCAGCCCGCGCTGGCGCTGGAACCGCGCCGGCCGGGTCCTGCCATTCCACACCTTGCGAGTTCGCAGATGACGCTCTCAAACGCTTCTCTGGTGGCCCAGAAACGTTTTCACTATCGTCAACCAAGCCTCGCTGGGATGGCGCGTGGCTCGGGCGGGCGGGGGTTCACGCCCCCTTGTGGGCCTCGCACGCCGGGTGCTCCTGGCCGCACCCCTTGACGTTGCACACGTGGAGGTACTTGCACTTTTTCCCGTAGGTGCACTTCCCTTCGTTGTAGAACGCGCGAACCTGCTTGCCACCGACGGACTCCACGCGCGGAAGACCCACGCGGGCCTTCTTCGGAGGCGCCTGCTGCGGGCCGTCGACCGCGCCGGAACGGTCGCTGTGGAGCCCCGAAAACAAGGACACCCATTCCGCGCGGCACGTCTGGACGGCCTCCGTGAGGGACTTCCACTTGGGCCTCATCTGGCGGTCCGCCTCCATGACGGCGTCCACGGTGGGTTTGCGGCCGTTCTTGCGCTCGAACAGTTTGAGGACAACCCACTCGTGGTAGTCGAGCAGGACGGACCAGTCCGCAGACGCCCAGTCGGGCGCAGCCGCCAAGGCCAACGTGTTCATGAGCACCCTGTGCTTATACATGAACCCGACGGCGGTCTGGGTGCCGGAAGAGTCGTCGCTGTTCTGGGCGCTGGCGCCACCGCCAGACGCCGAGATCCCCGCCTCGCTGTTCAGCGCGCGGACCTTGCGCAGGTCGTGACCGTGGGGGCGCGCCGCTCGTGCTCGCGGACCAGGCGGCCCGCCAACGCGTCGCTCCCCATGAGGTGCGCCGGGAGGCGAATGTGGTAGTGGCCCACGAAGCTCGCCGTTCTCTTCTCGCGCACTTCTGGGTCGACCGGGTCGTCCCAGCCCCCGCCCTTGCCCTTCCAGATCAGGTCGAGCTCACCTGCGACGAGGGCCTCGGTTTCCTGCCAGGCTGCCTTGACAGGCTGGCACAAAGGACGGTCTGTCCCATCTAGCCCTGCCGGGACGCAGATCCCAACGACGGAGTCTGCTTTGGAGTCCGCCAGGCCAGCAAACTGGCCTATATTCACCATGCCCTTGAAATTCAAATAGTCCGCGACGCGGGGGTCCGACCCGAGCTTCGACAGGCGCACGTCTAGCTCTACCATGTCTTATCCAAGGTCACTAGGGCGGGTTTGTGGGACTTCGCTGGCGCCGTATTGGCGCGCTGCCAGAGCCGATATGGCTACGGACAGCTAGCTGCGAGAAGCAGGAAGAGCACGAGCAAGGGAAGGAGGAGGAGGAGGAGGGACGATCGCAGGGCCCACTGCGCCATCGACTGCGGATCTCTGCTGCGACGCGATGCTCCGCCGGAGGGCCTCGAGGCGACGTCCCCCGAGCAACGGGCACCGCCACCGCCACGACAACCAACGCACAAAGACGCTACGGCATGCCACGTTCACGTTTTTCTGCCCCCGGGGGCCCAAAGTAAAAGCAGCAAGAGACGACGACAGTGCGTTCGCTTCCACCGGCCTTCCGCCAAGGGCATCCGTCCTCTTGGATGCCCCCCGTTGAAGCGCAGTTACCTTCGCTGAACAGAGACGCGCGGCCCCTTCAGGGAGGGGGTGGCCAGACGGGGGCGAGAGAGGAGCGAGGGGGGGCGAGGAACGAAAGAGAGAGAGAGAGAGAAAGAAAGATAAGGAACAGGGCGAGAGCGTAAGGTAGTAAGAGAAGACACGGGGGGGAGGAAGCAGGGGGGGAGGCACAGGGAGGCACGGCCTCTGCTCACTGCTCCCCCTCTCGCCTGGACTCGGAGGGTAGGTGATAAGTTTGGACGCCACCGGCCCTGCCCACCATGAGCCTCCCGACAATTATCACTCGACCTCCTCCCGTCCTTCCAGTGCCTCTTCCTTCCCCCCCTTTCTTTCCTTCCTCCTACCTCCCCACTTTTCTGGGGCTCTCTTTGGCTATAGGTGTGCAGCGCTGTCTTCTGTCTGTGGCTGGGGGCACGCGGCCTTGTCCAGGCCTCATCCCAACGCGCTTCCTGCCAGGCCTGGACACTCCAAGCGGCGAGCAGGTGATCCCACCCAACGCGTGCCCCTTACCGGGCGTCGCTGGTGTCGGCGCTGGCAGACCCGTCACTCGCATCGGAATCTCGCGTATCCCCAGGTGGCGGTCCGCCGTCTGCGCTCGCTCTCTCCTCCCCCTGCCATTCGGGCAAGCCTGTGCGCGCGTGCGACCAGCACTTCCCGCAGCGCACGTAGCCCTGGTCGACGTAGCGCTGAGGCATGCCCGAAACTGCTTCCACCGATCGGCGGGAGCACGCCCACCAGAAGGCGCACACCGTCCTTCTCGGCTCCTCGGCTGACTGCCGACGCAGAACCTTACTGCTCGAGTTCAACACCAGACCGACTTGCTTCGCGGAGGCCACAGCCTCAGACTCCCGCGCAGGGGTTGTGGGAGACTCTCGCCCGTCGCACTCTGGCGCGGCGGCAGGCGTGTCCGCTGGGCGAGTATCCCGGCGCCCCGGAAGCTCGAAGGCCCCGGCAGGCTTGAATCCAGCACGAAGCCGCTCCACGATTTCATATTTCAATAGCAACTCGGTCACGCACCGCGCCCTGTCATACCGGACTGGCATGCCCGACGCGGGGCCCCAATGACCCAGCGTTCTGCGCTCTTCCATGGGAAAACGCAATTGGCCCGCCAGGGAAGGCAGGAAGAACCGCGGACTGTGCAGCGACCACTCCGTCACGTCCCCAGCGACGCCGACTACCCGCAAGGCGTGTCGCATAGCGTTCAGTGCACCCGAATACGACATTGGCCTCGCTGGCTGCAGGATCACGAAAGCTCCCGCATGAAAAGAGACAGCCGGAACCACAAAATCAGCACTGCGAAGATCCACGTACATCGAGATCGTCGTCCAGAGCGGGCCGCCCCAGTCCCGCCCTTGCCAGTCACGACGCGGCGCGGCCCACGGGGTCTTGCCGATCTTCTTTTTCGATCGCCATGTCTCCGCATATATTGCATCTGGGGACAAGGCGCACGCCGCCGACCGTTGCAAGTCTGACCGCCGCAAACATGCGAAAGCCAGGACCATGATGAAGCCCATCGTGATCACAGTGCCGTGGTCGCGAGACGCCGCTGCAACGAAAAAGGCGCCCAAGAGTTGGTCCACGATCTCCTGGGTGAGGGGCGGGGCCTGTTGCCTGGACTCTTCCGCTTGCCTGGTGGACGCCGTTCTCTGCGCTTCCACCGCTGAGTCGGCGAGCGGCCACTTGAGTTCGAAGATTTCTTGTGCCCACAGCAGGGATGCGAAAGTAGATCTGGGCACTGACGCGCACCTCTGACGAGCATCCCGCAGGTGGAGAGCGAGATCTTCAGCGTCTAGCACCCACGGATCTCGTCCCGCCGCCTCTGCCCAAGACCTCAAGCGATTCAGACGTCGGAGGTGGGATCTGAGCGTGGTCGCCACAGTCGCTTTCTTCGTGAACAACGGCCTCAGAAGATCCACTTGGTCGCACCAGGCGAGCCCACGCCGCATGAATCGTTGCATCCGGGGGGGATGCGCAGAAAGCTCTCGTGCCAGTTCCTCACACCTTTCGAGCTGCACCTCCAAGAACGCATTTTCGCGATCCTGGCAGGTAGCCTCACCGCTCTGTTTGCGGCGCTTACGTCTGCCGCTTACTTGGGAAGCCTGTGCCGGCTTCGCCACCACAGCGTGTGCGCCGGACGCACGTACCGGCGTCAACACTCTCGACGTGCCACTGGCCAAGTCTGCGCGCGCAGCACCATGCACGGATGCATTCGCTGCCGCCTCTACACTCGCGTAAAACGCAGTGTAGGGCCCAATGCCGCCGACCGGGGCTATACCGCCCATGTCTACGGCGACATCTTCCGCCGAGTGAAACCACGTGCCTGCTTTCACGACATTCAGGACGTCGTGGTCGAGCAAATACCGCTCGAGCACAGCGTAACCGGGCCCTGACTGGGTCACACATGCGCGGAGACGGGGAGACAAAAGAGGCCTTTTCACCTCGTCACCCGCGGTCGCCGCATTGGTTTCTGCACCGCCGCAGCCTCTACCAGCTGCACAGGTCGCCCCTGCACTACCGCATGGAAGCGCACCTTGCCACATTACCGTGGCTACGACGCACGCGCAGTAACACTGCCCGTGCTCAGGGACTTACCTCCCACTAGCCTTGGCAGCACCGCCTGGCCACACACCCTGCCACATTACCGTGACGATTCTCGTGTTCCAACTTCTCCAGGGAATTACCTCCCCGCGTTCACGCTGGCCTCGGCGCCATGCTTGAACCAACTTCGCTGGCGCCGTATTGGCGCGCTGCCAGAGCCGATATGGCTACGGACAGTTAGCTGCGAGAAGCAGGAAGAGCACGAGCAAGGGCAGGAGGAGGAGGGACGATCGCAGGGCCCACTGCGCCATCGACTGCGGATCTCTGCTGCGACGCGATGCTCCGCCGGAGGGCCTCGAGGCGACATCCTCCGAGCAACGGGCACCGCCACCGCCACGACAACCAACGCACAAAGACGCTACGGCATGCCACGTTCACGTTTTTCTGCCCCCGGGGGCCCAAAGTAAAAGCAGCAGGAGGCGACGACAGTGCACTCGCTTCCACCGGCCTTCCGCCAAGGGCATCCGTCCTCTTGGATGCCCCCCGTTGAAGCGCAGTTACCTTCGCTGAACAGAGACGCGCGGCCCCTTCAGGAGGGGGTGACCAGACGGGGGCGAGAGAGGAGCGAGGGGGGGGCGAGGAACGAAAGAGAGAGAGATAGATAAGGAACAGGGCGAGAGCGAAAGGTAGTAAGAGAGGACACGGGGGGGAGGAAGCAGGGGGGGAGGCACAGGGAGGCACGGCTTCTGCTCACTGCTCCCCCTCTCGCCTGGACTCGGAGGGTAGGTGATAAGTTTGGACGCCAAACGGCCCTGCCCACCATGAGCCTCCCGACAATTTGCTCCGCTGGCGATGTCGACGCAGGACGAGCTGTCGACCACGTTCGGAATGAATGGTACCTTGTCCGCGTGACAAGCCTTCTCTGTGCACACTCCAGTGGTGTTGACCCAGTCGTAGGCCGTCGTAGCCGTGCACTCGATCAGGATTTGGTTCGCCAAATTTTCATACCATCGTACTCCGAGCACGAAACGTCACACGTCTGCGTGTAGTTCCGGTCGGAACAGCCCGCGCCTACGCCGTCGTAGCCGACTGGCATCTTTAAGGCAGGGCGTCCCACGCAAACGTTGGGCTCGCACCTGGCGGTACCCTGCCACTCCCCGTCTATGAGGACCGTCCCGTTCTCGGAGACGGTGCTGCAGAGAAGCGTTTCTTCCACGTGGTATCCAGGTGCGCAGACTGGAGAGCACGTGTCGCCCCATTTGAAGCCTGTGCATTCGATGCGGAGAAGGTCGGGCAATGGGCCAACGACCTGAAAGTTGGGTCCCGCAATCCCTATGGGCACGGGGTCGACGTCGGGCCATGGACACACGCAGCACGTCGTGGACGACGTCGACGTGTGGGTCGCCGTGGTGTGCATCCACAGCTCCACGACAGGATCGCTAGCGTACCGTAGACGATGCGACGACATGATGCCCAAGTTAACCAACGTTGCCGCAACCGCTGCGGAGAAGTCGGCCGCGCCCGCCGTGTCATTCAGCGCGGCCAGGGCGCTCTGAACCCTAAACCCTAAACCCTAAACCCTAAACCCTAAACCCTAAACCTGTCAGAGTCGTGGTGCTGGACGCTGAGGTAGTATGGAACGACGTCGTTGACGTGCCCGTGGAGGTACCGGTGAAACTGTCTGAGGTTGTCGAAGTGCCTGTGGTCGTATGGTCATGGTTGTTGTCGACGTATCCGTGAGCGTGCCGGTGGTGGTGGAGGTCACAGATGTCGAGATGGTTGTGCTCGAGGACCACAAAGAATAGGTATGAGAGGTCGAGGAGACGGTTGACGAGTCAGTAGCAGTAGTTGTGGATGTCCTGGAGACTGTCGCCGTTATGGTGGATGTACCAGAGGCCGAGGTACGCGTCGACGTGGAAGTGGCGGTGGTCGTGGACGTCCCCGAAATCGAGCTGCCTGTCGTCACAGTGGTGCTGCTGGTTCCGCTCGTGCTGGTCACAGTGGTGCTGCTGGTGGCACTGGTGCTGCTGACAGTGGTGCTGCTGGTCCCAGTCGTGCTAGTCACAGTGGTGCTGCTGGAGACGCTGACAGTGCTGCGCGTGGTGCTGCTGGTCCCAGTCGTGCTGGTCACAGTGGTGCTGCTGGTTGCGCTCGTGCTGGTCACAGTTGCGCTGCTGGTGGCACTGGTGTTGCTGACAATGGTGCTGCTGATGCCAGTCGTGCTGGTCACAGTGGTGCTGCTGGTAGTGCTGATGGTGCTGCGCGTGGTGCTGCTGGTCCCAGTCGTGCTGGTCACAGTGGTGCTGCTGGTTGCACTTGTACTGCTACGCGTGGTGCTGCTGGTCCTGGTCGTGGTGCTCACTGTGGTGCTGCTGCTCCTAGTCGTGCTGGTCACAATGGTGGTGCTGGTTGAACTGATACTGCTACGCGTGAGGCTGCTGGTCCCAGCCGTGCTGGTCACAGTGGTGCTGCTGGTGGCGCTGATGGTGCTGCGCGTGCTGCTGCTGGTCCCAGTCATGCTGGTCACAGTGGTGCTGCTGGTTGCGCTCGTGCTGGTCACAGTTGTGCTGCTGGTGGCACTGGTGCTGATGACAGTGGCGCTGCTGGTGCCAGTCGTGCTGGTCACAGTGGTGCTGCTGGTTGCACTGGTGCTGCTGACAGTGGTGCTGCTGGTCCCTGTCGTGCTGGTCACAGTAGTGCTGCTGGTTGCGCTGGTACTGCTACGTGTGGTGCTGCTGGTCCCGGTCGTGGGGCTCACTGTGGTGCTGCTGGTTGCGCTCGTGCTGGTCACAGTAGTGCTGCTGGTGGCACTGGTGCTGCTGACAGTGTTGCTGCTGGTGCCAGTGGTGCTAGTCACAGTGGTGCTGGTGGTGGCACTGATGGTGCTGCGCGTGCTGCTGCTGGTCCCAGTCATGCTGGTCACAATGGTGCTGCTGGTTGCGCTGGTACTGCTGACAGTGGTGTTGCTGGTGCCGCTCGTGCTGGTCACAGTGGTGCTGCTGGTTGCACTCGTGCTGGTCACAGTTACGCTGCTTGTGGCACTGGTGCTGCTGACAGTGGTGCTGCTGGTGCCAGTCGTGCTGGTCACAGAGGTGCTGGTGGCGCTGATGGTGCTGCGCGTGCTGCTGCTGGTCCCAGTCGTGCTGGTCACAATGATGCTGCTGGTTGCGCTGGTACTGCTACGTGTGGTGCTGCTGGTCCCGGTCGTGGTGCTCACTGTGGTGCTGCTGGTTGCGCTCGTGCTGGTCACAGTTGCGCTGCTGGTGGCACTGGTGCTGCTGACAGTGGTGCTGCTGGTGCCAGTGGTGCTGGTCACAGTGGTGCTGGTAGTGGCACTGATGGTGCTGCGCGTGCTGCTGCTGGTCCCAGTCGTGGTGGTCACAGTGGTGCTGCTGGTTGCGCTCGTGCTGCTGACAGTGGTGCTGCTGGTTGCGCTCGTGCTGGTCACAGTACTGCTGCTGGTGGTGCTTATGGTGCTGCGCGTGCTGCTGCTGGTCCCAGTCGTGCTGGTGACGCTGGTGCTGCTGGTTGCGCTGGTACTGCTACGCGTGGCGCTGCTGGTCCCAGTCGTGCTGCTCACTGTGGTGCTGCTGGTTCCGCTCGTGCTGGTCACAGTGGTGCTGCTGGTGGCACTGGTGCTGCTGACAGTGGTGCTGCTGGTCCCACTCGTGCTGGTCACAGTGATGCTGCTGGTTGCACTGGTGCTGCTGACAGTGGTGCTGCTGGTCCCTGTCGTGCTGGTCACAGTAGTGCTGCTGGTGGCGCTGATGGTGCTACGCGTGCTGCTGCTGGTCCCGGTCGTGCTGGTCACGCTGGTGCTGCTGGTTGCGCTGGTACTGCTACGCGTGGTGCTGCTAGTCCAGGTCGTCGTGCTCACAGTGGTGCTGCTGGTCCCGGTCGTGCTGGTCACAGTAGTGCTGCTGGAGGCGCTGATTGTGCTGCGCGTGCTACTGCTGGTCCAGGTCGTGATGCTCACTGTGGTGCTGCTGGTTGCGCTGGTACTGCTGACAATGGTGCTGCTGGTCCCGGTCGCGCTGCTCACAGTGATGCTGCTGGTTGTGCTCGAGCTGGTCACAGTTGTGCTGCTGGTGGCACTGGTGCTGCTCACAGTGGTGCTGCTGGTTGCGCTCGAGCTGGTCACAGTTGTGCTGCTGGTTGCACTGGTGCTGCTGGCAGTGGTGCTGCTGGTCCCACTCGTGCTGGTCACACTGGTGCTGCTGGTGGCGCTGATGGTGCTGCGCGTGCTGCTGCTGCTGGTCCCAGTCGTGGTGGTCACAGTGGTGCTGCTGGTTGCGCTGGTACTGCTGACAGTGCTCGTCCTGGTCACAGTGGTGCTGCTGGTTGCACTCGTGCTGGTAAGAGTTGCGCTGCTGGTGGCACTGCTGCTGCTGACAGAGGTGCTGCTGGTCCCAGTCGTGCTGGTCACACTGGTGCTGCTGGTGGCGCTGAGGGTGCTGCGCGTGGTGCTGCTGGTCCCTGTCGTGCTGGTCACAGTAGTGCTGCTGGTGGCGCTGATGGTGCTGCGCGTGCTGCTGCTGGTCCCAGTCGTGGTGGTCACAGTGGTGCTGCTGGTTGCGCTGGTACTGCTACGCGTGGTGCTGCTAGTCCAGGTCGTCGTGCTCACTGTGGTGCTGCTGGTTGCACTCGAGCTGGTCACAGTTGTGCTGCTGGTGGCACTGGAGCTGCTGACAGTTGTGCTACTGGTCCCAGTCGTGCTGGTCACAGTGGTGCTGCTGGTGGCGCTGATGGTGCTGCGCGTGCTGCTGCTGCTGGTCCAGGTCGTGGTGCTCACTGTGGTGCTGCTGGTTGCGCTGGTACTGCTGACAGTGGTGCTGCTGGTCCCGGTCGCGCTGCTCACAGTGATGCTGCTGATTGTGCTTGTACTGCTGACAGTGGAGCTGCTGGTCCCAGTCATGATGCGCACAGTGGTGCTGCTAGTTACGCTCGAGCTGATTGCGCTCGAGCTGGTTGCGCTCGAGCTGTTCACAGTTGTGCTGCTGGTGGCACTGGTGCTGCTCACTGTGGTGCTGCTGGTCCCAGTCGTGATGGTCACAGTTGTGCTGCTGGTTGCGCTCGAGCTGGTCACAATTGTGCTGCTGGTGGCACTGGTGCTGCTCACAGTGGTGCTGCTGGTCCCAGTCGTGCTGGTCACAGTGGTGCTGCTGGTGGCGCTGATGGTGCTGCGCGTGCTGCTGGTCCCGGTCATGGTGGTCACAGTGGTACTGCTGGTTGCGCTCGAGCTTGTCACAGTGGTGCTGCTGGTGTCGCTGCTGGTGCTGCTGACAGTTGTGCTGCTGGTCCCACTCGTGCTGGTCACAGTGGTGCTGCTGCTGCTGCTGCTGCTGCTGCTGCTGCTGCTCCTGCTGGTCCCAGTCGTGCTGGTCACGGTGGTGCTGCTGGTTGCGCTGGTACTGCTGACAGTGGTGCTGCTGGTCCCTGTCGTGGTGCTCACTGTGGTGCTGCTAGTTGCGCTGGTACTGCTACGCGTGGTTCTGCTGGTCCTGGTCGTGCTGGTCACAGTGGTGCTGCTGGTTGCGCTCGTGCTCGTCACAGATGTGCTGCTAGTGGCGCTGGTGCTGCTAACAGTGCTGCTGCTGGTCCCAGTCGTGCTGGTCACAGTGGTGCTGCTGGTGGCGCTCACGGTGCTGCGCGTGCTGCTGCTGGTCCCAGTCTTGGTGGTCACAATGGTGCTGCTGGTTGCGCTGGCACTGCTACGCGTGTTGCTGGTCCAGGTCGTGGTGCTCACTGTGGTGATGCTGGTTCCGCTCGTGCTGGTCACAGTTGTGCTGCTGGTGGCACTGGTGCTGCTCACAGTGGTGCTGCTGGTGCCAGTCGTGCTTGTCACAGTGGTGCTGCTGGTGGCGCTGATGGTGCTGCGCGTTCTGCTGCTGGTCCCAGTCGTGCTGGTCACACTAGTGCTGCTGGTTGCGCTGGTACTGCTACGCGTGGTGCTGCTGGTCCTGGTCGTGGTGCTCACTGTGATGCTGCTGGTTGGGCTGGTACTGCTGACAGTGGTGCTGCTGGTGGCACTGATGGTACTGCGCGTGCTGCTGCTGGTCCCAGTCGTGGTGGTCACAGTAGTGCTGCTGGTTGCGCTGGTACTGCTACGTGTGGTGCTGCTGGTCCCGGTCGTGGTGCTCACTGTGGTGCTGCTGGTTCCGCTCGTGTTGGTCACAGTTGTGCTGCTGGTGGCACTGGTGCTGCTTACAATGGTGCTGCTGGTGCCAGTCGTGCTGGTCACAGTGGTGCTGCTGGTGACGCTGATGGTACTGCGCGTGCTGCTGCTGGTCCCGGTCGTGCTGCTGACAGTGGTGCTGCCTGCTGGTTGCGCTCGTGCTGGTCACAATTGTGCTGCTGGTGGCACTGGTGCTGCTCACAGTGGTGCTGCTGGTCCCAGTCGTGCTGGTCACACTGGTGCTGCTGGTGGCGCTAACGGTGCTGCGCGTGCTGCTGCTGGTCCCAGTCGTGGTGGTCACAGTGGTGCTGCTGGTTGCGCTCGTGCTGGTCACAGTTGTGCTGCTGGTGGCGCTGGTGCTGGTGACAGTGGTGCTGCTGCTGGTCCCAGTCGTGCTGGTCACACTGGTGCTGCTGGTGGCGCTGAGGGTGCTGCGCGTGGTGCTGCTGGTCACACTCGTGCTGGTCACAATGGTGCTGCTGGTTGCGCTGGTACTGCTACGCGAGGTGCTGCTGGTCCTTGTCGTGGTGCTCACTGTGGTGCTGCTGGTTCCGCTCGTTGTGGTCACAGTTGCGCTGCTGGTGGCACTGGTGATGGTGAAAGTGGTGCTGCTGGTTCCGCTCGTGCTGGTCACAGTAGTGCTGCTGGTGGCGCTAATGGTGCTGCTCACAGTAGTGCTGCTGGTGCCAGTCGTGCTGGTCATAGTGGTGCTGCTGGTGGCGCTGGTACTGCTACGCGTGCTGCTGCTGGTCCCGGTCGTGCTGCTCACAGTTGTGCTGCTGGTTCCGCTCGTGCTGGTCACAGTTGTGCTGCTGGTGGAACTGGTGCTGCTGACAGTGGTGCTGCTGGTTGCGCTCGCGCTGGTCACAGTGGTGCTGCTGGTGTCGCTCATGGTGCTGCGAGTGCTGCTGCTGGTGCCAGTTGTGCTGGTCACAGTGGTACTGCTGGCTGTGCTGGTACTGCTACGCGTGGTGCTGCTGGTCCCGGTCGTGCTGCTGACAGTGGTGCTGCTGGTGCCACTCGTGCTGGTCACTGTGGTGCTGCTGGTGGCGCTGGTGCTGCTCACAGTGGTGCTGTTGGTTCCACTCGTGCTGGTCACAGTGGTACTGCTGGTGTCGCTCACGGTGCTGCGCGTGCTTCTGCTGGTCCCAATCGTGCTGGTCACAGTGGTGCTGCTGGTTGCGCTAATGGTACTGCTACGCGTGGTGCTGCTGATCCCGGTCGTGCTGCTGACAATGATGCTGCTTGTTCCGCTCGTGCTTGTCACAGTAGTGCTGCTGGTGGCACTGGTGCTGCTGACAGTGGTGCTGCTGGTCCCAGTCGCGCTGGTCACTGTGGTGCTGCTGGTGGCGCTGATGGTGGTGCGCGTACTGCTGCTGGTCCCAGTCGTGCTGGTCACAGTGGTACTGCTTGTGACGCTGAATGTGCTGCGTGTGCTGCTGCCTGTCCCAGTCGTGCTGGTCACAACGCTGCTGGTTCCGCTCGTGCTGGTCACAGTTGTGCTGCTGGTGGCGCTGATGGTGCTGACAGTGGTGCTGCTAGTCCCAGTCGTGCTGGTCACAGTGGTGCTGCTGGTGGCACTGGTGCTGCTGACAGTGGTGCTGCTGATCCCACTCGCGCTGGTCACAGTAGTGCTGCTGGTGGCGCTGATGGTACTGTGCGTGCTGCTGCTGCTGCTGCTGCTGCTGCTCGCTGTCGTGCTGGTCACAGTAGTGCTGCTGGTTGCGCTGGAAATCACTTGCCAACCTGGCAAAAAGCTTAAGGACATCTCTGAGGACTGCATAGAGTAATAATACCCTTTCCAGGTACGCCAAATAATACCTGTAGCATATGAAGATACACTTCCGGGTCCTTCGTAGCGCCCGTTCAAATTTGACATGTGGCAGGATGAGTACCACCACGCGCCCCAAGATCTACTGGCGCAGTTATTGGGCGAAAGGTCGTTGTCCTGATCACTGGTTGAAAAGCTGCGCCCGTTGTGGTCGACGGACAGGCTGTCTCCGATGTCTCCTGAATACCCGCCGACTGTCAATCGATATAGGTTCGATTCGCTGTCCACGTGGAAATGGGAATACGTGGCGTGCCCCGGCTGACCAGTGGCGTCCACTAGGTCCACCCGCAGCTCGATCTCGCTCGACGCTTCAGTGAGACGGTGGATGTTGTCACTCCCGAGCCAGAAGTTGTCGTTGTCGCCAAAGCCCGACTTGTACTCGGACCACCCCCTGAAGAAATCAATGCTGCCACTGGTTCGTTTTTGGATGACGACCCTCCCACTGGACAACGTGACTGCGATGGGGTCGCCACCGTCGCCCAAGTCTAAAGTGACCTGCCCATCCAACGCATGTGCCAGACTGGTCGCCTTCGCCGCGCTGCGTAAAACCGTGGCGTTACTCGTGTCGAGCATTGGAGTATGCCGAGTCGTCTTCTTGTGCGCTCTTGAGCTCATGAAAGTCATCGCAGAAGGCTGTCTGTCTAGATGCCCCCCAGGCGTGATGTGTGTGTGTGTGTGCGGGTTGTGCTGCTACTGGTACTGATACGTGTTGTGCTGCTGGTCTCAGTCGTGCTGGTCACAGTGGTGCTGCTGCGCGTGCTGCTGCTGGTCCCGGTCGTGGTGGTGCCTGTGGTACTGCTGGATCTGCTGGTGCTGGTCACGGTGGCCCTCGTGCTAGTCTCCGTCGCCACCAGCATCCCCGGAGATGCCGCAGAAATCGCCGGGAAGTCCCCGTCAATAAGAAGGGCATTGCAAGACCAGCCAGCGTTCTCTGCACGGGTCAAGCTCAGATCCATGCCCCACATAAGCCAACACTGACCACTTGTCGAGTCCGAAGAGTTATCCGCGTGGAGTCCGTACAACTCCACACCCCTGCAACCGAGCGTCTGGACGCACAATGCCTTGCAAGCGGCAAAAGTTTGCGTCCCTGGATTTATGCGTGAACCGTCCTCTTCAATCTGTGGGTCATAAGAGTCAAGTGATCCCTCTAGGGCACCCGCCGCAATCAATGCTGTCATCTCAGTGATCTGCGCGGATGTAACACCGCAGTCGCCTTGCGCTGACTCCCACGAGATGCGGCTTGATGAAGCGCCTGCGTGGCGCACCAGCACGTGTAAGTACGCATACGTAAGCACACGTGCGCAAGACATCATAGGTAGCACGCTGCCCGTAGACACCACTCTGGCGTGCAATCGCGTCAATGAAATCCGCCTGAGCCAAGACATGCTAACACATAACTCGCTTGCTGGTCAAAAAGGGCTGAATGCGTGCTAGATTCATGAGTTACGAAATCGCCCGAGTATGGCTGCCCCTGGGAGTCCCTGGGGGGAGATCCAGCCCGTGTGTAATACGGCGATGCATGCGCGATGGTCTCAAAGGCCTTTCGGCTTCAGATGGCTTCGGGAGCTCTTCAGAGGGCCACAAGATGGACACGTATCGCCCCAGAGGGTCCGCGAGATTGACCTGAAGGGATTGAATCTGGCCCCGGGATGACCCGAAAGAGCGAGGGCGCGCCGCTGGCTGGCCCGAACAAGGGGGCAAGGGTTGAGACTCCCCCCCTTTTCTGGGCCCGCCGTACGGGACCTCCCCCCAATCCCGATCCATCGTCCCGCACACCTCCCCGACCCCCTTTGGGGCAAGGGGTTGAATCCCCCCTCGCCCCATGTGTCCCACAAAGGTTAGGGAAAAGATTGCAGCCCACCCATACTCCGGACCATACCGCTACCACCCGACCGCCCTAATAACCCTAACATCCTAAACATCTAACCCTAACCCTTACCATAACCCTAGCACCCTAAACCTATAGCACCCGAACCCTAACCTTACCACCCTAAGCATGAGCACGAATCCTAGCCCTAACCCTAGCACCTTATCAGTCTAATCCTAACACCCTAACGCTACTGCCCTTACCCTAACGCTTGCAAACTAACACCGACACCCTAACCCTAATACCCTAACCCTGACAGCCTAACCCTAACGTCCTGACCCTAACCCCTTCCTCCTAGACCTAGCCCCCTAATCCTAACGCCCTACCTTTAACCCGACATCCTTCACCTAAAGACCTTAGCACTAATACCCTCCCCTGACACGCTGACCCTGACCATATCACCCTCACCCAAGGCAACACACCCTAAACCGAACACGTGACCCGTTAACCTAACACCCTAACATTAACACCCTAGCCTTAACCGTGACCCTAACATCCTAACCCTAGCGCCCTGACCCTACACATAACACCCTAACCCCAAGCTAACCCTACCCCTAACAACCTCAACCTCACTCTCACACCCTCTTATTACCACAAAACCCTAGCCCTAATACCTTCATCCGAACTACGTCATCACAAACTTCAGCCCTAGGCCAAACACCCCAACCCTAACACGCTGACCCGAATACCCTGATCCTAACCCGTGCACCCTGACACCAACACCGTAAACCTCACACACTAAGTGCCCCGAACACCACCAGCCGTCGGTTCGCGACCCCAGCTCTTCTACCGCTCTCTGGCTGAGGGGGGGGGTCCCCCCGCATTAGCCATCCGCCCGCGCACACCCATGTTCCAGCCTTCCTCAACCACTCCTCCTCCCCTCTCTCCGACCTGCTCCGTCTTCCTCTCCCCCACGGGAACGGGAAGAATGCTCTGGACGGGCTCTTGGAGGAAAAGGGGGAACACATCTGTCGTCGACCGGCCAAGAGCCATTCCAGCCGCCAGCGACGGCGTTGCTGATGGTGGTTCTATTTTCTCTGACTGCACACCAGCAGAACTCCGCATGGTTCGCAAACCCTGCGCCGCTCAGTTCAGAGCTACGCGTGCGCTCCTCCATAAGCTGGAACTGATCGCTCTTCCTGCTTGAGGCCTAGATCTGATATGCAGTGCCGTGAGGTGCAGAGCAGTGCAGAGCGTACAAGGGATGCAGGAATGCGACGGTGCGGGGCTGGTCACCCGCCCTCGGGCCCCCCGGAGGGCGGTCGGGGTCGCTGAACAACAACAGCGCCGTGCATGGCGGCGGCGGCGGCGCGGTGGCTTGATACCACGGAGTGGTGAACCAGTGACGCCGCGGCCGAGAATCGCTGCAAAACTCACTCGACTGCAGTTGGAGTAACGGAGAGAGCGAGGTACGAGTGATGACGTGCTGGTGGGGCGAAGCCCTCCAGGGAGGGGTCCAGGGGAGAGGCGAGGGGGCACATTCCGGCGGTAATGGCCGCGGCGGGGCCGTTTCACTCGTATTTTGTTCGAATGAAGTGGCTCGCGGGCGCCTTCCACGGCCCGTTTCCTGATACTTTTTCGAATGAAGCGGCTCCAGGGCTTCAAGACGGCCCAAGACGGCCCCAAAACGACCCAAAGACGGCCCCAATAGAGCTTCGGCTGGCCTGCAGACGGTCCAAGAGAGCCTCGAGACGGCTCCAGAGACCTTCCAGAGGGCTCGAGGAGTCCAAAAACATGGATGCCCCTAAAGTTTTCGACAATTTTTCATGTTCTCGCCTTTTCTGGCCCAGACGTGCCCAACACGGCCTATGAGGTCCCAAAGCTGGTCCCTAGACGGCCCCAGAGGCCCTCCAAAGAGGCGGAAAACAATACAAGAGGGCCCCCAAACAGCCCCAGAGGGCCCCCCAAGACGGCCCCAAGGCAGCCCCAAGAGAGCCCCGAGGGACCCAAAGAGGGGGCCCCCCAAAGGGCCCCAAGTGGCCCCCGAGAGAGCCCCAATACGGCCACAGGCTTCCAAGACGCCCCGAGGCGGTCCAAAAGGGCCCCAAGACGGCCCAAAATTGCCCCCCAAAGGCTCCACATTTGCCCCCAGAAGATCCCGAAGAGGCCCAAGAGACGCTCAAGAGCACCATGGCTCCCATCAGCGGTGACGTAAAGAGCTTTTCACACCGACGCTCCCCAGAGCGAGCGGCAACGTGAAAAACTCTCACCACCAGGGCTCCCAACGGAGACGGCGACGCAAGAAACTCTTCACACCAAGGCTCCCAAGAGCGAAGGGTGCCATGAGCCCTCTGGGGCAAATTCCTGAAACGCTCTGTCCGTTTCCGTGCCAGCCCAGGTGACGGAAAGAGCGAGGTACGAGCGAGAGACGTCCTGGTGGGGCGAAGCCCTCTAGGGAGGGGTCCAGGGGAGGGGCGAGGCGCGCACGTTTGGTTGGTAGTGGCCGCCCGGGGGCCGTTTCCTTCGTAGTTGTTGGAGAGAAGCGGCTCGCGGGCGCCTTCCACGGTCCGAGTCAGTTTCCTCTTATGTTTTCATCTGACGCAGCCCAAGGGCCGCAAGACGGCCCAAGAAGGCCCCTAAACGGCCCAAGAGGGCCCCAAGACTGCCCCAATAGAGCCTCAGACGGCCTCCAGACTGTCCAAGAGAGCCGCAAGACGGCTCCAGAGGCCCGCCAGAGGGCACCCAGGGGCAAACAACTTGATGTTTCTATTGTTTTTGCAAGTTTTGGGGGTTCTTGCCTTTTCGGACCAACAACGGCCCAAAACTGCCCACGAGGCTCTAATGATCGCCCCAAGACGGCCCAAGAGGCCCCCGAAAGGGTTCGACAATTGTCCAAGAGGGCCCCAAGACGGCCCCAGAGGGGCCCAAGACGGCCCAAAAGGGCCCCAAGACTGCCCCAAGAGGGCCCCAAGACGGCCCCAAGAGAGCCCCGAAGGCCCCCGAGAGAGCCGCCAGACGGCCAATGGCCTCCAGGACGCCCCGAGACGGCCCAAAATTACCCCGAAAGGCCTCTCCAAACGCTCGAAAAGGGTCCCAAGAAGATCCCGACGAGGCCCAAGAGACGCTCAAGAACATCATGGCTCCCATCAGCGAGCGGTGACGTAACAAGATCTTGACACCAAAGCTCCCCAGAGCGCGGTGATGTAAAGAGCTCGTCACACCAAGGCTCCCAAGAGCGAGCGGCAACGTAAAAGTCTCTGACCACCAGGGCTCCCAACAGAGACGGCGATGCAAAAAGCTCTTCACACCAAGGCTCCCAAGAGCGAAACGTGCCATGAGCCCTCTGGGGCAAATTCCCGAAGCGCTCTTTCCGTTTCCGTGCCGGCCCAGGTGACGGAAAGAGCGAGGTACGAGCGAGAGACGTTTCGTTGGGGGCGAAGCCCTTACAGGGAGGGGGTCTGGGGGAGGGGGCAAGACCGAAGAGAATGTTCGAATGGCCGCGTTGCCCTTGTATTCTTTCGAGTGAAGCGGCTCCCGGGCGGCTCCCATGGCCTGTTTCTTCGTATTTGTTCTAGTGAATCGGCCGGAGGGCCCCAAGACAGCCCAAGAGGGCCCCCAAACGGCTTCAGAGGGCCCCAAGACTTCCCCAAGAGAGCTTCAGATGGCCTCCAGACGGTCCAAGATAGTCTCGAGACGGCTCCAGAGGCCCTCAAGAGGGCCCCCAAACGGCCCAAGAGGCCCCAAAGATCCTCCAAGACTGCCCCAGAGGCGGCCCTCATACGAGCCCAAGGCGGCCCAAAAAGCCCCAATAATCGTCCCAAGACGGCCCCAGAGGCTCCCCAAAGGGGCCGAAAACGGGTCAAGAGGGCCACCAAACGGCCCCAGAGGGCCCCCAGACGGCCCAAGAGGGCCCCCAGACGGCCCCAAGAAAGCCACAAGAGGGCCCCCCAAGAGACTCCCAAGCGGGCCCGAAGAGGCGGCATGGGGTCTGGATTGCTTCGGTGTAGAGACTGGGCTGGCCCAAGGACGGCCCATGAGTCCCAAAACGTTCCCAAACGGCCCCCAAGAATTCCCAAGAAGCTCCAGAGACGCTAAGGAACACCATGGTTCCCCACAGCGAGCGGTGACTCAACAAGCTCTGCACACCAAGGCTTCCCAGAGAGCGGTGACGTAAACAATTCTCAACATCAAGGCTCCCAGGAGCGAGCGGCAACATAAAAGTCTCTGAACAGCAGGGCTCCCAACAGAGAGCGGTGACGTAACAAACTCTTACCACCAAAGCTCCCAAGAGCGAAAGGTGCCGTGAGCCATCTCAGGCAAATTCCTGGTCCGCTCTTTCCGTTCCTGCGCCGGCCCAGGTAACGGAAAACGCGAGGTACGAGTGATGTACGTTCTAGTGTGGGGCGAAACCCTCTGGGGAGGAGTGCAGAGGAGGGGCGAGGCGGGGATGACCCGGATGTAATGGCCAGCTTTCCTCGTATTTGTTCGAATGAAGCGGCCCCCGGGCGGCTCCCATGGCCCGTTTTTTAAATATTTGTTCAATGAAGAGGCCCAAGCGCCCCAAGACTGCCCAAGAGGCCCCCAAAACGGTCCAAAAAGGCCCCCAGACAGACCCAAAACGGCTCAAGAGGCCCACAAATAGTCTCAAGACGGCCCCACCCGCAAAGGGGCCGAAAACTGTCCAAGAGGGCCCCCAGACGGCTCAAGAGGGCCCCAAGACGGTCCAATAGGGCCCCCAGACAGGCCCCAAGAGAGTCCCAAGGGCACCGATAAGCTCCCAAGCGGGCCCCAGGAGGAGGAGGAGGAGGAGGAGGAGGAGGAGGAGGAGGAGGAGGAGGAGGAGGAGGAGGAGGAGGAGGAGGAGGAGGAGGAGAGGAGGAGAGAGGAGGAGGAGGAGGAGGAGAGGGGGGGGGGGGGAGGGGGGGAAGAGGAGGAGGGGGGAGGACCGAGGGCGAATCCAAGGTAGGAGGAGGAGGAGGAGGAGGAGGAAAAAAGAAGAGGAGGAGGGAGGAGGCGAAGGAATTAAAGTAGAACGAGGAGGAGGAAGAGGAGGAGGAGGAGGAGGAGGAAGAGGAGGAGGAGAGGAGGACCGAGGGATAGGCCAAGGAAGGAGGAGGAAGAGGAGGAGGAGGAGGAGGAGGAGAGAGGAGGAGAAAGAGGAGGAGGAGGTGGAGGAAAAGGACGAGGACGAGGGAGGAGGAGGATGAGGAGGAGGAGGAAGAGGAGGAGGAGGAAGAGGAGGAGGACGAGGAGGAGGAGGAGGAGGAGTCAGGAGAAGTTGCAGGAGGATGGGGAGGAGAAAGAAGGAGGGGGAGGAGGAGGGGGAGGCAGATCAGATCAGACGCCTATGGGGGCATGACTCCACTCCTTGACACGCTCGACGCCCTAGGACCGACGTAGCTGCCGCGATTTCGGGCCTCCGCCCGCCCTGAGTTTCCAGGGTGCCAGAACCCTAAACAACTACCAGAACACGTCACACTTTGAAACCTAACAAACGTGCAGCCGACCCCGAGAGACTTTCCCCGAAGCCTGAGTCCCGGAACGACTGGGCACCTGTCATCCGCGCACGCTTGGGAGGAGGAGGAGGAGGAGGACGGGTCAGCGACGAGGGGGGAAGGACGGCAGCCTGGCCAGCAGCAACCGCGGGTGCCTCAAGACATGTAGCAGTAGTAGACGCAGCCGTACGCGTCGTCCACGTACCCCCCGCTCTGGAGGGCGTAGAAGCACACGCGCGGGCAGAGAAAGTAGCACGAATTCTCTAAGTACTCAGCATACTGCCCACGCCACAACATGGACTCTCCACCTGGTTGTTGTCCGTGGGCACCCACCATGCCCTCAGGCACCGCCACGCTACAACCAATCTGCCGAGGGTAGCCAACAGACTCTTCATCATCACATCGTAGTGTTAGTAGTTGACGCTGCCGTTCTCGAGGAATGTCTGCAGGATCCTCTCTAGGTGGCCCATGGGAGCGGCCCCCTCCTTCAGCTGCGCCCAGAGCTGCTCGCAGCAGACGACAAGTGGCGCGAGCTCGTCGGTCCTCGGCATCATCACTTTGCACTGGCCCTCTTTGAACGCTGCCTGGATTTTGATGAACGGGAACTCGGACACAACCTGCTTCGACGACTTCTTGGCCTGTGCCTCTTTCCACTCCGTCAACTTCTTGGCATTCTGCATGCCGCAGTTGTTGCCCCCCCTTCTCGCATCCCTCGGCAATCCCCACGAGGCACGCCACTGAGATCGACCCGATCTGATCCAGCTCCTCCTCCTTTCCCCTCGACCTCAAGTCCTGCGCCTTCTCCACCCGCGCCTTCACCCTCGCGCGCCCTGAGAGAATCGGGGCACTGTTCTCGTTCATAGTCATCGTCAACAAAGTAATAGCCTCGACTTGTCTGGTGCGCAGCGTGACATTCATCGCCAGCTTCATGAGTACCGGTACGATCTTTTTGATCGAGTCGATGTCGAACTCTTCTGGGTCGCTGAGCTCCTCCTTTGAGACGGTCCTGTTGCTCGTCGGGACCTGGGCAGCCTTCTTCGCCGCCCGTCCGCCTGCGTGTCCTGACTCGACCTGCCTGCGTCTGGGAGGGGCCGCTGCGTCGGCAGCTGGAGCTGGGGGCGCTGCAAACGCACCGCGCGAACTCAGGCAGAGGAACTGGCAGATGCGATCGAAGGTGAACTTGAAGGGCCTCAAAAGTCTGAAACGGCTGTAGACACACAGGGCAGTCACGCGTTTCCAGAGCCTCAAGCGGAAGATTGAACTTAGAAGAGTCCACTCGGCACCGCTTGAAGAGGCAAGCGTTTTCGAGATGTCGAATGGCAGTATCTCTACACCGAAACGTCGACGACCACGACACGCACTGGCTGGTCAGCGTAGCTTTCGAGACGATACTCAACAGCCCGTGCTCGCCACCTTTAGCCTGTCTCTGGTGCGTCAGGAGGGCCTTCCGAGAGAGAAACCCGCGGTCGCACTGGAGGCCGTCCGCATTCAGAAGGGTGCAGCAGTGCTCCCCATCCGCAAGCTCACCTGGTTCCTGAGTCTCAACATGGGGTTCTGCAGAGCGAAGAAGCCACTCGGCCCGAAACTGCTGGACGTCCAACTTCTGGAAAGCCTCAAAAGCCTCTGAGTCCCTCTTGAAGGTGCCTAAAACCTCCTCCCCCAGTAACTCCAAGACGTCCCTCCCCTCCTCCGTACATTCCATATACGCCATGTCCTGGAAGAATTGCCGAGCCCACGGATTGTCCTTCGAGGTGTCCTTGGGCTTGAGAACCGAGGACGGGTACCAGGGAAAGGGAGCAGGGGTTTCGTCTTCGATTTCCAACTCTCCAAATACCGCAGTAAGCTGTTGCACATGCCAACCTGGACTCCGTGCAACTTTCTGCCACTCTTTTAGCCTCTGCACCCTGAGCTCTAACCAGAGAGGAACCAAACCCGCTTGCCTCCAGAGGACAGTGGCGGGGGGTGTCCTGATGACCGTAGTCACTGTGCCGTCTGAACTCACAACAGGAACATGCTGGGCCACACCTCCAAGGAGCACACGAAGATAGCGCAGACACGTGGACTCCAATCGTGCAACCTGGGAGTCCGTCAAGACAAGGGCAGTAAGACCTGAGACAGCAGCACCAATCACATTACTCCTGAAGGCCATCTTCTTAGCACGCCACGACTTACACTGGGTCCAGAAACGACGCATATGTGCCCACCCCTGTACAACTGCAGCCCGACGAGCCTTAATCTCAGGAGCCCATGAACCATTGGTCGAAAAAAGTGTCCCCAGGAACGGAACCACAGGAAGCATAACTCCAGGTAACGGTAACGAATATCCCGCATACGTAAAGGCCGTACGCGTGGCCCAATTCGCCCCAGGGCCACAGAAGTGTGGTACAACTTGTTTTTTTCCCAGCATTCTGATACATTCCGTGTTCCTGGAGGGCCGCATTCAGGAGCTTGTCGGAGTGTACGATGATATTACGTGTGTCATCTAAGTCCTTCACAACATGCGTTTTGTTCAAGTCATCCGCGAAGACCCGCAAGCTCAAGTCACACGGCATGCCAGTAACAGCGCACCGCCCTCGCAGTGCATTAGGGAAAGAAGCATGGTGGCTTTCTTGCCACCGTCGTACAGGAGGGGCGAACGCACCCTGAAACACAGTTGCGCCATTAGCATCCCCCATGTAGTTCCCCTCCGTGTCGCGAAAAACTTTGTGTTCCCCGTCAGCAGAGACCCTGAATCACGCCCGTCGGTGTCGTTGCTTCAGGATGTGTGCGTCCGGTTCGTCGCACAGCCTAACTACAGCATCGTCAAGGGAGACATGCTTCACTGACCCAAAAGCGTTCCTCATATCGTGTTTCGTATCCACAGTCGACACTCGAGCCCGAGACACCCTCCACGTGAGGGCAGCGGTCGTCCGAATCGCCCCCGTCCTCGATCGCCTCGGCAGATATCCGTAATCGTAACTCGGCACCTCTCTCGCACGTCGTTTCGCAGTCTTAACCCACATCTTCCCGAACGAGCATAGGCCGTGAAGCAGTCTGGTCCCCTGGGTGCGTAGCTTATCGTTGTCCTTGGACAACTGATAGGTAAAAGACATGTTCCAGTGAGCGACTAGTCTATCATGTTGTCGAACTTTAGTCAAACTACTAGCAACCCGTCTGGATATCTGCTCACCTACCCCCTCAGGCCTCGGAACACCAAGCCCCGCACACCTCACAGGAGCAGCAGGACGTTCCGACAGCAGAAGTGACCACACCTCGCCAGGAACCGACCACGGAACAGCAGCCCGTCGACGTCGAGCGGTCCTGAAGCCCCGAGCGATCCTCTCCAGGTCCTCCTGGCCTTTAGCAACCTCCTCGGGAGTCGGGAAATCGTCGCTGTCGAACCTCGAGGCACTGGTGATGAAGTCACTCTCGTCGATGGGGGCAGCACTGATCACGCCCTTACTAGACGGCATGGTCAGGTCCTCCTCCCACTCCTCCATGCTGGGCGTGTAAGCAGCGATGTGCCCGAACCTCCTCCTCCGTGGTCCCACACCAGCCCCCGCCATCAACCTGCAGATCCTCCACTCCTCCGACGCGATCCCCTTGGACTGTGCCTCCTCAAGTTCCTCGGAGAGCTGGGCTTCTCTACGCTCCTGGAGGGTTCTGCGAAACCTCCTGCATTGCTTGGTGATCCGAGAGAGGGCAAGAACTGACTCCAGCGAGCCTGTACACTGTTCTCTGGCTCGTCCTCGCTGCCTCAGAAGCTGCATACGTTGGTGCACGAGTGCTTGGTATTCAGCAGGTAGAGCTGTCGGTGTGGCCTCAAACTTCGCAAGCCCCGACTCCTGCACAACTGCCACACGATCGCTCCACACCTCTTCTAATGGCGACGCCTGCACCAGCGCCTCGGCAGAATTGAGACCTCGGTCTGTCAGAAGCTGCATGATAGCCGCCTCCGTCGCCACCCTGAATTCGTGTGCGTGATGTTCGCTTCTCAAGGCCTGGCCAAGACCGACATAGTCCCAACGACGCCGCGGCATTTCGTGTCGATAGCATGGTCGCAAGTCAAGCTGAAAAAGAAAGGGTACATGGTCTCTGTGCACCTCATCTGGTATCACCTGCAGCCGTCTCGCCGAGCGCATCGGTTGAGTGAACAACTGCATCTTGGGGATATGGCTGGCTGGCAGGAGGGCATGATCAATGTACGACACATGCTGGCGCCTTTCTCGCAGCGGACTAAAGTCAGGTGTCGCATCTGCGATCCTTGCTTCGTCAGGTACTGGTCCAAAGAAGCTCGGTCCACACGGGGAAAAAGGTGTCTGCAACTGCCAGCCCCCACGTCTCAGCCATCTCGCGTACCAGCGACCCCGCCAGATGCTCCATACTGCGTCCATACCTGCCCACTGCGGATGACGTGATCTCACATGTGCTATGTTGCCCCCTCACCAGTCCGACTCCGTCGTTGACGTCAGACGCAATGATTGGAAAAGTACGGCAGGGGAGACCAGTAAGTACATGTTGTGCGAAGTCGTGTACACGATGTATGGTAGCATTGAGTCTAGGTTGCTCTCGGGGATCTCTGCTACGCGGTGGGAAATACAGTCCCATGATAGTCACGCGCGCACACGCGCGCACGCGCGCGCACACACAGACACGCACACGCACGCCCAGAAATGTCCTTTGGCGCGGCCCAGATACGCACCACATCGTTGGCTCGAGCTGTCTGCTTATTAATCATGATCGAGACGCCGCGCGATGTGTTCGCGAAACTTCCTTTCGGATCATGTCCAACATGTATGGCTTTAAATTTCGGGAGATCCTCCAAAACATATGCAGTCTTGCACGCGCGACGTTGGGCACCGATACGAATAAGAACGCCAACCGAAGCGAATTCATACTGCAGCTCGAGCTCCCTGTCTCTGTCCGACAGTGAAAGTGGATTCCAACAGAGCACTCTCCTAACAAGAAAGTCCAGGATACAAGAATACACCAATAATGCCGCGGACCCGAGGAGATACACGCTCCGTCGCATTTAAGCCGTCGTGGGCACCCGTATGGGCTCTACGGGTCTACCTCCTCGGGGGATGGCACAACACTGACGTACAGCACGCCCGCCTCTGGGCACACGTAGGGGTCACTCAGCGCGCACTGGTGCCAGTCGGTCCCCTGCGGCAATCGATGTCCAACACAACACGAGAAATGAGGAATGTGTGTGAGTGTGTTTCGGTAGCGGGCAGGGGGAGGCCGCGCCTCCTGGTCGGCGCGGCGGCGGGTGTGCAGGGTGTCGTGCAGCCACGACCCCTCGAACACCTGGGCCGCGCGGCTAGGAGGAGGCAGAGGAGGAGAAGGAGGAGGAGGATAATCACAATAATAATGAGAGGAGGATGACGAGGAGGAGGAGGCGCAAGGCTCCCAACTGAGAGCGGTGACGTAACACGCGCTTACCAGCAAGGCTCCCAAGACTGAGCGGTGACGCAACAAACTCTCACCGCCAAGGCTCCCAAGAGCGAGCGGCAACGTAGGCATCTCTGGGCACGAAGACTGTGAACAGAGAACGGAGCCGCAACAAGCTCTTCCTAGCAAGGCTCCCAACAGAAAGCGGCGACGTAACACGCGCTTACCAGCAAGGCTTCCATCACGAGCGGTGACGCAACAAGCTCTTGACACCAAGGCCCATGAACGAGCGGCAACGTAAAAGTCTCGGCACACCAAGGCTGCCAAGAGCGAGCGGTGACGTCACAAGCTCTAACCACCAAGGCTCCCAAGAGTGACGTGCCATGAGCCCTCTCGGGCAAGTTGCTGAAACTCTCTTTCCGTTCCCGTGCCGGCCCAGGTGACGGAAAGAGCGAGGTACGAGCGAGTGACGTTAAGCAGGGGCGAAGCCCTGTAGGGAGGAGTGCAGAGGAGGGCGAGGCGCGGGTGAAAAAATCGAATGGCCCGTTTTTCTCGTATTTGTTCGATTGACTCCCGGGCGGCCCCCATGGCCCGGTTCTTCGTACTTCTTCGGGTAAACCAGCCAGAGGGCCCCAAGACGGCCCACGAGAGCGCCCAAAAACAACTTCAGAGGGCCCGAAGACGGCCCCAAGACGGCCCAAGAGAGCCCAAGACGGCCCCAAGAGAGCTTCAGACGGCCACTAGATGGTCCGAGAGAGCGTCGTGACGGCCCCAGAAGCCCTCAAGAGGGCCCCCTGAGAGGGCCTCCAGAGGCCAAACACCTTGATTTCTGAATGTGTTTTTGCATGTTTTTTGTGTTCTCCCGTTTTCCGTCCCAGAAAAGTCCCAGACGGCCCAAGAGGCCCAAGACTGCCCCAAGAGAGCTTCATATGGCCACTGGACGGTCCGAGAGAGTCTCGTGACGGCCCCAGAGGGCCTCCAGAAGCCAAAAACCTTGATTCTCAGAGTGTGTTTTTGCAAGTTTTTGGGGTTCTCCCGTTATCCAAACGAACCCGACAGTCTAGCCTTTCGCCCCAAGACGCTCCCAGGAGGCCCCCACAGACCCCCAAGAAGCCCCAAGAGGCCCCCACGAGGCCACCAGGAGGGCCCGAAAAGGGCCCCAATAGGACTCCCACGACGGCCCAGAGACGCCAAATAGAGAGCGATCGGTAACGCAAAAAGCTCTTCACACCAAGGCTCCCAAGAGCGAACGGTGACGTACACAAGCTGATTAGACTAAGGCTCCCAGCAGAGAGCGGCGACGTAACAAGTTCCTGACACCAAGGCCCAGCCAAGGCTCAGGAACGGGCGGCAACGCAACCGTCTCTGAACCCCAAGGCTCCCAAGAGCGAGGGGTGACGTAACCAGCTCTCAACGTCAAGGCTCCCGGTACGAACGGTGGTGTGCGTAATTTCGGTTTCTGTTGCTGCAGCGCTCTTTCCGTTTCTGTGCCGGGCCCAGGTAACGGAAAGAGCGAGGTACGAGTGATGACGTTCTGGTGTGGGCGGAGTTCCTTAAGGGGGGTTCCGGGGGGGGGCGTAGCGCGAGCGCATGAGTTCTAATGGCCGTTTTGGGGGGGGGTCCCTATGGTTTTTGCATGTTTTTCTGATTTCTCCTTTCTTCCGTCCCAGAAGAGCCCAAGACCGCCCAAGACTGCCCCAAGAGGCCCCAAGAGGCCCCCGAGACGCCCCAAGAGGCGCCCAAGGGGCGTCCCAAGAGGGCCCCAAGAGGCCAAAATCACCGATTTCCCAAAGGAAAACGGGTACATTTAGCATATACGGCGTTTCGCTTTTCACGGCGCTGACGACGGCCCAAGAGGCCCCCAAGACCGCCCCAAGACGGCCCAAGAGGCTCACAAGATGCCCCTAAACGGCCCAAGAAGGCCCCCAGACGGCCCAAGAGGCGCCCAAGACGGCCCAAGAGGGCCCCAAGACTGCCCCAAGAGGGGGACCACGAACCGAAAAGTCTAGCCTATCGCCCCAAGACGCTCCCGGGAGGCCCCCACAGCCCCCCAAGAAGCCCCAACAGGCCCCCAAGAGGCGTCCCACGAGGCCATCAGGAGGCCAAAATCATAGATGTTCTATGGATTAACGTACATGTTTAGCATACACGGCTTTTCGGCTTTCACGGCGTTGAAGACGGCCCAAGAGGCCCCCAAGACCGCACCAAGACGGCCCAAGAGGCTCCCAAGAGGCCCCCTAAAATGCCCACGAGGGCCCCCAGACGGCCCAGAAGAGGCGCCCAAGACGGCCCAAGAGGGCCCCAAGACGGCCCCAAGAGGGGGACCACGAACCCGACAGTCAAGCCTTTCGCCACAAGAAGCTCCCAGGAGGCCCCCACGGACCCCCAAGAAGCCCCAAGAGGCCCCCAAGAGGCCCCCAAGAGGCCACCAGGAGGGCCCGAACATGGCCCCAATAGGACGCCAAGAGCGATCGGTAATGCAAAAAGCTCTTCACACCAAGGCTCCCAAGAGCGAACGGTGACGTACACAAGCTGATAGGACCAAGGCTCCCAGCAGAGAGCGGTGACGTAACAAGTTCCTGACACCAAGGCCCAGCCAAGGCTCAGGAACGGGCGACAACGCAACAATCTCTGAACCCCAAGGCTCCCAAGAGCGAGGGGTGACGTAACCAGCTCTCAACACCAAGGCTCCCGGTACGAACCGTGGTGTGAGTCATTTTCGGTTTCTGTTGCTGCAACGCTCTTTCCGTTTCTGTGCCGGGCCAGGTGACGGAAAGAGCGAGGTACGAGCGATGACGTTGTGTGTTGGGCGAAGCCCCTCAAGGGAAGGTTCCAGGGGGGGGCGTAGCGCGAGCGGATGAGTTCTAATGGCCGTTTTGGGGGGTTGTCCTTTGGGTCTTGCATGTTTTTAGGTTTGTTCTTCTTTTCCGTCCCCGAAGAGCCCAAGACCGCCCAAGACGGCCCAAGAGGCCCCCAAGAGGCCCCCAAGAGGCGCCCAAGGGGCGTCCCTACAGAGCCCCAAGAAGCCACAATCATAGATGTTCCAGAAAGGAAAAAACGTATATTTTTAGCATATACGGCTTTTCGCCTTTCACTGCGTTGACGACGGCCCAAGAGGCCCCCAAGACCGCCCCAAGAAGGCCCAAGAGGCTCCCAAGAGGCCCCCAAAACGGCCCAAGAGGGCCCCAAGAGGGCCCAAGAGGGCCCCAGGACGGCCCCGAGGGGGGGACCACGAACCGAAAAGTCTAGCCTTTCGCCCCAAGACGCTCCCGGGAGGTCCCCACAGCCCCCCCAAAAGCCCCAAGAGGCGTCCCACGAGGCCACCAGGAGGCCAAAATCATTGATTTTCTATATGATAGTTTACATCTTTAGCATACACGGCTTTTCGCCTTTCACGGCGCTGACGACGGCCCAAGAGGCCCCCAAGACCGCCCCCTAACGGCCCAAGAGGCTCCCAAGAGGCCCCCAAAACGGCCCAAGAGGGCCCCCAGACGGCCCAAGAGGCGCCCAAGACGGCCCAAGAGGGCCCCAAGACGGCCCCAAGAGGGGGACCACGAACCCGACAGTCTAGCCTTTCGCCCAAAGACGCTCCCAGGAGGCCCCCACAGACCCCCAAGAAGCCCCAAGAGGCCCTCGAGAGGCTCCCAAGAGGCCACCAGGAGGGCCCGAACATGGCCCCAATAGGACTCCCACGACGGCCCAGAGACGCCAAGAGAGATCGGTAACGCAAAAAGCTCTTCGCGCCAAGGCTCCCAAGAGCGAAAGGTGACATAAACAAGCTGATAAGACCCAGGCTCCCAGCAGAGAGCGGTGACGTAACACGTTTCTGATACCAAGGCCCAGCCAAGGCTCAGGAACGGGCGGCAACGCAACCATCTCTGAACCCCACGGCTCCCAAGAGCGAGGGGTGACGTAACCAGCTCTCAACGCCAAGGCTCCCGGTACGAACGGTGGTGTGAGTCATTTCGGTTTCTGTTGCTGCAGCGCTCTTTCCGTTTCTGTGCCGGGCCAGGTGACGGAAAGAGCGAGGTACGAGTGAGTTCCTTTGTTGAGTTGGGGCGAAGCCCTTCTTGGGGGGGTTGCAGGGGGGGGGCGAGGCCTGGACGTATTGGTCTAATGGCCCTCCCGGGGCGTCTTGGAGGCCTCTTGGGCGCTTCTTGGGCCGTCTTAGGCGCCCAAGACAGTCCAAGAAGTGCCCAAGACGGCCCAAGATACCTCCAAGACGGCCCAAGAGCGCCCCAAGAGAGCCCAAGACCGCCCAAGACGGTCCAAGAGGCTTCCAAGACGCCCCAAGATGCGCCCAAGGGGCGTCCCAAGAGGGCCCCAAGAGGCCCAAATCATTGATTCCCTACCTAGGCTCTGCCTAGACGGGTTCTTACTCGGTTAGCTTGAGGGGCCGGGCAGTGTAACCCGCCCCGGGCGGTTCCCCTGGTCCCCTGGGAGCGGTTCCCCCAGTCCCCTGGGAACTTTAGCTTTAGCTTTAACTTTAGCTTTAGCTTAGCTTCAGCTTAGCTTTAGCTTTAGCTTAGATTTACATTAGCTTTAGCTTAGCTTTAGCTTAGATTTAGCTTAGTTGTAACTTAGATATAGCTTAGCTTTAGCTTAGCTGTACCTTAGCTTTAGCTTAGCTTCAGCTTAGATTTAACTTAGCTTTACCTTAGCTTTAGCTCAGTTTCAGCTTAGATTTAGCTTAGCTTTAGCTTAGCTTCAGCTCAGCTTCAGCTTAGCTTCAGCTTAGCTTTAGCTTAGCGTTAGCTTAGCTTTAGCTTAACTTTAGCTTCAGCTTAACTTTACCTTAGCTTTACATTAGCTTGACCTTAGCTTTACCTTAGCTTTAGCTTAGCTTTAGCTTAGCTTTACTGTTACTACTAATGCTGCTTTCCTAGGGGTTCCAACTCCTAGGTAAGGTCGCGCTGGGATTATTTTCTTAAGGCAAACGTGCATTTTGAACATACGCAATTTTTCGGCCTCCACGGCGTCGACGACGGCCCAAGAGGCCCCCAAGACCGCCCCAGGACGGCCCAAGAGGCCCCCAAGAGGCCCCCTAAACGGCCCGAGAGGGCCCCAAGACGGCCCAAGAGGCGCCCAAGACGGCCCAAGAGGGCCCCAAGACGGCCCCAAGACGGGGACCACGAACCGAAAAGTCGAGCCTTTCGCCCCAAGACGCTCCCGGGAGGCCCCAAGAGGCCACCAAGAGGCCTCCCAAGAGGCCCCCAAGAGGCCCCAGGAGGCCAACATCATTGATTTCCCTAAGGAAAATATACATGTTTAGCATATGCGGCGTTTCGGCTTTCACGACGTTGACGACGGCCCAAGAGGCCCCCAAGACCGCCCCAGGATGGCCCAAGAGGCTCCCAAGAGGCCCCCTAAACGGCCCAAGAGGGCCCCCAGACGGCCCAAGAGGCGCCCAAGACGGCCCAAGAGGGCGCCAAGACGGCCCCAAGACGGGGACCACGAACCGAAAAGTCGAGCCTTTCGCCCCAAGACGCTCCCAGGAGGCTCCAAGAGCACCCAAAGAAGCCCCAAGAGGCCCCCAAGAGGCGTCCCAAGAGGCAACCAGGAGGCCAAAATCAGTGATTTTCCAAGAAGGGAAACGTACATACACGGCTTTTCGGCTTTCACGGCGTTGAAGACGGTCCAAGAGGCCCCCAAGACCGCCCCAAGACGGCCCAAGAGGCTCCCAAGAGGCCCCCAACACGCCCAAGAGGGCACCCAGACGGCCCAAGAGGCGCCCAAGACGGCCCAAGAGGGCCCCAAGACGGCCCCAAGAGGGGGACCACGAACCGAAAAGTCAAGCCTTTCGCCACAAGAAGCTCCCAGGAGGCCCCAAGAGCCCCCCAAGAAGCCCCAAGAAGCCCCCAAGAGGCTCCTAAAAGGGCCCCAAAAGGGCCCCAATAGGACTCCCACGACGGCCCAGAGACGCCAAATAGAGAGCGATCGGTAACGCAAAAAGCTCCTCACACCAAGGCTCCCAAGAGCGACCGGTGACGTAAGCAAGCTGATAAGACCAAGGCTCCCAGCAGAGAGCGGTGACGTAACGAGTTCCTGACACCAAGGCCCAGCCAAGGCTCAGGAACGGGCGGCAACGCAACAATCTCTGAACACCACGGCTCCCAAGAGCGAGGGGTGACGTAACAAGCTCTCAACGCCAAAGCTCGGTACGAACGGTGGTGTGGGTAATTTCGGTTTCTGTTGCTGCAACGCTCTTTCCGTTTCCGTGCCGGGCCAGGTAACGGCAAGAGCGAGGTACGAGTGATGACGTTCTGGTGTGGGCGAAGCCCTAAAGGGAGGGGTTCCAGGGGAGGGGGGTAGCGTGCGCATTTGCGTGTCAATGGCCGTTTTCGGGTTTTCCCTTGGATTTTTACATGTTTTTCGGGTTCCCCCCCAAGACGGCCCAAGAGCGCTCCAAGAGAGCCCAAGACCGCCCAAGACAGCCCAACAGGCCCCCAAGAGGCCCCCAAGAGGCGCCCAAGGGGCGTCCTCCTCCTCCTCCTTTTCCTTCTCCTCCTCCTCCTCCTCCTCCTCCTCCTCCTCCTCCTCCTCCTCCTCCTCCTCCTCCTCCTCCTCCTCCTCCTCCTCCTCCTCCTCCTCCTCCTCCTCCTCCTCCTCCTCCCTCCTCCTCCGCCCCCCCTCCCCCCCCTCCCCCTCCCCCTCCCCCCCTCCCCCTCCCCCCCCCCCCTCCCCCCCCCCCCCTCCCCTCCCCCCCCTCCTCCTCCCCCTCCTCTCCTCCTCCTTCTCCTCTCCTTTTTCCTCCTCCTTTTTCCTCCTCCTCCTCCTCCTCCTCCTCCTCCCTCCTCCTCCTCCTCCTCCTCCCTCCTCCTCCTCCTCCTCCCTCCTCCCTCCTCCTCCTCCTCCTCCTCCCTCCCTCCTCCTCCCGAGGCTCGAAGCTTGTTGGCCCTCTTGCTCGCTGGCTCGCCGACAGGCGTCGGGCGGCGGCGCGCCCAGGGCCGCGCACGCCCGCGCCACGGAGCGGGCCACGGCGGCGCCGCCGGCGCGGCGGCGAGGCGCGGCGCGCGGCGGAGGCGCGCCCGCGCCGCGGCGGCCATGGGCGGGAAGGGGGGGGCGCCGGAGAGGGAAGGGCGGGGAGAGGGGGGGGGAGGGGGAGGGAGGAGGACAGGGGGGCATCTACACACACACATACATGTATATGTACACACATATATATATATACATATATAAGTATATACATACATACATACATACAGACATCCATACGTACATACAGACAGACAGACAGACAGACAAACATACATACACCTAATGCATACATGCATACATGCATACATGCATACATGCACACATGCATACATGCATACACATACATATATACATACAGACAGACAGACAGACAGACATACATACATACAATCATATATATATATATATATATATGAAGGCGGGCCGTGTTCGTGCAGACTCTTCTATATCATGCAGTGTGCAGCAACTGATGAGATCACGACTCCCACGAACGCTTTACAAACTGGTGGGAGCCTCTGAAAGCTTCTGCAAAGACATCGTTATAAGGTCAAGGGTACAAGGGTGGGACTTGCGCAGAGGTCACAAGAAAGAGTGGGCGGGAAACTTTGAGCATAAATGGGCAGCGGTGCAACCCAGCTGGCAACTCCCACTACGCTCTCATTCCAGTCCCAGACAGTACCATGAGGGCAAGCCGTTTTCGTGCAGACTCTTCTTAATCATGCAGCGTGCAGCAACTGATGATATCAAGACTCTCACGAACGCTTTACAAACTGGTGGGAGCCTCTGAAAGCTTCTCCAGAGACCCAATTCCACAGCGTGCCCAAGACCATTTATGCCCTGGAACGCCGGAGGAGTTAAATACAGCCCTGGCCAGAAATTCGAGCCACGTGACTGACGTGAAAAATCTCAGCGAGCTTTCTACACTGGGGAAGGGGGGCAAGGCTGGGCAATAAGCGCCCAGAACTTTCCGTTAGGGGCTTTGCCAGACAGCTCAAGGTGCGGGCGGCCCGTCCTGGAGCAGACCCGCCTACCAGAACACTAACCAGGCTCGAGAGACCTACCACACTCTTCAGGAATATTACACAGCATGGATTTAATTGCCTTTCTCCACCGGGTCCCGAAGTGGCAAAAGTCAGCTCTACGTATAGAAACACGCGGGTGGGCGGACAGCCTCAACACTTCAGGCAAGATCCAGAACATGGACCTGAAAAAGGGTTCTCAATGATACACGGAACCTCCATTCTCAGACACAGGTGGAACAGCTTGATAGTGAACCGAGTCAAGATGTTACCTACTTTCACTTTCTCTGAATCGGCGGCATTGAAGTCGTTGAGGCCCCACGGGTGTTGGTTCGAGCGCAGAGGCGGAGGACATCCACGACGCCCGCGGCTCAGAGACTGACACGGCGTTGTAATCATCACTGCTTTCACCCTGCCAGTTCGAACTCTATTCAGAACGCTCTGCTGATTCTTTTTCTTCAGTAGATCGTGGTCTGGACCGAGCACGATGTCTGTCTTGGTCGGCCGACCTCCTCTCTTAGCAACTTCGGCCGAGACGCCCCCGCAGCCGGCGTAGACGTCCTCAGAATCCCAGACCGCGGGGGCGAGGGAGCTGCGGGGACGGGCAGGCCGTCCAGGAAGACGCGCCGGAGGTTGTGCTCGCACAACATCGCGAACTTCTGGAAGTTCTGGGGAAGGCGCTGCCACTGCGCCTGAACTCGACCTCCCTTCTCGTAGCGGGCGGCGCTCTTGTGGCTGCCCCACCTGCCGCGCTTCATTATCTCGTCGAGCGTCCTCCTCAGCTGCAGGCGGTCCCACGACGCGCCACTGTGCCTGAGCTGGTAGGGCACCAGCTCGAACAGTCCGAGCCGCTGGGCAGCGGCCTTGAACTGCTTCAGGTAGCTCGCGTAGCTGTAGTCGAACAGGGGAGCGTCGCCCTCCTTCCCGCGCTTCAAGTCGACGAGCAGCTGCGTGGTCCACGCGTCCTTCTTATCCCAGACCACGGCGTCGCCGTAGATCCCCACCTTGGTGGGCCGCAGCTCCTCGGACGGCCGAATGGCGAAGGTCCAGTGCGGCCCCGCGTTCGCCGACGGCGGGATCAGCCACTTCGCCTTCAGCTCGTGGATCTCGCCAGGGCGCCCGTTGGTCACGAGGGCGATCAGCGTCTCGATCGCCATCGTGCGAAAGCACGCGCGGACCAGCTCGGCCATCACAGCCGCCCACACAGGGCGCGCCTCCGGGAGGCGGGGCTGTCCAGGTGCCAGGCGGTCCCAACCCTGGAGGGCACGGTGGGCTCGAGGGAGCCGGTGCGTGCCAGCCAGCCCGAACTCTGGGCGGGGCCCCTTGATGGCCGCCAGCAGGTAGTGCCCGACGCTGCCGCCCATCCCGTTGAAGAACCGCTCGTCGAACACCTCGATCAGCGCGCAGTCGATGTCCTCCGGGGAGTTGAGCGAGAGCCCGAGCCTCACGCAGTCCCGCTCGAACTCCTCCATTACCTCGATGTACTGCTTGTCCACCTTGTCGCCCGCAGCCTTCGTCTCGAGGAACGAGCGGCCGAGGGTGTCGGCCTCCAGCGAGTAGCCTAGCGCTCCTGCCTGGCCAGCGTCGCACTCAACCCCCTCCTCTTGGCTGGCTGCGACATCGGCGCACTCCGCGGCAGGCGGGCCACCGGGCGATGCTTGGCTGGCTGGGGCGCTGGCGCTGTCTCGCGAGCACAGTGGCCGTTGCTGGGGGGGGCCGCCGTGCCTCCCGCCGCCCCGCACGGGCCGCAGCCTCGGGCGGCGGGGTCGCCATCCTTCGCCCGTCGCGGTCCAGGCTCATATCGCCGAGACGGTTCGTCTGCAGGATTGAGCTCAGATGGCGACCAACGAACATGGCAACGGATGTTCCTGGCCAGGCACAGGGCGCACCACCTCCGACAACAGATACTCATTTTGAAGTCGGAGGCCCTCCCCTTGCAGAAAGCCTGGATCTGGCCCAAGTTCCCCCCCAAGAACACGATGCGACGGCCTTCAATCCCAGGGTGCTTCACGAGCCGACGTAGGGCCCAGATCATCCCCTTTGCCTCCAGAACGTGGATGGGCTCCTTCCGGGTAAACCTTCCAGAGTACACGAACTTCCAGGGGGCCTTGAGGATCCAGTCGGGGCTGATGTCGGGGAACTCGGGGTCCTCCTCCAAGAACTCGTCGGGGTCGTTGGTGCCTTTGGGAATGTACACAGTGAACTTGTCCTCCAGGGCATCTCGAGAGAACCTGCAAGAGCATGAGCCCGATGAGACATATCCTGGCGAACTCGGAACCTCAACCGCTCGTCGACCCCCCCGCCCCACCTCCTTCACACTTTTCTGGTCCCAGATGCTCTCGACCACTCCCCATCCTGTTGGGCAGGCGTCTGTCGCCGCGACCTCGCAGTGCCAGGGCAACTTCCACTGAGCAAATACGAAGGGAAGTAGCGCCCGCGCAGCACTAAGCTCGGCCCGCACGGAGGGCCACAGGTCGACCTGCTCACTACCAACGTGCCGACAAAACCGACAACAGGGGGCGGCGGAGCATGAAAATTAACGTGAAGTGGCCTACGGTCGACTCCAGCTGGTGCCCCGACGCTGTCCCTCGGTCCAGCAGCCAGGTGAGCAAACTATCAATCTTCCACATTCTCCTCAGGGCGGTGGCCACCGTGCCGGGGCGGCCCTCGATCGCCACGCCCAGGATCTCAGCGTCATGCTGGGCGTGCGTGTGCTCGTGGGTGAACAGGCCGACCTCGTCGAGCGCGTCGCAGGCCTGGTCCTTCAGAGTCTGCGCCACCTCCCGCTGGCCGCCCAAGAACCCCGCGTTGTCGACGTAGACGCAGGAGGGGCTGCCCGCCGGAGGTGATCAGGCGCGAGCCGCCAAACGTCTGAAGCCGACGGCCAGCGGGCGCGCCCGTCGCAGTCTCCACCTGCTTGGCGACCGCCTCCTGCACCAGGTAGAGAGACCACTTGGACCCCATCGGGAGCACCGCGAAGCAGGGGTGTACCCATCGGTCAGGCCACAGCCTCTCCCCCTCAGCCTCGTGGAGGCCGAGCTCCTCCGCCCTCAGGGGCGGCACCGCGAAGTACCGGCTCAGCTCCACATCGATCTTGAACCTGTAGAAGGCGTCCTGCACGTCCCCCGTACTGACAAAGATCTCAGTGTCATCGTCGACCTCGATCAGACCCAGGGACTCGGCAGTCGCCAACTCGACCCCTGGCGGGTCGCGAAATCGGCGGTTGCTGAGGCGGGCGTCCACCACCAGCCGCTGCTTCCCCGACCTCTTCTTGACGCAGAACACCGTGGCGCGCTCCTTCGACGAAGTACACCACCGTAGGACGCCAATAGACTCCAACCTGCAGACAAACTTGATGTACGCCTCCCGGTCGCTCGACAGGTTGCGATCCATGTAGGGCGTGATCGGCTCCGAGTTGTCCGCCAGCTCCCAAAATTCAGTATCCGACCTGACCATGCGCTCTTCAAATCTACTAGAATAGATGCAGCCTCAGCCGGCACAACGTCCACCGTGCGAGGGCAGTCCTTGCACGAGGCGGGCACCGACAACAGCTCTTCCTGGCAGTCGCTCACAATGTGCTCGTCCGAGTCGTAGCCGGCTCAGGAACGCAGAAGCGCGCGTGCGGCTTCATGCGGGCGGGGTGCAGTATCCACGGCCTGAGAGCGCTGCATCGCGCTCCGCGCGTGCTGGGTGGCCTCGATCTGCGCTGGGGAGCCGCCGCCGTCAGGCCTCGCCCTCTCGCCGCACCCACTCAGCCAGTTCAAAGAATTGATGGCATCGTTGGTGCGATAGATGACGGCCTGGCGGCGAGCAACCCGTTGGCGCACCCCTCGGCTTAGCCCAGCCCTGCACGGCCCCTCCTCCGCCAGCGTCGGCAAGGGGAAGAGCTCGGGCTGCATCTCCGAAAAGTACACGTGGCCCAGCCCGACGACGACCGTCAGGCTCAGCGACAAAAACGCGCCCAGGGGCGCTACCCCTCCGAGGTAGGAGCGGCCTGCAGCGGGGCCCCTGCAAGCCGCCGTCGCACAGCTAGTTCCCTCCTGCGCCTCCAGCCCCACCTTTGGCGCTCGCCTTTGCCTTTGGATTGGCGGCGAAACGCACCTCTTGGGCCTTCTGGCGCTGCTTCTCGATCTCAGCCTTCTCCTTGGTGCGGGTGGCGACGTGCGCCGTCAGGGCTGGCGCGATCCCCGCCGTCCGCCGCCAGTGTCCCGACCGCAACTCCTCGTCTTCAAAGCGGCCCTCACCAGGCCCCCTGCTGGCGGCATCCAGCAGCAGCTGCATCCTCCTCGCCAGTGCCTCGAACGCGGCCAGCGAGGCGAGGTTCAGCTGGTCGTAGCAGCCCGCATGCTCCAGCAGCCGACACAAGGCCTGGAGCTCGTACGCGAGACGGTCCGAGGCGGCGACCCGATTCTCCGCAAGGTACTTGTGGTACCACTGCATGGGAGAGCCCCCGGTGCGCTCGATGTTCTTCGCCATCCACAGCATGGCCCGAGGTCCCTCGACGGGCCAGTCCTCGTAGAAGCTCTCATGCATCTGCCCGACGGCGTCCTTCCAAGAGCGGAACCGCTACCCCTGCTCGTCATGCATCACGGCGAGGGTCCTGGCGTCGTCGTCCACCTCGTCCGTCGAGCTAGCCCCCTGACCTTGGGACAACTTCCCTGGGCCTGGCGTTCCCTTCGGCATCAAGGCGGCGATATGTTTCCACCCCTTCTCAGCGAGGCCGCCCACCTCACCGATGCCGACGCGATACAGCACCACCACGCCAGCCCCAGTAGATGCAGCCACCTGCGCACCCGACATCGACAGGAGGATGCGGCCCCCCAGGCGGCAAGCGTCCTTCTCGGCAAGGATGGTCGCCACCGTGAACTCCGTGCCCAAGCCGAACAGCTCACTCGGCTCGCCCACGACCCAACGGTGGCCCGCCTCGTCCTCCACCAAGGGCACCGCATCCCCTGCCTCTCTGTCGTCCAGAGGCGGAGTCGCAGTGCCCAGAACCTCCTCAACATCTCCGCCGCCCAGTCAATCCTGCTTGCCGCGAAGTCGACGCGGCGGAGGCACCGTCCCGCCGCCCTTCCAGAGGTCATCGAGGGCCACCACCTGGCCGTCCCACAACTGAGCGAAAGGCACCGTAGCGATCACCCCGTCGCTGGGCCGCGCGGTCGCCTTGGCCAGCAGCTTCGCCTCGGTCATCTTCATCCTGAGGGCCCGCGGCCCCACCTCTTCACGAAATCGGTGCCGTGGCGAATGCACATGGCCAAGCACTAACCCGCCTGGCGACAGCACGATGAACTCCTCGATGTCGCCACCGATGAGCTCCTCTGGCATCTGATCTGATCCCCGTCGGGCGACTCCGTCACCCATTCTCTGTCGCTCACTGGCCGCAAGCATACTGTCTCACGCAGCAGGTCCTCACCTGCGTCAGCGTAGCGAACCAGCAACCTAGAGCCGGGCATCAGCTTTCTCAATGGCGCCCCCACCCCTGATGGCAGGGCGCCGCGCCGAGGAGCTGGCACCACCGACGTAATGAGGTGCACGCCGTCCGGCCAGGAATCCCCCGAAGGCCGAGACCAACGCGTTGGCGGCGACCACCAGCGCGAGGATGACCCACGGCGGCTCCTCAGGGCAGCTGAGCCCTGGGCAGGCTGGGCACAGCGCCCGCGGACAGAAAAGCTCTGGCGTCGGGCAGGTCAGGTTCGGACACGTCGGCGGCGGCGGGCACAGCTGTGGGAGCGGGCAGAGCTCCCCGCCGCTGCCCGTGGCAGCCCAGCTGGCCACAGACCCTGCGACCGCCCCACGCCCGATCTCCCTCGCGGTGGTCTGGAGGAGATCGCCGAGAGAAGCTGGGAGCACCATCTGAGGTGCGACGCCTCAAAAACTTTGAACATAAATGGCCAGCGGTGCAACCCGGCTCGCAACTCCCACTACGCTCTCATTCCAGACCCAGACAGTGCCATAAACACAAGACTGCAGTGGCGCCTCGCGCCATGCACCTTGGTCCTTGAAGTTTGGTGTGCAGGCGGACGAGCAGGAAGGTCAGGTCGACAGTTTGGCGATAGGTATCTCCCGGCATCGCCGCTATAATGATGTTTTTCGCTATCCTTCCTCCATGCTTATTTTTCCTCATGTTCGCCATGCCCTGCGCATTCTCCCCATCCTCCTCAGCTCTTTTTGCGGAGGCTCCTCCTTGGAGAGCCTTTGGGGGCCTCACAAAAGTTGTTTCAAGCTTTCTTAAGGCCTTCTAGAGGCCTCCTGGGCGTGCTCTGGGGGCCTCTGGGGGCTTCCTCGGGCCACCCTGCCTCCAGCCGCGGTTTCCCTGAACAACCGGGTCACGATTTGGACTGCTTCGGAGGGCGTCTTAGGGGCCATCTTGGGCCGCCATGGGGCTCTCTGAAGGCCATCTTGGACCCCTGTTGTGCCGTTTGGGGGCTCTCTTGGACTGCCTGGAAGACCTTTTCCGATGGTTTTGGGGCGATTTGGGAGCCTCCTAGGCGGCTTCGGACGCGCAGGAGACCGCCGTCTTGGAGCGTCGGGAAACCGAAAAGAGGGGAACCCACAAATAAACAAAAAGCCATCAAAAACAAGTTTTGTTTTGCCTCGTGGGGCCTTCCTGGGAGTGCTCCTGGAGGCTTCTTGGGGCGTCGTCGTCGCGGGGCGATCTTCGGGGGCATGGCGGATTCTTGGGGGTCGTCGTCGACAGTATTGGGGCTCTCTGTGGGGTCGTTTCGGGAGCGCGCCACGTCCTGCGAGGCCCGGGGGGGCCGCTTCGAGGCCCGTCCGGAGGGCCCCTGAGCTCCAGATCCTGGGAGCCCAGTTATTCTTCCGGGGGGGGGGGGCGGGTTCACCCCCGCCCGGGTTTGCGAACATATATATATATATATATATATATATATATATATATATAGCACGCCTACCTTTTCCTCTCGCCAGGCTCATTTTGTGCGAAGGGCTGACCAGGCAGGTAGCTTCGAGATATCGATGCCGAGGGGCGCCAAGCCGAGAGCACACGCCCATGCCCGAACGGTGACCTGGCCGACTTGTTGAGAGTGAAAAGGAGGCTGAACTAATACTTATTCCAGTGTCAAGATACCTTGCGATTTCAGCACTCAAGAACCCAATGATACATCAATTGCGTATTTAGCAAACCTCCGAGCACGTTTGTCCTCGAACGATCGCTGCATCGCACGACTAAACTTCTGAGCGAAAGCTTTCGGATATCCAGCAGCCGGACGGGTGAAAGGACGACCCTGGGGAGCGTGCCTGGACAATATCACATGAGGTTTTTGCGCATCCGAACAGATCCCCGATTTGCCAGAACAGCGGAGGCCGAGACTCAGCAGCGGGAGCGAGTGCCAGGCGGCGACGCAACTCGCCTTCCGCCACGGAGCCCCGCACTGGCACATGTGGAGCTGGATCTTCTGGGCAGAGTCTGCTCGCAACAGCCAGACCAGCTCAGGGGCGCGCCACATCAGTGAGCCAGCTGGATTCTCGAGATAAGCGGCAACTCTCAATTTTATGGCCAAGCGGATGACCTTACAAGTGAATCTGAAGGTCGCACTTCCGACGCCCAGCCGCGCCTGCTCGCTCGGGGAGAGGCCCGGCAGCCCCATGGGATGCTGCCGGGAGCGCAGCGGCCGCCGCAATGCCTGACTCCAGGTGGTGCACGGCGTCCAGAGCCAGATGCCGGCCACGCAGCCGGCTGTGACCCAGCCGTGGAGAACCTCAAAAACCTCATGCACCAGATGATTCTCGCGGGCACCGCGGCTGATGTCGAAGCCCACCGCTGCGAAGCCCTCGGCCTTCATTGCGACCTTTTCCACATAACAGCTCGACAAATACGATACGTCTGTGCAGCCGGCCCTCGCCAACGGCCCTGCGGAAGACTGCCGGCATGTGGGGCCGCACGGCGCCTGGGCCAGCTGTCAGCGGCGGCGAGGCTTCCGGCCGCGGCCTGCTGCGGCCGCCGCCAGGCTGAGCAGCGCCCGCCAGGCCGGCCAGGGCCGCGGGCACCTGGCCCCGCAGCGGGCGCGGCCCGCCGCCCAGGGCGCCCTCGATGACGCTTCTGAAGTTCGCCTCGACCAACTTGCCGAACGACTGCGTGGTGGCAGGCGCCCAGTGGAGCTCGGCGAGCAGCTTCGACTCCTTCGCGTACCGCTTCATGCTGCTGCTGTGGCCCCATCGGCCTCTGCGCTGCACCTGCCCCGGCGCGCGGCGCCCCCGAACGATGTCCTCCGACGCCCCCCAGTGGCGCAGCGAGCACAGGTGAGGGCGAAGATGGCTGAGCGACAGGTGCTTGGCCGCCTCGGCGAAGGCTTTCTTGTACTCGTTGAGGTCGAAGACCCAGAGAGACGCCTCCGCTGGCGTCGCCAGCTTCAGGGCCTCCAGGACCGGGAAGCACCAGCTCGCGTTGTCGATGGTCACCGACCCCTCGAAGAGGCCGACCTTGCTCGGGGCCCGATCCACCACGTCGCGCAGCAGGAGCGCCCACTTGTCGTAGGCCAAGCCCGCCGCCGCCGCCGGCTGGACCAGGCTGCGGCCCCGGAGGCGCAGAGCCTCGCGGGGGCGGAGGTAGCACAGGAAGCTCACAACCACGCGTATCGCCATCCGTGCCTGGCCCCAGCTGGCCAGCAAGCCCGCGATCGCAACGCAGGCGCTCCTCGGCAGCGGCAGCCGCGCGCGAGCACGAGCCCAGGCGATGCCGCACCGCTTGGCCCGAGGGGGCACCCGCGGCACCGCCTTGTGCAGGACGGGCATCGCATGGCTGAGGGCCCCCAGAAGCTGCGACTCCGCGTTGCCGCTCTCGCCCGGGTACATCTGATCGAAGTACTCCACCAGCAGCGCGTCGAGCTCCGTCGTCGAAACCCAATCCCGGCGGCGGGCCGAGCAGAAGGCCTCGAAGGCCTCGAGCGCCATCTGGTAGTTCTTGGCCGTCGAGGGGAGGATTGCAGCGTTCTCCAGAGTGGGCAGCCCCCTGAAGCGCAGCGCGGCTCGGGCCACCTGGGCGGCCGCCTGAGCCCGCTCGCGCTTCAGGGCCGACGCCGCAGGCGCCCGGGACGTCCGCGCCCCCTGCGCGCCCGGCGCCTGCAGGAGGCAGGCGACCGCAACCAGCAGCAACAGCACTCGCATGGCCGGCATGCGGACCACACCGACCGTATGACTGCGCTCCTGAGAACCATCCGACCTCGCCCCTGGAGACCGGGTCGGCCGGGCTGAGCTCCGATGGAATCCACCTGGCGGCAAGTCTCGAGCCAGTAGCGAGAGACAACGCATACATGCGATAAAGACACTGGCGAAGGCGAACGGACCTGGCACGCCCCTTGCCTGCAGCCAACACCAGAGGAAGATTGTCCGAGAGGATCAAGATGCGGCGGCCATGGGCCTTGCAACTTCTCACGACGCTCTTGAAGCCCATGACCAAGGCTTCACCTTCAAGAAACATGATGTTGGGCCCCATCTCGACGTGACTGGCTGACGCGCAGCCCCAGCACCCTGGGCGTAGAAGTAGCCGGGGTACTTCCGAGAACTCCCTAGTGTTAGAATCAGGACCCTCCTCATTGATGGCCCACAAGGGCCCCTCCTCCCGCTCCAGGATCATCGAGGTCTCCTCGTCCACCCCAAACTCCTCCAGGGCCCGCTGCCAGGCCCGAGCACCACCCTCGATCTTGGAACGGAACCTCTCCTTCTGGCGGCCTATGTCCTGGACCTGGCCCTGGCTCAGCTTGCGGCGGACGACCCCCGAGCCGAACGGCGATGCGTCTGTGCAAGCCACGTGGGGATGCCAATCAGCTTGGAGATCCACGCATAACAAGGGTAGCAAGTTGCGAACGCTCTCGAGCTCTTGCCTAACAGAGGTCCAAAGACGACGCGGCGAAGGACCAGCAGCTTGGATGAACGCGTACGCGGCACGCAGCAAAGACAGGCACTCTCGACGCACCAGACTGGCCCAGGTAATATGTCCAGCAATGACGCGTAAGATGCCCACTCACCCTCGTTCTCTTAAGCAGCTCACCCAAGGCGTGCCGAAACCTCCAAATATTGCGCCCCTTGACCGAAAGGAATCGACCGGCTCTGAGAGACATCCCCAAGAACTCACGGTCCCTGCTGGCCCCCTCAAGCTCGTGGACGACAAGGCCCAGGCCCCGCAACTGCTTGACGACGACGTTGAGACGACAAGCCACGGCCCCCGGGTCAGGCCCCAAGGTGAGGAAGTTGTCAACGTAGGCAGCAGACGCGGTGTCCCCAGGAAGCCTAAGAACCACTCCAGGCCTGCCGTCAAGTACCTGCTCGCCCCTCCTGAAGCCCCCTTTGCCCAAGGCCCCTTCCAAGACGTTCTGGCATAGATGGAGAGCCCACGAGAAGCCCATCGGTAGCACTCGCACGCGTGGTCGCATCGCTACGCCAGCCCCGTCAGGGACACCAGGCATGTGAAACTTCTGTAAATATGAGGAGTCTATACAGGGCAAGCTAAACATGTGCTCCATTCCTTTAGGAAGCTGCATATGGTAGAAAGCCACATCCCGATCCCCGCTCGCTACATACACAGGGCCCCCTTCGGCTTCCAAGGAGGCGAAGGCAGAAGGAGACGGAAGACGAGTCGAGGGGGGATCTACGAACCTGCAATTCGCAACTCTGGTATCGAATATGATGCGCTGTGCGCCGCTTTTCTTCTTCACCAAAAAACAGACCGGGGCTGCCTTGCCGCCCCGTGGCGCGCTCCCAAGACAACATCCCCCGAGAAGACACATCTGCTAATTATCCGGCAAAGCAACCTAACAGCGATGTGTACGAGCATAAATGGAAGCATTCCCCTTAAAATTCAGATGAGAATCCAGTTGTAGAATTCTGCTGTTCTCGCAGTCGTAGTCGCATTCGCGAGGACAGTCGCAGTGGCAACGGCAGCCGCAGTTACAGCCTCAGCCTCGGCCTCAGCCTCAGCCCGCCTCAGCATCAGCCTCAGCCTCAGCCTCAGCCTCAGCCTGCCTCAGCCTCAGCCTCAGCCTGCTTCAGCCTCAGCCTCAGTCTGCCTGCAGCCTCGGCCTCAGCCTCAGCCTGCCTCAGCCTCAGCCTGCATCAGCCTCAGCCTCAGCCTCAGCCTGCCTCAGCATCAGCCTGCCTCAGCCTCAGCCTCAGCCTCAGCCTCAGCCTTCAGCCTCAGCCTCAGTCTGCCTTCAGCCTCGGCCTCAGCCTCAGCCTGCCTCAGCCTCAGCCTGCATCAGCCTCAGCCTCAGCCTCAGCCTGCCTCAGCCTCAGCCTGCCTCAGCCTCAGCCTCAGCCTGCCTCAGCCTCAGCCTCAGCCTGCTTCAGCCTCAGCCTCAGTCTGCCTTCAGCCTCGGCCTCAGCCTCAGCCTGCCTCAGCCTCAGCCTGCATCAGCCTCAGCCTCAGCCTGCCTCAGCATCAGCCTGCCTCAGCCTCAGCCTCAGCCTGCCTCAGCCTCAGCCTCAGCCTCAGCCTGCCTCAGCCTCAGCCTCAGTCTGCCTTCAGTCTCGGCCTCAGCCTCAGCCTGCCTCAGCCTCGGCATCAGTCTGCCTTCAGCCTCGGCCTCAGTCTGCCTTTAGCCTCAGCCTCAGCCTCAGCCTGCCTCAGCCTCAGCCTGCCTCAGCCTCAGCATCAGCCTCCCTCAGCATTCAAAATGTGGCCCGGGAATGGAATTCTGGGAACCCGAAGAACACGAAGTGGCGTACAGTTGGCTCCGGGCATTCAAAATGTGGCCCGGGAATTGAATTCTGGGAAGTCCAAGAGCACGAAGTGGCCTACAGTTGGCTCCGGGCATCCAAAATGTGGCCCGGGAATTGTGTTCTGGGAAGTCCAAGAGCACGAAGTGGCCTACAGTTGGCTCCGGGCATTCAAAATGTGGCCCGGGAATTGAATTCTGGGAAGTCCAAGAGCACGAAGTGGCCTACAGTTGGCTCCGGGCATCCAAAATGTGGCCCGGGAATTGTGTTCTGGGACACGAAGTGGCCTACAGTTGGCTCCGGGCATCCAAAATGTGGCCCGGGAATGGAGTTCTGGGAAATCGAAGAGCACGAAGTGGCCTACAGTTGGCTCCGGGCATTCAAAATGTGGCCCGGGAAAGGAATTCTGGGAACCCGAAGAACACGAAGTGGCCTACAGTTGGCTCCGGGCATTCAGAATGTGGCCCGGAAATAAAGTTCTGGGAGGTCGAAGAGCACGAAGTGTGCGACTGTTTGCGAAAAACGGATTCGGACACGAGTTCGGACACAGCTCCCCGGATGCCGCCCAGATCCCCCTGTGGAGTCATCTGCTGCTCTCTTTTGACACCACTAGAAACCTACCAGTCTTCGCTATTAGGTGACAAACTCAGTATACCGCCGCGCGAATTCTCGAGGGCGGGATCCACGTGGCCCCCGTGGACAGACTTCTTCTTGCAGGGCCCGCGCCTCCGACTCTGGGCAGAGCATTTGGTGCTGCCAGTCTTCCAGCTGTTTCAAAACAGGCCCCGACGCAAGCGACTCGAGTGGCACTGGATTCACCTGCTCAGAGGGCCATGAGACTAGGTCTCGCTGGAAGGATGCGACCGCGCCCCCGTCTGACGAGTAAAATGCGGAGACGTCAGAGAGCGCCGACAGGGCTCCCTTGGAAGACGAATGTTGCTCAGACGGGCCCACTGGGGGGGGGGGGGCCGACCGCGCGGCAAGTTGCGATAATATGATCTACGGCGGCACGCTGCCCGGCATTCGAGAACACACTGCCGCGGGAGGTGCAGCCATAGGTCTGATTGAGAGCGCGAATGGCATCGCGAGCGAGTTGCTTGTCATGCTCACCGCGGAGAACCCGACGGCGCACAGCTCGCGACTCAGAGACTGGGGCAGGTAGGGCAGCGAGGGAGTCAGGAATAGGGATGGGAAAAATGTCACGCTGTCGCCCATCGGGAAGCTCCCGACGACGCTTGCTGCCGCCGACCTTCAGAAGGCCGGGTGGGCCCTGCTGCCATTCAAGGCTATCTCGGGTGGAGGCCGGGTCCCGAGCCTCCACCTGGCGCACATTCACCCCTCGCCCTTTTTGCCATCCCTGCCCTTCTTGTCCTTGTTCTTGTCGTGGCTGCCCGACGCACCTGGCGCCAGCTGGCGCTCCTCGCGCGCCTTCCGCAGCTCCTTCTGCACCGCCACCTCGCGGGCCAGCTCTGCCGACGCATGCTGCTGCAATGCAGGGGCCGCACAGACGTCGCCACGCACCTCGGCGGCCCCCATCATGAGATCACGATTGATGTTCTCAGGTTCGGCCGAGGCGCTGCGGGCGCGGTAGCGCCCCTCTTGCACCTGGAGCGCCCTCGCGATGAGCTCCCCGCACGCCAAGTCACAAGCGTTGAGCTGGTCGTACGAGATCATGGTCTCCAAGAGGCGGCTGCACAGCAGGTGCGCCTCGACTCCAGCATCGTCTGGATCCAACCCCATCTCGGTCCGCCAGCGCGAGTGGCGCGCGAGCGGTGGGCCGCCGTGCCGCTGGATGCACTGCAACACCCAGTGCGTGGTCCGAGGCCCGCGGACTGGGAAGTCGGCCCACGCGTGCTCGGACTGCGCCAGCACGCCCTCGCGGAAGTCCAAGAAACGCTGCCCGCGCCCGTCGCGGGTGGCCGCCAGCGCGCGCAGGTCAGGAGCGTCGAGGGCGGCAGGCCCTGCGCCGACCACGGCCGGCGCCGCGGGCGCCGCTCCAGCCGCCGCTCCAACGGCCGCGGGCGCTGCGTCCGCGGCGGGGGCCGCCGCGGGCGGCGCGGCCGCGGGCGCGACCAAGGCACCTGCAGCAGCCGGCGCGCCTGCCGCTGCCGCCGCCCCCGCTCCGCCAGCGAACCCACCCAGAGCCGCCACGAGCCCGGCGAGGCCTCCTCTTGCCGCCCCCGCCGCGGCAGGCGCGGCCGCGGCCGGCGCCGCCGCCAGCGCGCCCGGGGCCGCTGGCGCGCCTGGCGCGCCCGCCGGGTCCGCCGGCGCTGCGTCGCCCGGCGCCGCGCCGCCCGCAGGGTTGGCAAGCGGGCGCTGCCCGGCGGCCAGCCCGAGGACGTTGCCAGCAGCCAGACCAGCAACAGCGGCCCCGCGGGCGGAGGGGGATGGCCCGCGGCCACTGCTCGCCCCGCGGCGCCCCAGGCCTCCGCGGCCGTCGGGAGGCGCCTGCAGCGGTGCACGTGCCCGGCCGTCAGGGCCGGAGGACTGCCTCCGTGCCCGGCCAGGCGCACCACCTCCGCGACGTCGGGCCCTGGAGCGTTGGGCTCGTCGTAGTCGTCGAAGTCCGGCGTCGCGATGTAGCTGAGGGCACCGCGCTCGCCAATCGTGAGCCTCTCATGCCAGAGCACGGGCCCTGGCACTCTGCACCGCACACAATAGAACGAGCCCGCCATCAGCAGTCAGCGAGATGACCGGCGGCCTGGCACTGGCTGCGGCTGCGGCTGGCCCTCGCCTGCTCCGCTGCGAGCTTCGCGAAGTCCGGCGCCTCGGGGCCCTCGAGCCACGGCGGGGGTCCCCGAGTCAGCTCCGCGCGCCGCCGGGGCCAGCACGCCTGCACCGCGGAGCCCGCCAGTCGCAGCGCCGCCTTCAGCGCCTCCAGCAGCAAGTAGGCGACGACCCCGACGCCCAGCTGGAAGGTCCAGCTCGTCTCGCCTGCCTCGCAGGCGGGGCAAGGGATACACGGGTCTGGACAACTGAGCGCCAGCCCCTTGGCCCCCAGCGCTGCGGCCAGGCACTCAGACAAGGGCACGCGGGTGACCTCGTCACCGTCCTCGTCCAGCGGCGCCTCGCGAGATGGCCCTGGACGCGACTCCGCCCGGGGCGGAAGCTGGGGTGCGGTAGTCGTCGACCACCACCAGCGCGCGACGCCCAGAGCACCGATATGGCAGACGAGATGCAGGCCGAGTCCTTGCGATCGCATAGAATCAGGCAAACGCTCCCCTTTAAGACTCGAACGTGGCGATTGCGGCGGGATCCAGGATGGGCTATGCCTAAACACGTAAAATGTGACACGCACACAGACACACACACACCTATATATATATATATATATATATATATATGTGTGTGTGTGTATTTATATGAATATATATATATATATGTGTGTATATATATATAATTTGTGGGAGGAGGAGAGGGGCTTTCTGGCTGGAGGGGCGGGAAAGTGAAGTGGAGGAGGGGAGGCGGGGGGGAGGAAGGGGAGGGAGGAGTGGGGAGGAGGCTCCGCTGGAAGTCGAGCTCAGGCTCGGGCTCGGGCCCGAGAGATCGGGCTCTGGCTCGTGCTCGTGCTCGTGCTCGGGTTCGGGTTCGAACTCGGGGGGAATAAAGGAGGAGGGGGGGGATAGGGAGGGAGGAATGGCGCTTTGTGGAGGGGTGTGGAGGTGGAGGAGGGGGGATCGGGGAAGAAGGGAAGTTCGTCGCGGATCACACCTAATTTGGACCAATGTCTCTTGTTCCGACACAGGAACGCAACAACCCTGCCGCTGATCTTTTCCTGACGACAACAAGGGGTAGGGGAGGAGGGGGGGGAGGGAGGAGGAGGAGGAGGAGGAGGAGGAGGAGGAGGAGGAGGAGGAGGAGGGGAGGAGGCGGAGGAGAAGAGGAGGAGGAGGAGGAGGAGGAGAAGGCGGGGGGAGGAGGCAGGGACGAGGAGGAGGAGGAGGAGGAGGAGGAGGAGGAGGAGGAGGGGGAGGAGGAGGAGGAGGAGGAGGAGGAGGAGGAGGAGGAGGAGGAGGAGGAAGAGGAGGAGGAGGAGGAGGAGTGGGGCTGCCTGGAGGGGCGGGAAGGGAGAGGAGGGGGGAGGGAGGACCCTGACATCTGGGCGTCGTAATCCCACCAGCCCTTTAGGACTACGGTGGTATAGCGAGTTTGTTTTTCTCTCTTCACCCTCCTTCCCCTGCTCGGCCCCTCTCCTACCCCCTCCCCTGGACCTGGAGGGGGGGGGGCCGGACGCGCCGCAGCGTCCATGATGTCCCAGGATGGCTCCAAGAGGCGTTCCAAGTCACAAGATGGCCTCCAAGATGGCCCAAAATGCTCCAAGATGGGTCAAGATAGCCTCCGACAGACCTCCAAGAGGCCCCCAAACAGCCCCAAGACGGATCCAAGTGCCGTTCGAGCCCTCCACGGCGCCCTCCAAAATGCCAAAACCCTTCAACAGCCTTGGGAAAATCAGTGTTTTTGGCATTCTCGCCTTTTCGCTTCCGATGGGCCCCTGGGACCTCAAGATGGCCCCAAGATGGCCCAAGAGAGCCCCAAAAGGGGCCCCAAAAGGCCCAAGACGGACCCAATATCGCCCAAGAGGCGACCAAGAGCGGCCCAAAAGAGCCCCAAGACGCCATTTATGAGCCTCCGAGGGGGCGATGCTTATTGAGGGACCTCCTCTTTTTGAGCCATGGGGCCCAAGATGACCCCAAGATGCCTCCCAGCCTCTCCCAAAGACCCCCCACCCCGCCCTTTTTGGCCTAAGATGGTTCCGAAAGAGCCCTAGATAGCCCAATATGGCCTTCAAAATGGCCTAAGACAGCCAAGCATGGCTCAATAAAGCCTCCGACAACCCTCCAAGAGGCCTCAAAGCAGCCTCAAGATGGCCCAAGATAGCCGAGCATGGCTCAAGATAGCCTCCGACAGCCTCTAGCCGAGCATGGCTCAAGATAGCCTCCAAAAGGCCCCAAGAAAACTGGCAATCAATGATGGATAGGCTGCCGGGGATACGCGAAGCGTCAAGAATTTGTTCACACAGGGCGTTTGTGACCGGTTCCGGGCACCAGGACTATCACAGACCGATCCGGCTCGAACAATGCCACAGAAAAATGAGGTCCAGGGTCCAGGGCTCAGGTGGTGATTTTTCGAAGTGCTGCAAGTTTTTCGCAACAGCGGACCTCAGGGGAGGAGGGGGGAGGGAGAGGTAGGGGGGAAGGGGGAGGAACTCGGAACTCGGAGCTCGGAGGTCCGCAAAAAGATGCCCGAGGGCATCGTTGCCGGGGTGGGAAGGGAGCGGAGGGAGATGAGTGAGGGAGTGGGAGGAAGGAAGAGGGGCAGGATGGAGGAGGGAGGAAGGGAAGGGGGAGGAGGGGGAGGGGGGGGAGGGAGGATGACGGGGAGGAGGGGGGCGAAGGGGGGGGAAGGGGGGGGGAAGAAGGAGGACGTCGGACCCCAGAGGAGGAGGAGGAGGAGGGACGAGGGGGAGGAATGGGGGAGGGGGGGGGAAGGGGGGAGAAAGGGGAGGAGGGAAAGGAGAAAGGAGGAGCGAAGAGGACGAGGGAGGGGGCGGGAGGAAGGGGGGGGAGGGTAGATGTGGCGGGTGGCAATTGGTGCCTGGAATGGTAGGCGGTGGCACGAATGCCTTGACATGGAGGCACGGGTCACCCCCCCCTTACGGCCATCTTCGTTGGCCGAAGGGCCGTAAGGGGGGCCCTCGGCCCCCTCCGGTGTTGACGGCAAAATGGAAGGTTGACTGGTGGGAGCGGAAACCCACGCAACCCCATTGACGGAAGCTGCGAGGGGTGTGAGGCCGAATGACGGCCCTCACCGACGAGGCTTAATGACGCTCCTCGCCGACGGGAGGGCCGAGAGGGAGGGGGGCCACTCCGAGTGTCGATGCCGCCCGCGATGCCTCTCACTCCTGAGGCGGGATTTCTGCGAATGGGGGCCCACAAGCCAGCATGCACAGCTTCGACTCCGAGACTGTGTGCACGCCACGCCCCCTAGAGCCTCCAGGACTAACTTTTCACTACGCCGACGGACCAGTTTCCTGTCGGTCCCCCGGCGCTGCGTTTCAACATCCGTCGGTGGCTAACCCAGCGGAGCCTGGCGCAACGAAATTGTCACGAAATTCGGCTCCCGAAAAAGCCGCGGTCAAAATGCACGGAAGGACTGGCACACCGAAAATCGTGTCCCCGACAGCCTCTGTGGGGACATCAATCGGCGCCCTAGGCAGAATCGGGTTGTGTTTCATCCAACCACCAACTCGACCGATCGGCGTACCCCCTTGAATTCCCGATGCAGGTGGGAGGGGCGGGGGGCACAAAAGTTACATGGAATGTGCATAAGTAGCCGTCGCCCGGCTGGACCTCGGTGACCTTGAGGAGGTCCCCGGCCTCGGTGACCTGTCCGCGGCCTCCGGAAACCTACTGAAGTCTCCGGCGCGGGTCCCCACGGCCTGCGCCCCCGCCTTGGGAAACGGGGGGGAGGAGGTTGAAGACGAAGGGGAGGAGGAGGTAGAAGACGAACGGGAAAGGCCCGAGCGGGCAGCGGCAGACAACACCTAGGGAAGAGGGAGGCGCAAGGAGGAGGAGGGGGGGGAGAGCGGCGGCACGGGCGCCCAGGCATCTGTTTTGACGGGGGGCACCCCGCTTAAAAGGATTTAAAAAACAAGCCCGCGCTCCGCACCCGGAACGACTGGGGCAGGGGAGGTAGGGGGAGGGAGGGGGGGGAAATGGAGAACAGGCAGAAAGCGGGGGGGGGGGAACGAAGGGGGCGGGCAAGGGGCCAGAGCGGGGACGGGGAAGAGAGGGGAGGGGGGACAGAGACTGAAGTCAAACGTAGATTTGTGGCCCCAGAGGGTCCTGGAGGTAGGTTTTCTCGATTGGCTGGCGGGGAGTGGGCACGACCGCACGAGTGCCACTACAGCACGGGTCGAACCATCACCCTAGGTGGGCGGGGAGAGGGACACGACCACACGAGTGCCACTACAGCACGGGTCGAACCGTCACCCTTGGTGCACTGCCGGGGTGGCCCAAGTGCCAACATGTAAAGGCTGACTGACATTGACAAGCACAATCAGCCGGCAGGGGAGTAAATCCCGTTCACGGCCCCAAAGAAGGATACGCGTGGTGGGTGGCAACTGGTGCCTGGAATGGTCGGCGGTGGCACGAAAGCCTTGAAATGGAGGTACGGGTCACCCCCCATACGGCCGTCTTCGTTGGCCGAAGCGCCGCGGGGGGGTCCTCGGCCCCCTCCGGCGCCTATTGACGGCAAAATGGAAGGTTGACTGGTGGGAGCGGGAACCCTCGCAACCCCATCGACAGAAACTGCGACGGGTGCGAGGCCAAATGGCGGCCCTCACCGACGAGGACTAATATTACAGTCCTCGCCGACGGGAGGGCCGAGAGGGAGGGGGGCCACTCCGAGTGTCGATGCCGCCCGCGACGCCTCTCACTCCTGAGGCGGGATTCCTGCAAATGGGGGCCCACAAACCAGCATGCGCACTTTCGACTCCGAGACTGTGTATACGCCACACACCCTGGAGCCTCCAGGACTAAGTTTTCACTACGCCGACGGGCCAGTTTCCTGTCGGTCCCCCGGCGCTGCGTTTCAGCATCCGTTGGTGGCTAACACAGAAGAGCCCGACGCAACGAAATTGTCGCGAAATTCGGCCCCCGAAAAAGTAGCAACCAACATGCACGGAAGGACTGGTACACCGAAAATCATGCCCCCCGCAGCCTCTCCAGGGACATCAATCGGCGCCCTAGGCAGAATCGGGTTGCGTTTCATCCAACCACCAACTCGACCGATCGGCGTACCCCCTTGAATTCCCGATGCAGGTGGGGGGGGCGGGGGGCACAGAAGTTACATAGAATTTGCATACGTAGCCGTCGCCCGGCTGGACCTCGGTGACCTCGAGGAGGTCCCCGGCCTCGGTGACCTGTCCGCGGCCTCCGGAAGCCCACTGAGGTCTCCGGTGCGGGTTCCCGCGGCCTGCGTCCCCGCCTCGGGAAACGGGGAAGAGGAGGTTGAAGACGAACGGGGAGGAGGAGGTAGAGGACGAACGGGAAAGGCCTGAGCGGGCAGCGGCAGACAACACCCAGGGAGAAGGGAGGCACAAGGAGGAGGGGGAGGAGATCGGCGGCACGGGCGCCCAGGCATCTGTTTTGACGGGGGGCACCCCGCTTAAAGGTCACACCGCAAAACAAGCCCGCGCTCCGCACCTGGAACGACTGGGGCACGGGGGGGGGTAGGAGGAGGGAGGAAAGGGAAAGGGGAGAACAGGCAGAAAGCGGGGGGGGGGGGGGAACGACGGGGGCGGGCAAGGGGCCAGAGCGGGGACGGGGAAGAGAGGGGGGGGGGGACAGACACTGAAGTCAAACATGGATTTGTGGCCCCAAGGGATCCTGGAGGTAGGTCTTCTCGATTGGTTGGCGGGGAGTGGGCACGACCGCACGAGTGCCACTACAGCACGGGTCGAACCATCGCCCTAGGTGGGCGGGGAGAGGGACACGACCGCACGAATGCCACTACAGCACGGGTCGAACCGTCCCGTCACCCTTGGTGCACTGCCCGGGTGGCCCAAGTGCCAAAATGTACAGGCTGACAGATATTGACAAGCACAATCAGCCGGCAGGTGAGTAAATCCCGCTCACGGCCCTAAGGAGGATAGATGTGGTGGGTGGCGACTGGTGCCTGGAATGGTCGGCGGTGGCACGAATGCCTTGACATGGAGGCACGGGTCACCCCCCCCTACGGCCGTGTTCGTTGGCCGAGGGACCGTAGGGGGTCCTCGGCCCCCTCCGGTGCCTATTGACGGCAAAATGGAAGGTTGACTGGTGGGAGCGGGAACCCTCGCAACCCCATTGATGGAAGCTGCGAGGGGTGTGAGGCCTAATGACGGCCCTCACCGACGAGGCCTGATGACGGTCCTCGCCGAGGGGAGGGCGAGAGGGAGGGGGGCCACTCCGAGTGTCGATGCCGCCCGCGATGCCTCTCACTCCTGAGGCGGGATTCCTGCAAATGGGGGCCCACAAAGCAGCATACACAGTTTCGACTCCGAGACTGTGTATACGCCACACACCCCGGAGCCTCCAGGACTAACTTTTCACTACACCGACGGACCAGTTTCCTGTCAGTCCCCCGGCGTTGCGTTTCAGAATCCGTTGGTGGCTAACCCAGAGGAGCCCAACGCCACGAAATTGTCACGAAATTCGGCTCCCGAAGAAGCCGCAACCAAAATGCACGGAAGGACCGGTACACCGAAAATCATGTCCCCGGCAGCCTCTCCGGAGGAGGAAGAGGACGAGGAAGAGGGGGAGGAGGAGGAGGAGGAGGAGGAGGAGGAGGAGGAGGAGGAGGAGGAGGAGGAGGAGGAGGAGGAGGAAGGGAGGAGGAGGAGAAGGAGGAGGAGGAGGAGGAGGAGGAGGAGGAGGAGGGGGAGGAGGAGGAGGAGGAGGAGGAGGAGGAGGGAGGAGAGGAGGGGGGAGGGGGATGAGGGGGGGGGGAGTGGGGGGGGGAGGGAAGAGGGGAAGGGCGGAGGGGGGGAGGGACAGGACGTTGCTGATGGGCAAGGCGCGGGTGCCCGGCAGCGCGGGGAGGGCGCTCGCGCACACCCCGGAGGGGGGGGCGAGCGCCCACCAGAGGGGTGGCAAGAACTGCAGCGAGCAGAGGCGGGGGGGGAGGAGGAGGGGGAGGAGGAGGGCACGAAGCTCGGAGGAGGGGGAGGAGGAGGAGGAGGGGAGGAGGAGGAGGGAGGAGGAGGAGGAGGAGGAGGAAGAGAGAAGAAGAAGAAGGAGAAGAAGAAGAAGAAGAAGAAGACGAAGGACGGGCGAGGAGGAGGAGGAGGAGGAGGAGGAGGAGGAGGGACGACCTCTCTCAGGGAAGGTGCTCGTTTTTTGGTTTGCGCACTGTTCTGCCGATCGGCGCGGGCCCTCGCGCTCGCAAGAAGGGGAGAGTCTTGACGCGGTCGTGTGGGGGGGGGCAGGGAGGAGGGCTCCAAAAAATCACCGTCGGCGAGGCACTCCAGTGGGCACGGGGGGGGAGAGAGTCTCGACGCCGTCGTGGGGGGGCAAGGAAAAGGGGTCAAACGAGGCCCTCCAGGGGGCAGGGGGGGAGAGTCTCGACGCGGTCCTGGAGACCTTTTGGGACCGTCTTGGGCCGCCTTGGGGCTCCCCCGGACTGTCTTGGGGGTCTTTAGGAGCTATCTTGAAGCCGTCCAGACGCCTTATTAGGCTGTATTGGGCCCCTCTTGGGGCTATCTTCGGCCGTCTTTGGCATCTTGGGCGGACCGTCTTGGAGCTCTCTCGGGGCCCTTTTGGGGCCTTCTTGGGGGGAATCTAGGGGATTCCTTGATGGCTTCGGGCTTCTTGGACCGTCTTGGTCTTGAAGGCTCTGAAGACGGAGGCGGCAAACATGCTAACATCATGCACACATGCGATATACACTCGATATACATCGAGAGTAATCAACCATCTTCGGGAGCATACATGACATCCCAGGCGAGACGGTGGAACAGACCTACAAACACGTCTGGTGGAGCGACAAGGATGCCTGATTCATAAGGGGGGATGGAGCAGGAGAAAGGAAGCGGAGGGGAACAGGAGGGATGATGAGGGAGAAGAGCGGTAAAGGAGAAACGAGGAAAGAGGGAGGAGGTGGGGCAGGAGGAGGGGAAGGGGGAAGAGGATCTGAGAAAAGCGCAAGAAGAGGAGGAAGGTGAGGAGGAAGGTGGAGCGGCCCAGGCGCAAAACGTCCCTGCGCGCTGCGGGACAGGGCGGCACGAGCGGGGACGACCCGTCGACGACACGACGGCCTCCTGTTCCTCCTCACCCTCCTTCCCTTCTCGTGTCACCACCACCACCTTCAGCATCACCCACCACCACCACCACCACCATCGTCATTATCATAATCATTATTAGTATTAGCATCATCACCACCATCATCATAAGCAGCAGCAGCAGCAGCATCACCATCATCACCATCATCACCATGATCATAATCCCCACCACCACCACCATCATCATCACCACCACCACCACAACCATCACCATCACCATCACCATCACCATCACCATCATCACCATCATCATCATCATCATCATCATCATCATCATCATCATCGGCATCAGCATAATCATCATAATCATAATCAGCATCACCATCAGCAGCATCATCATCGGCAGTGTCAACTTCATCAGCGTCATCATCAACAGCATCATCATCAGCATCAACATCATCATCTCCATCATCAGTATCATAATCAGCATCATCAGCAACCTCATAATCTTCAACATCAGCATCATCATCAACAACAACATCATCATCATCAACAACAACCTCATCATCATGATAATAATCAGCATCATCATCAGCATCAACAACATCATCATCATCTCCATCATCATCAGCATCATCACCAACCCCATCACCAATGCCATCATCATCATCATCATAATCAACAATATCATCAGCATTATCATGAGCATCATCATCACCATCATCTGCAACATCAGCATCATCATCAATATCATCAATAACAACATCATGACCGCCATCATCATCATCACCACCATCACCATCATCACAACCATTATCATCACCATGACCACCGCCACCACCTCCGTCATCACTCCCAAAGACATCATCGTGACAACTGCCATCGTGTAACCCCTCCTACTCCTCCCCTCCACCGACCCCTACTCCGTGGCCTCCAATCCTGATAGAGCTCCGAGTCCTTCTTCCCCTCCTCCTGGACTCCTGCCCCCTCCGCTTCCTCCTCCTCGTTCTCCTATTTACCGGCGTCCGTTCTACATCCTCCTCGTCCTCCTCTGCCTCAGTATCACCGAGGTCAAGACGAACATCAACACCAAGGGCGGCATGAGAATCGACACCAACGCCAGGGGACCAAGAACAGCGCACCACAGCCTCACACGGCGACCCCGTGCGCCCCTGTCCGTCTGCCGACGCTCCTCCCCTGCCCAAGCTGGCCGAGGCTGCAGCTGTGGACAACCCCCCGCATACCATACATCAGGGTACATCATGGGCACTTCTTCATCCAGGATCGACTTCTGATTGCCCTGGGACCCGAAATTGGCCCCAAGGAGAACAGAACTACACAGAACCTTCTCGAACATTGAAATTCGATCGGTCGATATACCGACGACGCCGACGACGCCGACGACGACGCCGCCACCCCACAGCCCATTGATTGGGGCGGCCAAACGACGTCTTCGACCTTGGCCTCCTGGTTGCCCATCGGCCTTGGGCGGTCTTCGGCGGTCTTCCGACGGTCTTCTGACGGTCTTCGGCGGTCTCTAGCGGTCTCCCCCGTGAAAGCCGGACGGCTGCGCTCAACAAGTTGTCCCCGATTGGACACCGAAGGTCAGGAGGCAACTCCTGGAAGGTCTGTGCAGCAACTAGGCGCAACTAGGCCAGATTATGAGTATCGTTTATCCGATCCCCATCCCCAGCGGCGTCGCCTGGGCCCCACTGGCCGATTTACCCCCCCAGATGGGGATATAGGCCGTCCCCTTCGGGTTTCGAGGGGTGTATCCCCAACTGGGGGGGTTGGTGGGGGTCTCGAAGGGGATGAGGATGGGGAGGGGGCCACGGACGCCGAGCTGCGCCTGGTGAAGCAAAGCCTGGAGGCCTCGCGCGGCACCCTGAGGCCCAACTTGCGTCGGGCGCACGTCGGACTGCGTCAGATGCGCGCCGGAGTCACGACGGACGCACGTCGAAGCACCGCGGCGCGGACGTCGACCCACATCCCATGCCTTTTGGAGCGGACGTGTGTTGGAGGCATGGAAATTGGCACCAACACCAGCACAGGGGGTTGCCTCCACATGGGGAATATGATCCTAGATTTTGGTGTTAGTGGTAATATTTCGGTCACCTGGGAAGCCAGAATATTGCCACCATCACCGAGATCGGGATCGTCTTCCCTCGGTGGAGGCACACCGCCGATCTTGGTGTTGGTGTGAACCTCTGGGCCTGCGAGTGTGGTCTGGCCGATGCAACTGTGGCGCCCCCGCGCGACGCCTCGAGGATGCTCTTCCATATCGTGCCCCTGCCCTGCCGCCGCGCCCGACCCGGCGGCCGGCCCGGCGTGGCACGTCTGCCGTGCGCGGCGCGAGGCTGGGCCCGATATAGCCGCCACCGCCGCAAGACAGCCGCCCGTGGCCTGCACCGGCGATGATTGAAGGGGCCCTATAGGACACACAAATAAATATACACACAAATAAAAGGAGTCGCTATATTTTCCCATATTTCCTGGGCTTCTGTCTTTCCCCTCACTTCTCATATCTTCCTATATTTTCTGGGGAGTCGACGATTAATTGTGTCTGTGTTTTTTTTTCCCTCCTGAATGATGCAGGGTAGGACCAGTCAGCCTCGCATCGGGAAGCCGGATCGAACCGAATCGTGCGTAGGATCGGGCCGCACCGACACTGAGCCGGAATCGAAGCGGATCGGCCGCGCCAGGCTGCACGACAACGCCGTGCAGCAAGCGGGCCGCGTCGGATCGTCGGAGTATCGGAATTGGCCTCGAATCGGCTCGATCGGATCGAAGGGCACACTGAAGAATAGCCAGGCAGCCGCTTCTTCGAGCCGCGTGCCCCACGGGACCCTCTGTGAGGCGAGGGCTTCTCCATGACCGTCGCCCGCAGGATCGCACTCCGGGGACCCTGGCAGGCGGTGGATGCGGACTGGGGCATGCCCAGATTCCACCGTTAAGTCGGGCCTGTCCTCCTACAGGGGGATTTTCGACGAAAAATAAAAAATACACCAAAAATTGTAAAAACATAGTCCAAAAATAGTCTGGGGACTATTTTTGGTGTATTTGTTTACCTTTTTGGAATATTTTGAAGGTATTTCGTATTTTTCGTCCCCAAAGATCCATCCCCCAGGCTCGGGGGCGCGCAAACGTGGACCAGCAGGCGGCCGGTGCCGCCTCGCTCGGCGGCGGTACCCCGCGCGTTCCCATGGAAACGGAACCCGTCGCCAATCCACGCCCCCTCGATCCATGTCTGCGATCGCCCGGCAGACTGTGGTCATGGACAGATAGAAGCCTCCTAGATGGGGTCGGAGTTGATGGGGTCGGAGAGGACCGCGCCGGAGTAGATGGGGTCGGAGCAGATGGGGTCGGAGCAGATGGGGTCGGAGTAGATCGGGTCGGAGTACAGTCGGGGCGTTGGCCTCAGGAACGATAAATAGGGAAACGAGGCCCCTATTTTCCATGAGTTCAACTTCGATCTCCCATCGAAAACCTAAGGACAACCTGAGGCGAGCTGCGAAACAGGCAAGGAACACCGAGCCCCATCCCCAACGGGAAGGGTCCCTTCTTCAGCGCCCCGACTGCAGATGGTGTCGGAGAAGATGGGCCTAGAACAGGTCCACGCCTCGGCCGCGTCCCGGCGGGCCAGCTCCTCCAGCCTATCGTCACATCCTGGGCCACCCTCGGCCGGCCCAAGGAACGGGAAAGGCCGTCGCCGGAGGCCTGGGCAGGCCCGCAGTCCTCGATTCTCGACTGCTCCGCCGTCGAGGACGACGACGACGAGGGCGACAAGGACGAGGACGAGGACGAAGAAGAAGCCGACGACGACGGAGACGAGGGCGCAACCGAGGACGAGGCCGAGGACGAGGACAAGGCCGAGGACGAGGACGACGACGATAACGACGACAGGGAGGGCGACGACGAGAATGAGGAGAACGGCGGCGACGACAGCCGCGAGGAGCACGAAGACCGGAACTGCGATGGGGAAGATGACGAGGACGCTGGCGAGCACGGCGACGAGGAGGACGAGGGTGATACGAGCAGGATCCGGCAGCACCGAAGCGGGAGATCGCATCGGCCCGTGCGGCGGCCTGGGCCGGATCGGCACGGCATCGAGGTCGCACGGAATCGGCCGAGCTGAGATGGGCAAGGGGCCCCATGCGCGCACGAGGGGCAACGGCAGGGGCGACCAGGGAGGGAAGCATCGACCTGGAATCGGCGGTGCATCGCGACGCTCCTGGGCGGGGTGGAGAGCTCTAGGGCCCCCATCGGCGATGAGTGGGCGATTAGTGGTCGATGCGTCTCATCCCCCTGTGCCCATCTAAAACAGGGCCAGGATCGCGATAAATCGCTCCAGAGCGTTCCGGAGCGCTCTCAGAGCGTTCCGGAACGCTCTGGAGCGGCCGCGGCGCCCAATACATCCTCCAAACCCGCCGATTCTCAGAGATTTCGAATTATCCCGATCCGATTTTTTTCCGATCTTCGCGACGTTTTACCATCCCCCCCCGTGACGCTGCCCCTGCTGGCTTTTTCCGGCCATACATCGCCCCCCGGGCGACCGCTCAACACGACCTGGGCACCCCAAGGACACCCCCGGCGAGGCGCCGCGGCTGGAACGCACCCCGGGACTCGACCAACGCCGACCACCTGCGAACGTGCGCGAACAAAAAAAACCTTCGAAAACCTCGAACCTCGAATCTGGGGCGGAATGGGGTACCTTTTGGCACACTGTGGTGTTACTCGCGACAACGCCCATGATTGGCCTGGCCAGCCCCCAGCAGAGAAATCACGACTCGCGCCGGCGCGAACGAGGTATTCCTCACTATTCCCAAACGACGTCGGCGCGCATCGTGACGTGACCGGCCTCCTCTGCGCGTGCAGAAACGTGCACCTTTCGTGTCTCTCTTGGGCCTCACGGGGCCCCTTCTGGGGCCCCTTGAAGGGCCCAACTGGCGCACGTGTCTCCACCCCTCGCCCGACTCCCTCCCCCCCGCTGGTCACGCTCATCATCGCCAGGAAATGAGGAAAATGGCTTCCGCGCGTCGGGCCGCGTCGGAACGACCTTTTCTCCCCAGGCGGCCAGCGCGTTCCTCGCGCGCCACACGCGCGCAGGCTGTGCCGCGGGCCGCGCTCTCGGGCGCGCGCCCCGCGGGCCTCTCGGGCGCGGCGAAGGCGCGAAGGCGCGAAGAGGGCCCGGCGGGGAGAGGGGGAGGAGGAGGAGAGGGGGATAGGGTAGGAGAGGATGGGACTCGATAGGGTAGGATAGGTAGGAGAGGATAGGGTAGGAGAGGGTAGGGGGATAGGGCAGGAGAGAGGTAGGAGAGGATAGGGTAGGAGAGGATGGGGCTCGGCATTGCGCGTATAGGGTGTGACACACAACGGAACACATGCGGAAGGATGCTTGCGCACAGCTTCTAGCAGCCACAGTCGGAGAACTACAAGACGAGGTGCTGGGCAACGCGCGCCGCGCAGCACTTGTGGGTATCGAGTGAACGATACAGGCTGCACGCAATACAAAACTGGGACCCGCGGGCTGGGGGGGCACCCATCTTGCCTCGGGGGGCCGATCCTGGCGGCGCGCGATGTGCCGGGCAGGCACTCGGGACATCCACCTAGCCCCGCGGAAGGCCCATAAGGGACGGCAGCGCCCCTCTCCCCTTCCCCACGCGGGGCCCGAAGGCGCCCGCTCGGGGGAAGGTTGGAGGGGGGCCCCGCAACAGGAGAGAGGGAACAGGAGGAGGGAGTGATCCCGCAGGGCGCAGCGGGCGCGCCTCGAACTGTATGCAGGTGGAGCAGCCGATCGCAGGACGACGGCATCGCCGAAGCAGGGCGGGCGGAGGAGGCCCCCATCCGACGCGAACATTACCACCCCGACGCCGCGGGCCGGCGCGGAGCGCAGGGTGCCGCACCGCGAGGCAACGAGGCCAGCATCGGAGGTCATCTGGAAGGCAATGAGGACAATCCGCCCGACCCAAGGCTAGACCATGCGCACCGCCAGACTGTCTCTGCAGCTGGCTCGACTTTGCCCAAGCCAACGGAGGGGGCCAGGGCGCCCCCAGAGCTGCCGCCAGACCCGCCCGACCGCGCGCGGCGCCGCTCGCGCAACGACTCTCGCGCGGCGGGCCGCCAACCGCGACTCGTGAGCGAACGCGGAGGCCCTCTTCGATCGGCCCCCTCGCCGCCCGCCCCCCCCCCCCCCGAACTCGCGTTCGCCCTGGAGCCCAGGGCCCCCTAAACAGGAGCATAGCTAAAAACAGAGGCTCCGGCTGTCCCGTATGCCCCTTTGAGGTCCCCGTCTACGGAGCCACGGGCCCCTTGACCAGGGGCATGGCCAAACATGAAAATCGGCGCTACCCGTGCCCCCGTTCGCCGTGACCCTCTCCCTGGCGCCCTGAGAACGGGGGGAGCGGAATTGTTGTCTGTTGTCTTGATTCTGGATTTCGCCTAGGATCATCCGCGGACGCCCTTAGGACGCAAGGGGGGAGTAGAATGCCAGTCTCGGCGGTGGACAAACCTCCCTTTAGTAAACCACCCTCTGGTGAAAACGGCCTAGGACCGAAACCAACGGACCTGGACCCGCAAAAATGACGGCCGCGACGCCCTCTCGCGAACCGAGGGAAGGAGCGCTATCAACCTCCCACAGTCTCGCGCCACTCGCGATGGGAAACCAGCTTCCTGGGCTCTGGATACGGGCCTCGGGCCCAAGGACCATCAGAGAACGACCCGGGATGAGAAACCCGCTTCGGGTTCTGACGGTCCTAAGCTCGGGCTGACGAACGAACAACACACACCCATACCCATAGGAAGGTTGGAGGGAGAAGGACTGGCTATGGGTACGTGGTGCGGGTTGTCGGACCCCTGGAAGGCTCCCCTTTGAGCGGGGATCCCCATCCGACAACACGCACCCAAAGCTCATACCTTAGTGGGCCCTGGAAACGACAAGGCCGTGTTTTTACCAGTTCCGTTTTGCCGTTTTTGTTACCAGTTCCGGCGCCGTTTTTTTACCGGTTTCGACGCCGTTTTTTGACCGGTTCCGGCTCCGGATCCAATCCAGGAGCCGTTGTTTCGCCGTTCCGGTCGCCGTTTTTTTGCCGTTTCCATTTTCAAGGAACATTTTTCTGGAAACGGTGAAAAAACGGCCCTGCCGTTTCCGGGGCCCACACAGGCTCATACCGTCCCCCCCGTGGTTATGGGTGTGTGTTGCTCGTGCGTCGCGGGAGGGGGAGCTGGCCCGGGCGGAAGGGCCGAAAGGTCCGGGAGCCCAGCGCTCGAGACGGACGATGGCGTCCCGCCGTCTGGGCTCTGGGAGCAGGCATGATGTGCAGGCCTCCCCGCGGAGCGGGCGGAGGACTCGACCGTACTAGGGGGAAAACAAACCTACCTCGCTTTTGACCACCCTCGCTTCCAAGATATACCAAGCGTCAGGCCGCTTGACGAGGAGGCGCGTGGTATGACTTGGTTTTGCCTGGAAGCGAAAGCGGGGTAGGTAATTCACGCTCTGACGTACACCACGCTTGCACCTGCGCTGCGGAGGTCTCCCAAGTGGGTCGGGGCAGTCGGAGAGGCGCAAGCCTCGGGCTCGCGGGACTCGAGCGCTGGCCCGCCGAGGCCGCCGGGAGAAGATGCCGAGGCCCCGCCTGTGAAGCGTCGACGGGCCCGAGCTCCGGAGAACTCGAGCCTCACGTCTTCGCGAAGGGGGATCGGAGGGCCACGCCACGTCGGCGAGGCATCGGCGCGATGCATCGGCGAGGTGCAGAGAGAGAAAGTCGTGCTCTCCGGATCGCGCCGCGTCGCCAGCGCAGTGGAGGTGGGGCGCGCTCTTTCGACCCATTTGCTGGAGGATGCCTCTGAGGAGGAGGAGGAGGAGGAGGAGGAGGAG
>CAUYUJ010002027.1:0-32804 GCA_963575745.1 Prorocentrum cordatum
GGCAAGAGCGTCCCAGCTGGTCCCTGGGCCCCGGAGACCGCCCCAAGACACCCCAAAGAGGACCCCAGGAGCCCCTCAGACAGCTCCAAAGAGAGGCCAACAGAGGAAGAAGAGGGCCCCACGAGAGCCCGAAGAGCGCCACGTGATCGTCCAGTAATCCAAGGCCGCTGGCAGGAGAGACAAGGGGGGAGGCAGGAATTGGAGAGAGGAGGGCAGGGCGGGAGGGGCGATGATGCGTGGAAGAGGGAGGAGCAAGGAGGGGAGAAGAAGAACAAGAAACGGAAATTAGGGAAGGCGAGGAGCGCGTAGGATGGGGGTCGGAGGAATTAGGGACGAAGAGGCGGGACGAGTGAGGAGGCAAGCTGATGAACAGGAGGAGGAGGAGGCGGAGGAGGAAGAGGAGGAGGACGTTGAGGAGGAGGCAAAAGGGAGGAGCCTGTGGTGAGGATGTCCTCCCTGGCCCTCTGAGGGTGTCCTTGTCATAGTTGTTGCAACTTCTGCTCAGTACATATTTTCAAGTAGTTCACATGTGCAGCCGTGTGGCTGTCGAGGGCTGGGACGTGCTAGAACTTAAGCGCGCGCGGAGCACGCATGCATGGTTCTAATGTGTACGGACTCTATAGATTAACGGCATACGTGTAAATATATATATAAATATGTATATATATATATATATGTATATGTATGTGTATGTGGTCAAGTAACAAGAAATACAAAACACACAAAAACACATAAACACGCTAGGGTGAGCGGGGCCAGTCCCCATCCACTCAACCCAAGTTTGGTCCTCCCGTGCCCTCTGGGCGCCGCGGCGGCGGGATCTCTCCGGCCCGCGCCCAACTTCTGCACCCCCCAGCCTGCTTAACGAGATGATGCCTCCTCGCTTGAAGCGCTGCCCTGTCCCAACCCATCGCAGATAAGTCTGCGGGGCGCACCAGGAAGGACTTCGATTTCGAGGAACGCCTTTTCTTCTTTGGCGGAAGCCTGCGGAGGCCAGCGAAACTTGGCGGAGGCCAGCGGAAGTCAGAGATGCATGCGTGTTGATCCAGGGCGTCTACATGCGCCAATTTTCTTAGTTTGTTTTGGCGACACCATACGGCCACGAATGCCGCCATAGCGATCGCGACCACCATCGACACCAGTACCACCACCACACATGAGCTTGTGGTAGGTCCTCATCGTGCCTCTGGGCGTATACTGGCGCCAGCAGCTGCGCAGACTGTTCGGCTACTCCCACAACACGGCGACAAGCCTCTCGCAGGATTGTTTGGCGTGGACGTTATGTTGTCTTTGCGCTATTGTGCAGGACGGGTCCTTCTTTTTGGGGGGTTGCAGGAGGAGAGCACATGCAAACATCTAATTGTTGGAGGCGCCATTTTCAGTCGTGGTCGAGTGATGCGAATACGCGGCCCTAGAGTAGCGCGGCTCCTTGTCATGTGCCGACTGTTCCTGCTGGACCGAGAATATGAGGATCAGCAAAGACCATAAACATGATGATCAGGCATTGGCCTTATGTTGTTACCGATGTTGTGAAGATTGCGTTGCCATATCTCTTGTCAGCGCCTGCTCGTAGCTATGTTTGCCCTGGTGGGTTCATTCCCTCACTCCGTCTATCACGCATTTACCTGCCCAGGCCTCTTTGATGCTCGCTATCCAAGCGCAGTGTGCGATTGCACTCGTGTGGGGTAATCCGAAGGATGGTGCCATAGCATGTGGATCCGCGCATCTTCTCACACCTTCCGCCTCTCTCATCCCTGGTCTCTCCCTGCTGCGTCTTCCCCCTTCTTGCCTCCCGATGCGGCTCCTTCTACTTGAACTCCCTCCCTCCTCCGTCCTTCTCCAGCCCCCCCAGCTCCTCTTCTCCTCCTCATCCTCCTGATCTCTTTCTCCTCCTCCTCCTCCTCCTGCTCCTGCTCCTGCTCCTGCTGCTGCTCCTCCTCCTGCGAATCCTGACCTGATCTCTCCTGGCTCCGCCCAGGGCCTTCACCTCGACGATCGACTCGTTCCCTGAGACTTTTCACACGCGCACGCCCCGGGCACATGAAGACTTGAGTCTGCTAAGAGTTGATCTGAAAACAGCAGCGGGAGAATGCTCTCACAAATCTCTCACTCACTGGCATCAGGCAATGTACTGCGTTTCACATTCACTCAAAATTTGTGTTGCTTGATGCCCGTTCGACTCCCCTCCGAGGCAGATCACAAGGCTGCGTCATCAGCCTTATCGGTGGTCATGGTCAGGCCGAACGATCCTTGCAGCACCGCCAATGTGGCATCTCTCTGCTCTGGGAAGTTGCTCATCTCCGTGGTCACCGCGACAGCGATCTTCTCGATTGCCTCCTTGTACTCGATGCTGTCCTGCGGAATCTCGACACGCTCGAGCTTTACGAACTTGCGCTCCTCCTCCTTCAGCACACTGGACCGCGCAGTACCCTTGCCCTCGGTCCCCTGCGGCGGGAAGCGTAGGACGTCGCTGAGGTGGCTGCAGCCTTCTGGAAGCTCCATCTTCATCTTCGGAGTCTGGATCGTCTTGGCATATCTCACCTCCAGCTCGGCTAGCTGGATCACCATCGCGTCCTCTACCGTCGCTGGGCACATCACCTGGATGTAGTTCGTGCTGTTGTGGTAGGGGAGGGTCACTCTCAGGCCGCGAGAAGCTCCTGTGAGCCCAGAATCTAACGCCATGGCTGGGATGGTCACAACCATTTTCCTGGCCGTTGAGATGCATTTGACAGTGGCCGGGTAGGGGCTCTTCCTAGTCGTCAAGCTCTCGAGTAGATTTCGAACGCTCTCAGGATCTCCGGACGCATTCGCTCCCACCATCTCGCAGATCACGCATGCGGCACTGACCGTCGGGGGCGGTTGATCTCCCGCCTGGCTTGAGGAAAACTTTCTACGGACACAATGACGCTCTCGTTCCGCAGCGGCCGACTCCAGGGTAGACGACTCATCAGCCAATTGATGTACACCTGATCGAACACACGCTCTGAGAGGATCGTGGGCATCTGCCTTCTCCTTCGTAAGCGCGTCAGCGAGCAGAGGTCGGGCCCCACCGAAGACATCCATTGAACCTCTGGAGGGCCTGCCGAGCAATCATCATCTCCACTGCACATCGTCTATCCTCGAGGGCTCCTGGAGACCCAATCTTGTTGATGTGATCACATGCGGACTTTGCATCAACGATGGCGATAGCCTCGAACCTCTTGAGGAACTCGTATCGATTTTCCAAGGTCAATTGCGGAAACATCGCACCCGCAAAGAAACCCATTACCCATTCCATATGTCACACACCGTCTGCTAGTACTGACGCCTCCCCACCCAGAGAAGATCGTATGGCTCTCTTGAGCCGATAGCTTCTCCAGACTACAGGATTCCAAGGTGATACCTCGCCTTTCTGCATCTCGGGGTCCGTCACGCTAAGTACATAACCTCCCTGGGTCCGTCGAAGGCCGTCGTTTTCACCCCTGGCAAAATCAGTATGGATCATCAGGCGTATATCCTTGAGTGGGATCGGGAAGAACCGAATCGTGAGGTCCTTCTGTTGTCGAGCCCGAGGCACAAGCAGATTCGCCTCTTTTATCTCCCTCACGGTCGGATGCGGCAGCAGCTGTTGGTTGCGACTGACCTGACACGAGAGATCCGGTCGAGACTGACCGGCCAGCCAGTTGCCTGCCTGGTTCATTCAAATGACAGCCGAGATCTCACCTGGAAGTGCCTTGCCGTCGTTGGGGGCTTGTCGTTTGAGTTTCACTGGTTTCATCTCTTCAGCGTATTGTTTTTGGGACTGCACAATCATACCATCTGGTAGTTGTCGTAACCAAGATCCCGTGAACTCCCCTTCCCCATGTCGCCATTTCCTCCATGGGAATCGTCGTGTCATCGTCATCATCGCATCCTCCCATAGTACTCCCCTGCCACCTCCCACCGTATCGTCAACATGAATACCGGACACTCCACATAGAGCTCCCGGGGGCCCGTGCTTAGAACCTGCAGGAACACAAACAGGATCAGCTGGCTCTTCCTTATCGGACCTCACGGGCTCGAACATCATAAACAGGCAGGGATCGAGAGGATGGGCCACGAAGCCGATCTCCTCGGCAAAGGGCTCAAAAGTAGAGTACCATCATTGAGGCTGGTCAACTCCACCATAGTTGTTCACCAGCTCGTACAGCTGCTCTGGATGGTGACCCTTCGGAATGTGATTTTTCGGGGGGCACACGAACACTGGCCCATTCGGGCGAAATTTCGCATCGGCTTCCAGGAACGCTCCCCGAATATCTCCCAAGGTCAGCTGAAAACAAGCGGAGGCCACCAACTGCAAAAGCGTTGCCTTGCCAGTCACAGACAAAGTCGGACTTTGGGTCTTGCCTGCACGCACCATATGCAATACATCCGGATCCTTAAACCCTTGTACCGTCATATTACATCGTAGGTAGTTCCGTGTTGCCATCGTCGTCCGTCTTCAATGTTAAAACAGGCCTAGACGGTAGGATACGATCTGGAACGTCCAGCCGTAGTCGACGGGATTTATCTAGAGACCGGGGTTTCCATGCTTTCTGTTCCGAGATCAGCTTTAGGTATTCTTTATGATAAGCATTATCCACCTGTCTTTGTCCTCCACCGTCATCCACCTTGGATCCTTCTCACGTTCCTCCTTCCGTCCTCTAGCTAGCAAGACCTCAGTCTCATTTACTGCCAAGATCGGGGCTTCGTCATCGCCGTCCGTAGTAACTGCACCGCAGTCGACCAGCGGAGTCTCCGCACAGCTGGCGTTGGACAGACCTGGTGGACAAGCGAGCCTAGGACCTTCCAGGCCGGGAGGTCCTCCTCCTCTGGCACCGGAACCAACACACAACGATATGGGCCCTTGGTAGCACTACGTCTTGAGGCCGTAGGGTGTCGGGGATCACCGACTGGCACTCGCGAATTAGGGTACCGAGGAACTGGAGTCGGAGCACTGGCCGAACTGCCTCGCGTCGCTTCGTCGGTCGTTTCTGATGTAGGTTCGCGGTCGTCGGGCTGCTGCTGCTCCTGCTGCTGCTGAGGCTCATCTGCATGTTCCCATGCTGGATTGTACTGCTCCTCCTCCTCCTCCTCTGGGCCCTCTGGGGGCCGTGGTCCCCTGGAGATGTCCTCGAAATATCAGCCCTGTAGGTAATCGAGATCCACCGTCGTAGATCGAAGCTCAGCCTCTACGAGTCTCCAGGCGGTACGTTCCTCCTGAGTCGCCTCTCGAAGATGTTCTGGAGATGCTATTACCAAACTCCCAGTTACCTCGAACGGGTCCTACACAGATCCCTGGACGCCACCGAGAAGAGGACTGCTTCCCAGCAACAGCTCCCTTCATCTTCCTCCAGACGGCCACCATATCCCCAGCCTGATACACACGATGGACCCGGGGTCGAGCGTCTAAGACCACCCGAGCAGTTTTCTTCTCGTTGTGCGCCAGGATGGTCCGACGAGCTATCGCTCGGATGCAGGCTGCCCGAGCAGCCACTGAATCGTGATGCAGACAGCTGTTGGCAACCAAGTCCGGGCTCTCCTGAAGCAAGTCTTTTGGGATCCCAGGATTTCGACCAAAAACGATCTGACATGGTGAAACACCTCCCACGTTCAACCTAGAATTCTTTGCTTCCTGGAGCTGCGCCACTCACTCAAGCCACTCCTCCTCGTCCTGAGGCTGAAGCTCGTCGAGCATTGTCTGAAGTATCGCTTCAAACCACTTCCCGTGCAGCTCTGCCTTCCCGTTCTGCTCTTTCCCGGCCGTGTCTACAAGAATCGGCCCATCCGATCCATAGCGCCCTGAAAAACACTGACACATTGGCACTCCCAGCATCCACTTTCAGCCACTTGGGCCTCATAAGGGGCCAGGTCCAGTTGTCACGATACGTGCGCGGCACCACGTATGAGGATTCCGTCTCTCCCTTTCGAAATGGGGCCATCACGTGAAACGAAGATGCGTCACACATTAGGTTCAAGCACTTCCGACGCTCACCTGGAATATAATATGGGAGCCCCTTCACATCCATGCACACCATCTTCAGATGAGTTTGGAGAGTAGGAGGGGAGCTGCACCTAGCGATACCAGGCCTCTGACGGGAAGCACATTCGTTACAGTAGAAGTTCGCAGCCTGTCGGAGGGCCTCGGAACTCGCATTCGCGTGTCGTAAATGTCGAATCATCGTCGCAACCGTCGCATGTCCCAAATGTACGTGTAACCATGTCGGAGGGCCGCCTCAAAATTTTGGGGTCGTCGTGGGATTTCCTGGCCTCCATCCTCATCCGCATCCTCCATCGCACATACCACCGCCTCCTCCCCGCCGTCCTGGATCACGCTCGTCTTGGACAAACCTTGAAGTATCTTACGAACCAGGATGATACGAACTTCCAGCGCTTGCTCAGAAGGACTCCTGAAATCGGATGTCGGAGACCCACCCGGCACCCACTGATCCCGTGGAAACGCTTGGGTTCTGCAGGAGTCGTTGCATTGGGCGTAGGTTGTAGGTCGTTGCAGTCGGAGGTGGCTCGAAGAGAAAGTGTCGACCCTGTGACACCTGATACTCGGCTATCCAAACACACTCCCAAGCATACCTTATGGCTTCCAGAACTTCCCCAAGATGCTTGGCTAGGTCCACTCGTTTTTTGTCTGGAGTCAGGTTCTGGAGGGCCGTCAGTTTTTCACACGGAGGTGTCATCACCACACAGTAGGGCCCGTCGCTTCTGATTTTCTCCCATAAGTCCTGCAGGTCCTGGGGAATCCGAGCATCCCAGCCGTTCACTTTGTGGAACGACCCCATGTCCTTCATGCCGTATTGAGGGGCCACCAGAGCAACCCTTGGTGGTGAGAAAATCTCCATCACGCCCGGAACCTGAACACTGAAAACATCTACGACCTCATTGCCCTCAGGGCGCCGGTCCGGCAACTACTGAAAATGGCCGTCCAGCTTCTCGATCTTCAATTTCGAGCCGTCCACCGACGCGTCTGGAATCGGCTGGTGCTCGAACGCCCTTCCCAGCAGGTCGATCTCGAAGTGTCCACTGCCAGCTGCCTCACGCACTGGCACTGTGATTCCAAGCCTTTCAGGTAAAGTCGATTCTCCGCCATGTCGAGGGTAGCCTGCAGCATCTTCATCACGGGTTTACTGATCAGGAGCCCAGCTGATCCCTCAATCGCAGCAGAGGATCTTCACACGCCGATTGACGTCAGGGAACAACCACTGGATCCAGCACGCCCTCTGGGAACGCCGCAGCTTGCCATCGTAGCTCTTGAACCTGATGCTCGCCACGTCGTCCTCCCACTCCGGCTCGATGCCTGTCGCTTCAGTGTGTTTCTTCAGCGTCTCGGTACCGATCAGGGTCATGCCGCACCCGGAGTCCAAGGCTCCGCATCCTGGGGCATGACACGCGCATACCTCCGTCTCCTGTTTCTCGTCGTCAGCCTCCTCAATCTCATCGTGATCTGCCTCCTGATCTCCATCTCGGCGCTCACGAGTCAGACGTCGGAACCGCTCTTCGTTCGTCACTTACGCCAGTAAGATGTCCACAACGTCCCATATGTCGTCGATCTGCTGTCCGCTATGGCCTACCATCATGACCTGCACTGCCCCCTGGCTCACGCGCTTCGACTGGAACGTGCGCTTCATGAATCCACCCGGTCGTCGCTGCCCGTTCTGGGGTCCGGGCTGGTTCCTCCATTTAGGGCCATTTTTGGTGGAAGTGACCGATCTCCCGGCACAGGAAGCATCTGCTCCTGTCCGTGTGCCGCTTGTAGCTCTCCTTGGATGGCAGACCTCTTTGCAATCTGTCCTGTGTCATCGCTGTCCTTGTCTCCTTCCACGTAGCTAAGATGACGAGCGCGTCTTCCTCATCGATTGGGCCCTCATCCTGTAACAGCTCGCTGATCTCTTCTTCGAGACTCTCCGCCGTCGATGCTGTCTTGGCCTCCGCCGCTGGAGTCCACGGCTCTGGGGGCACCGGCCACTCGTCTGCCTCTGGGATCGCCTCGTGCACTTGAGTCGTCGGCATCTGCCTTGAAAACGCCGTCCTGATCGCTGCCGACATCTCCGCGAAACCCCATTGGCGCTGACTGGCCGCCGGCACGACAGGTCGACGCTCCATGCCAAGCCTCGCCCCTCCGAGGAGCAGAAATCCTGGTGCCACTGCTGGTAGTTCAACTCCTGGCTTCCCCGCCTTTGCGAAGATAGTGCGGGCTCTCCCCGTATACGCCGCAGACGTCTCTCCTCGCTCTATAGTGAGCCCGAACACGCTCTCGAGGGCATCCCCGATCCTGTCGCTCGCCTCCTTATCTGGAAACCGTTCCTCCAGGGCATTACAAGTTGCATGTTCGCCGTGCGGTTGCTCGATGTTTGCAAACTCCAGATGCTCGCATGCCTTCTCCGCTTCATCGTCCAGCAGCGTCAGCACCAGGGGCCCAACTGCTTCTGCTGGCAGCCCGCGCCTGATCTCCACGGCCAGCTTGGCCCCAATCCAGCGTCTCCAGCTCTTGAACTCCGTCGCCGCACTGTTGCCCTTGCCGGACAACCTCCGCCACTGGCCACCGGCCTGACCGCACTGAGCGTTCGTCTCGGCCACCGTCTTTGCTGGAAGACTCGACCTGGCTCAAGATCAATGCGAGTACTGACCTGATCTCTCCTGGCTCCGCCCAGGGCCTTCACCTCGACGATCGATTCGTCCCCTGAGACTTTTTACACGCGCACGCCCCGGGCACATGTAGACTTCAGGCTGCTGAGAGTTGATCTGAAAACGGCAGCGGGAGCATCCTCTCACAAATCTGTCACTCACTGGCACCAGGCAATGTACTGCGTTTCTTACCTCCTTCTCCTCCTTGTCCTTCTCCTCCTCCTCCTCCTCCTCCTCCTCCTCCTCCTCCTCCTCCTCCTCCTCCTCTTCCTGCTCAGATCCTGATCTTTCTCCTGCTGCTGCTCGTCTCTTCTCGCCGGTCGTCCTTTGGGGGCACTGGGCGCTCCGGAGGAGCCAGAAGGTATCCCAGCCTCTGTGTCGGTGCACGCTCGCAGAAGCTGAGAGACCCAGATATTCGACAAGGTATGCTTGTGTTTCACTGTGCGGCCCCAGAGGACAGGCCCCGCCGACCCCTTCCCCAGGGCTGGTTTTTCGCCCCGGATTCGTGCTTGATGGCCCCAGGGCCCGAAGATTGACCAAAGGCCGAAATCAAAGAGAAGCCCCCGATGAAAAGCATCATGTCGTCGGAGATCTGGGCTTCGGGCCAGCGCTCGCCAGCAAAAATTTTGAGAGGTGGCGTCCGTGCTCGCCGGGGATCCCTACCAGCACGCTGGCTGCTTCAAATCCGCGCGCCCGAGGAGGCCCGCGAGGTCGAGCATGTGCAGCGCGAGCCGCCCCCCGTGCGCCTCAGCAACGCCCAGCTGGCACACGACGTCTCCCGCGGCCGCGGTCCGCTGCCCGCCGCCGCCTCCGCTGCTGCGTCCGCTGGCGGAGCTGGTTCAGGAAGGAAGCATCAACGCAGACACAAGTGAGTGATCGTTTTCTGATTCATGGTTTTGCCGATCGGCGCGGGCCCTCGCACCCCCCCTCCCCCCCGCCGGAGCAGCTCTTGCCTGTTTTGGGCGCCTGTTTCAGGCAGGTGGAGTCTCCCACATAGCACTGCTGCAAACACTTGCATGAAGCAGTCCCCGTCCGCCCAATATCGAAACGCCGAATAAGAAAACGATCACTAATCGTTGCCCCCCCCAGGAAAATAAAGGAAAACATGGGAAGAGGGGGGAAGACGAACATCGCGACCACATGAAAAGACACGTTGGGAGTCCTGGGATGTGTGGGTCTACTTCTCTGTGTGTATCCCTGGGCACCTTTCGCTGTGCCCAGGTATCAGACGAGATGCCACCGTTACAACAGGGGCGGTCCTCCTGGATCTCGGCCTCTGGGGCCCGTCTTCGGGGCGGCGGGGCCTCAAACACTGATCCTGGGCGGAGAACTGGCCCAGGGGAAGGGGCCGACACCTTCTGGGGCAGCACGCTGGCATAATCACGTCGTCGGGCGTCTGGGTTTCAACCGCCTCGTCCTCCTCCTCTTTCTCCTCCTGCTCCTCCTCCTCCTCCTCCTCCTCCTCCTCCTGCTCCTCCTCCTCCTGCTCCTCCTCCTCCGCCTCCGGGAGCCGATACCCCAGGACCCCAGGAGGCAGTGGACATGGATGGTCTCGGGCGCCGGGAGGCCCCGAGGTGTCCAGGTCCGCTGCCTCCTGGGCTCCCCTGGAGCATCGGCTCCCCAGGCGGTGGGTGTGTATACGTCCTGACCTCGAGTTGCCGCTGCCGCCTACCGAGGGGGAGGAGGAGGAGGAGGAGGAGGAGGAGGAGGAGGAGGAGGAGGAGGAGGAGGAGGAGGAGGAGGAAAGGGAGGAGGAGGAGGGAGGAGGAGGAGGAGGGAAGGAGGAGGAGGAGGAGGAGGAGGAGGAGGAAAGGGAGGAGGAGGAGGAGGAGGAGGAGGAGGAGGAGGACCAGCAGCAGCGGCAGCAGCGGCAGCATCGGCCGTCGGCAGCGTCTCGAGGTGATTGCCCCCGAGTGGGCGGCGAGAGAAAGTGGGGGTCGGCTGCACGGACATCCGCGCGCAGGCTCCCCGCGCGAGGTCGCGCGGGCCTCCGGTCGCGCGCACGCACTTCCTCTTCCTCTTCGCCGCGCGACGTGCCGCGCTGGCAATCCGCGCGCGGCGTAAGGTCGCTGCCTCCTCCTCCTCCTCCTCCTCCTCCTCCTCCTCCTCCTCCTCCTCCTCCTCCTCCTCCTCCTCCTCCTCCTCCTCCCCCCCCCTCACTTCTCCCTCCCTCCCTCTCTCCCTCTCTCCCTCCCTCCCCCCCGTAGTAAGACCCGCTCCTTTTCGTCGCTCGAGTGTTCGGTGACATTGTGAGGTGCCGTCCAGCAGACTCCCATCTGCCCCTCCGAGGCTTCGGCCAGAGTGTGGGCCCCTGGCGCTCACCGTGGGAGCCACGCAGCCTGGGGAGGAGCAGGAAGGAAAGGCAGCAGCAGTCAGCAGACTGGGCAGACCCAGGCTCGAGACACTCCGCTACCCCATGAAAAGTTGGCACTTTCTAGGACTGCAGTCGAGCACCTGTTGAAGAAACCTTCTCCCGGAAAGCTGGGCCAGCGTTCCTGCTTGTCTTCTGAATGTTGTGGGAAGCTGGCCCAGATTTCTTGAACGATGTTTGTCTCGATCATTTTGTTTGCTGGCACCTCTCGACATCGGGGACGTTCCAGAAAGAGCATCGCCTCGGGCGCATCGCACCCTCGACAGAGCGACAGGCCGGCAGAAGTAATTACAGCGGCGGCGGGTCCGCCGGCGGACGCCAGCGGAAGTTCGGCGAAAGGCGGTGTAGCTAAAGGCTCGATGTCAACAGTTTTGGGTACAGTCGACGACGAGCGAGGGAGGGAAGTGAGAAGGAGATGACATTCTCAGAAGGCGGCGGGGCTTCTGAGAAGGCCTCCGGCCTTCTGAGAGGTTTTCGGTGCTTTCAAGGAAAGCTTAGAACACTCGCTAAGCCTCCTCCTCCTTCTCCTCCTCCTCCTCCTTCTCCTTCTCCTCCTCCTCCTCCTCCTCCTCCTCCTTCTCCTCCCCCCTCACTTCTCCCTCCCTCCCTCTCTCCCTCTCTGCCTCCCTCCCCCCTCCCCTCCATTCCTCTTCTCCTCTTCGCAGGCAGCGCCCCCAGCATCAGCAGCGCGAGCTCGCAGGCGGCAGGCGCTGCGCCCCTGCCGCAGGCCATGCAGCGCGGCGCACCGAGTCTGGCAGCGCCGCGCTCCCGCATCCGCCCTGGGGAAGGGGGGGAGGGAGGGGGGGTGCGGCAGCGGCGGGGGGGGGGGAGGAGGATTGTGCTGGATCGCGCTACTTAGGTCTGAAACCTGATGGAAGGCACAGGGCCCGACTGCTTCGCCGTGCGCAAGTCTGTACTCACATGGGCTCCTGGTGAACGGCCGCAACCCCATAACGAATCAGTCTACCCAGCGCGACATGGGCAAAACTTCGGCGGGGTGCGACCAGTGGTCGGCGAAAGAGCTCGGCTTCCTCCCTGACGAGGCGCTCGAGGAGCTGCTGGCGCTATGCCTCCAGTGTGAGCAGGATGCACGCTGGCCCCGGCAGTTGCGGAAGTGGCGGCAATGCAGCATCCCGAAGGAGGCGGGAGGCATGATCTTGGGCAAGATCCGGCCGGCCGATCGCAATTGCATCCACCATCATCCGCGCCTTCCACAAGTTTAGAGCAAGTCAGGTCTCCACATACTTGGAGCCCATGTTCCCCAAGAGCCAGGCGGGAGGCATGAAAGGAAGACACCTTGAGAGCCTGCTCGCCCCGATTCTGGAGAGGATTGAGGCGACCACCATGCTGCAGGAGGCGAAAGAACTACAACAGGACGAGGCAGAGGAACAGGAGCTGGACAACGAGTGTTTCCGGGCAGCTTGGGCGGAATGCCACGTCAGGACATGGGACTACAAGGCGGCCTTCGACAGGGTGCATCCGAAACTTGTGGAGAGACTTTGGAAAGAATTGGGCGTCCCAGCGTGGCTCGTTGAGTCGGTTGTGGGGCTCTGGCAGTGTCAAGAAAGATATGTGGAACTGGGAGGGTTCGTGTGCCCGGACCCTGTGTGCACGGTGCATTCGATCCCCCAGGGGGACCCACTCAGCATGCTCGCTATGGCCACGGTGCTGTGCGCTCCCACGCTCCGTGCTGCCACTGCAGCGCCGGGCTCGGTTCTCTCGGTGTACGCCGACGACAGGGCTGCCGCCGCCAGGACAGCAGAGGGGATCCAGAGGATTGAGAGCGTGTGGGCGCGCCTGGAGGAGCTCACTTCGATGCGGTCGAACACGGACAAGCAGGATGACTTCGTCGTTCGCTCGGCGCGGCCGCGCGGTCAGCAGAGGAAGAAGCAGAGGGCCGAGACGCTGGGGAGGACAGAGGAGAAAGGCAGAGCGCAGGTCAAGCTCCTGGGCGTCGACATCCTGCTCGGCAAGGGCACCGTACTGTCGGAGCGCGAGCAGGGCAAGATCGAGGAGTTGCGGCGGCGTGCCGCGAGAGTGCGCAAACTGGGGCTACCGTGCCAGAAGCGGCACGTCCTGGTGACTTCGAGCTGCGTGCCGGCGCTGACGTGGTCCTTCGTGGTTCGCTGGGCGCCGAAGGGAAAGCATCGTGAGCTAAGCCAGAGTGTCAGGAATGCGATCAAAGCTTCTCAGTGGGGTTTTGCGTCACCCCATTTCTCGGATCTGGTACTTTGTCGTCATCGTTCCAGCCCCCTGCTGATGATGACGCAACGAGTTTGGAGGATGGTGGAAAAGTACAGGGAGCTCGTCGGCGAGCAGCGCCTCTCGCAGATGTTCCTGGCCAGGCAGGGCCTCAGCCTGCAGTGCGCTGGGATGACGGGCGTGTGCCTGCATAACATGGAGGCTCTGTAGTGGGCCGCCGTGCAGAACGAGGACGACACCTTGGTCTTCAAGAGCGCTGAATCCAACTTTGGCAGGGAGTTCGGCGTGGCGGCGGACATCGGGACGCGCGAGTACCTCCTGCGGGAAGCGTGGCGGCGCGGGCTCTGGGCCGCCTTCTTGGGGGCCAAGAGGAGAGACAGCAGCATGGCACGTCAAGCAGTGGCGCGGTACTGCCACAGAGCCAACAAGGCTGCGAACGACCTGATAGCAGAGAAGGGCGGCGCGGGTTTTGCGTGCATCTTGACTGGTGACTACTGGTCCGACCTCCGCCTGGCGAAGGCCAAGGGACAACCGGAGCGGCCCTGTTCGCGGTGCAACACGGGCGCGCTTCCGAGTGCTGATCATGATTTCTGGGCCTGCCCGCTCTGGCGCCCATGGCGGGTAGGGCTTGAGGTGCCGCGAGATCCATTCACCCGCCGGACTGGGTGGCCAGTACAGCCCCTACGAAATGAGGCGGAGACGGACGAGCTCAAGCGCAGGATGGCCTTCATGGCGTCGGTGCGGGCGGCGGTGTCCAAGGCTCGCCACCAGGATGCCGGCCAGCAGCAGGGACAGCACCGAGACGCCTTGCGCAGCCTGGGAGGCGACCCCGGGGCCAGCCAGTGGCGCACGCGGCCCAGGCTGAGCGGCGACGCAGAGGAGAGGCAGCAGCAGCACGCCAGCACCGGCGGCAGCGGAGAGGCGCAGCAGCCACAGCAGCGGCAGCGCGGCGCACAGCGCCGCCCCAGCGGCAGCCCAGGCGGCAGCTGGAGAAGGAGGGTGAGGAGACGGCGGGGAAGGAGCGGCAGCAGCAGCTGCAGCAACAGCGCCACCACCGCGGACGAGCACCAGCAGAAGCAACAGCGCGGCGCCAGGCGCCGCCCAAGCCTCCGCGGAGACCCCTCGGGCGGCGAGAGGAGGAAGAGGCGACGTCTGAGGGGAGAAGAAGAAGACGAAAGAGCGGAGGAAGAGGTAGAGATAGAGGAGGAAGAAACGTCAGCTGAGGAGGAGGAGGAGGGTGAGGAGGAGAAAGATATGTCAGCAGAGGAAGCAGGGAGGGAGGAGGAGGAAGGCATGTAAAGCGCAGGTGGGGCATGACCCACCATTGTCTTCGGCATTCACATGTCGCCTTTTCGTCGGCTTGCTGATGAAGGAGGAGGAGATCTTCCTGGTCTTCTATGTGTTTTCTTTTTTCTTTCACAATACCGTCCATTTACACTGATCGTTAGAAAAGCTCGGCTTGAAACGCGGCTGACACGCCTGACAGTCCTTGCTGTCATTGCCTGTCTTCCCCTTCTCGCACGAGTTGACTCCAGCGTTGTAGCTAAGAGGTGGATGCTCGAGACTCTGGCTCCAGCTTACTTCCACTATGTGGCAGTAGTATCTGAGCCGGCCAGCTTTCGTCCGCGCCCAGCCGCAGCCACGATGGAGGGGATCGCCATCGGGCTCTACATTCACCCCCCGCTTCTCGTAGCCGTTTTCTCGCAGCGTCAGCGTCCGCTGCTACTGAATGCCCCCTTCCTCTCACGGGCTGCCCCCGGCGCTGCTGATCGTGACCCGCCCGCACTGTTGGACTCCGTCTTCGCCTCCAGCTTCTCCACGCTCGCCGGATGTAGTTGATGACATCGGGCTCGTCTTTCGACTTGCCTGCCCACGTCGGGCGCCGACTCCTCCTCCAGCATCTGGCGACCTGCCGGGTGTAGCTGATGGCATCGGGCTCGACCTTCGCCACGCATGCCCTGACCCAAGCACTGTAGCTGATGCCGTCAGGCTCGTCCTTCGCCTGTCGAGCTCCAGACTGTCCCCGCAGCGCCAGCCTGTGCTGCCACTGCGCGCCCCCTTTCTCGCACAGACTGCACCCAGCGTTGTAGTTGATCGTGGCCCACCCTCACGTTTCGCTCAGCGCCAGCGTTGGCTGCCACTGCGCACCCCCTTTCTCGCACGGACTGCTCCCAATGTTGTAGCTGATCGTGGCCCACCCGCATTGTCCTCGCAGTGCCAGCTTCGGCTGCCACTGCGCGCCCCCTTTCTCGCACGGGCTGCCCCCAGCGTTGTTACTGATCATGGCCCACCTGCACTCCCCTTGCAGTGCCAGCATCTGCCGCCACTGCCTGCCTCTAACCTCTCGCAATCCAGCCAGAGCCTGCTGCCACTGGTCGCCCCTCCCGCATGCGCTGATTCCAACACTGTAGCTGAGGACGTCGGTCTGTATTCCGACTCGCCCGCTCGCAGAGTCGGGCCAAAGTTTGTTGCCATTTTTCGCACTTTTCGCACACGCTGGTTCCAGCACTGTAGCTGATGAAGGCGTCGGGCCCGCTGCGCTTTGATGCCAGTGTGCTGACAGGCATCACCGGTGCTCGCCAGGAGGAGGGGGAGGAGGAGGAGGAGGAGCGAGAAGAGAGGACGAAAGGAGGGGAAGACATCCTGGCGCCCCTGCATGCGCCATTTCACGGCTACACCACGGCTGGCGCAGCCGCTTCTTGACGGCAACATGATTTTTGATGGCGGGCGGTTCCCCGAAGCCTCGCCGCTCCGAATTTTGTTTCGGGAACGCCCAGGCAGGCTCACGCCGGGAGGGGCCGCTCGGGCGCGGAACGGCTGCTTGAGCCAAAGGGGGGGAGGAGGAGAAGGAGGAGGAGGAGAAGGAAGAGGAGGAGGAACAAGAAGAAGAAAAAGAAAAGGAGGAGGAGGAGAAGGAGGAGGAGGAGGAGAAGGAGGAGGAGGATGAGGAGGAGGACGAGGGGGAAGGGGAGGACCAGTACATTGGCAGATGTTGCTGCCGCCTTGCCCTCTCGGGGCGATCGCAGAGTCTGTTTGGGCGCCACGGGTGGAGTTTCGTCTCCTTCGCCGTCGCTTGTTCTGTGGTCGTCACCTCTATGGCACACAACTGAGGCGACTAGGTTGTGGCTACACACTTGGGATCATCCCAGTCCTGTTTGTCGGCCCTCGCACGTGCGCGAGAGGTCCTGACATGTTCGAGCGTGTCTCCGCCCGCGCTTGCCGCCGCCGCCCTCGGTGGTTCCCCGCCTCTCTCGGGTGGCGAGCTTAGTGCGCAGCCCGATCACGCCTGGTCGTCATGTCTCTCTTCCTGCTCTGCGTGCAGTTGCTAGCCGTATCCGTGGCGCACGTGCGACGGTCTGGCGCTGATTGCGCCCTGCGCTTGCACTGTTTTTCCCAGCCGATGCGCACTACTGCCGCACTTTTTGTGTTGTCACCCCGTTTGTCGCCATCGGTCCGCTGGACGGGGCATCAACCTTCTCTTCTGCCTTCTCATTCTCATCCTTCTCCCTGTTCTGCTGTTGGGCACCACTGTTTCGGGGCACCGCCTGCAATGGCCAGCGGGGCCCGGCCTTCCGGAAGCCAAGCTGGGGTTGGGGAGCCCCGTAGACGGTGAATGGGCCTGGGGCGCTGGGAGGGGGGAAGCGCTGCAAATGTCGGCGGCGCGCTCAGGGGGAGCGGGGCCTTCGCAAAAGGCTCAGACAGCCTCCGGCCTGCTGAGAAGCGATCTGAGCCTTTTCCGAAGCCGCGCCGCCTTCTGAGGCTTGCCCCCTCGGCGCGCCGCTGGGTTCTTATTGAAATGGCCTCCGGCCAGTGCCGCCGATCCTGGGCGCTTCGGATGATGATGATGATGACGATGATGATGATGCTGATGATGATGATGATGATGATGATGATGGTGGTGATGATGATGATGACGATGTCGACGACGACGACGATGACGATGACGATGACGATGACGATGATGATGATGATGATGATGCTGATGATGATGACGATGATGCTGATGATGCTGCTTATGATGATGATGATGATGATAATGATGATGATTATGATGACGACGATGATGATGATGATGATGATGATGATGGTGATGGTGGTGGTGGTGTTGGTGGTGGCGATGCTGATGATGATGATGATGCTGATGTTGATGATGCTGATGACGATGATGCTGCGGATGATGATGATGATGAGGAGGAGGAGGAGGAGGATGATGATGATTTTGATCATGGCACTGACCATGATGTCGATCATGATGATGGGGATGCTGATGCTGATGCTGATGCTGATGATGATGCTGGTGATGGTGATGGTGGTTGTAATGGTGATTAAGATGTGGCGCCCTTTTGGGGCCTCTTGGGGGCGTCTTGGGGCCAGCCTTTTTGAGGGCCCCTTGAGCCGTTTTGGACACTGGGGGGTCCTTGGGGGCCAGTTGGGGCCTTTTAGGGCCTCTTGGGGGCGTCTTGGGGCCTCCTGGGGGCCTCCTGGGCCGTCTTGGGCCATTCTTGGGCGGTCTTGGAGCCCTTTTGGGCGCCTCTTGGGCCCGTCCTGGAGCCATGTTGCGCCGTCTTGGGGGCCTCCTGGGCCTGCGTGAGCCCTTCTTAGGCCGTCTTGGAGCCTTTTTGAGGGCCCCTTGAGCCGATTTGGACACTGTGAAGGCCCAAGAGGCGAACATGCTAAAAATGCACGTTTTCCTAAGGTTCTAGGGCTCTAAGGGGAAGGGGGCCAGCTTACATTACACCCTCCAGCTCCCTACGTTGCATGCTGCCGATGAAGAGGGAAAGCGCAGACTCCGTGACAGCCATCACGGTGCCCGATCTCTGCAGCCGAGCCACAACTATACAAGGGGCGTGCACATCAAACGTGGCGAAGCCTCAGCTATATACCGGCCGTGTGACAAACGAGGCGAAGCCTCAATATTAGTACACGTACGCATCCATCTTTTCAAAGGTCGCTGAAGCGGGGCCGACAGGCCCGTAAAGAGCTGTGTGCACGTGTCTGGATGCTGACGCGGCATCCTGCACGGGCTGCTGTGTGCACGTGTCTGGATGCTGACGCGGCATCTGCTGACGCGGCATCCTGCACGGGCCGCTGCAAACCCAGGGCCCTGCACAGAAAAAACACCACGTGTAGAAGATAGTATCCATAACTGCAAGGTGGAGGGGTGGGAGGAGGAGCCCAAAAAGCTACAAGCCAAGATCGTAAACGGAGACTAAACGTGACGATCAAGAGAGGAGGAGGAGAGGAAGCGGCCACCCCATAAATACACCCCTATAAAATCGAGCCCGAGAAAGAATGTTTGAAAACTCATATTCTAGGGCTCTAAGGGGAAGGGGGCCAGCTTACATTACACCCTCCAGCTCCCTACGTTGCATGCTGCCGATGAAGAGGGAAAGCGCAGACTCCGTGACAGCCATCACGGTGCCCGATCTCTGCAGCCGAGCCACAACTATACAAGGGGCGTGCACATCAAACGTGGCGAAGCCTCAGCTATATACCGGCCGTGTGACAAACGAGGCGAAGCCTCAATATTAGTACACGTACGCATCCATCTTTTCAAAGGTCGCTGAAGCGGGGCCGACAGGCCCGTAAAGAGCTGTGTGCACGTGTCTGGATGCTGACGCGGCATCCTGCACGGGCCGCTGCAAACCCAGGGCCCTGCACAGAAAAAACACCAGCCCTGGAGAGAACGCATTTCTCGGGTCTGGCGTCCAGCCGCCTCACTTGGACCTCTGTCTCCTCTTCTGGCGCTTGCCACGCGCACTCGCATCAGGCCTCCGCGGCTCCTCCTGCACCGTAGTGCTGGACGCCGCCTCGCTCAACGTCTGACTGGATCCCATCTCGATCCTCCTCTGGAGCTGCAGCACCATGGCGGACCTCAGGGTCTGGTCGCCAGCCCTCGGCGAGCTCTCGATGGCGTCCAGCAGGCTCTTGATCGGGTCATCCCAGAAGCTCTGGCCGCGCATGGCAATGTCTCCGCCAGCGCGAGCCCGATGTCGGACGAGGTCGTGTAGCTTCGTATACCTCTGCACGGCCGCCGCCGACCTCCAGCGCCCGCGACGCCTCGTGGCCTCGAGGGTGAAGCCGCACTCGACGTAGTCAGACGCTCCCGAATGGCGAAGACCGTGCGGAGGCCCGCACCACTCCAAGTCCAGCGCCGCCAGGGCCTCCCACCACCGCTTGCGGAAGGTGGCGGGGGTGAGGGGGAAGATCCGGTCGCCGTCCCCCGCGACGTCCTTCGCCGCCCGCAACAGGGCCATCACGAAGCCGAACCTCAGTACCACGCCCTGGTCGCTGCCCGTCTTGACTGTCTCGCCTCGAGCTCGCACGCCAAGCGCCAGACTAGCACTGCTTCCGTCGAAATGAACATCCTCCGTCCGCAAGAGACTCCAATCCTGCTCTCTCAAGCAGCAGTCGAAGGAGAGCAGCACTAGGATGGACTCGTACAGCTTCCCTTGCTGGATCATCCACAGCGCGATGCATGCAATCGTTGTGCGGGCCAAAGGCTTGCCCTCGCCCTGTGCCGCCATCCTCAGCCACGACTTGAGGGCCCGCGCCGCCTGCGGCATCTTGTCGCGATGGTCCTCGTAGATGTGCAGAAACCCGAAGAAGACGGCGTTGCCCACGCCGACGCTGGACCGGTGGAGGTAGCACAGCGAGGACAGGTAGTTGGCCATCGCGGCGTCCCTCTCGGCGTACGTCTCGAAGGGCACCTGCTCCCTCTTCACGTCCTGCAGGAAGCTCCGCACCTCCTTGACGTACTTCCTGTTGGTGTTGTCGTCGACTGCATGGACACACAGGCGGTTCGCCAGCTGCGTCCCCCCCGCCACTGCGTGCTCCCACGCGCGGGCGCCTCTCCCTATCAGAGGAGGGGGAGTCGCGGCCCTAGACTTCGTCGGGCTCGCTCCCAGGCGCACCGCGTCGGTCCCGTCGGCGAGCTGCATCACGATCACGACGAGGATCACCAGTGGATGGCATCGGGCTCGCCGCCCTGTCCCCTCAGCCGCCTGAAGGCCGCCCTCAGAGACCTGGGCAGCCCTCTGGTGACGTGGCCTTGGACAGTGTCGGCCGCGGCGCCCTTCGCGCCTCCACGAGACGGCCCGTCCGCCACGTTCGACTCCGAGGGCACCCAGCGCAGGTAGAGCCTGATCCCGCACGCGAGCTGCACCGCGGCGGCCATCCTGCACAGCCGCAGCAGCTGGTGCGACGACGCCCTGCCCTTGCCAAGGGCGCCCACCACGACCAGCGAGTCGGTGAAGACCAGGACCCGCCGAGCCCATGAGCGGCTGCTCCTGGCCAGATGACGCAGCACCGCCAGCACACCCCTGCCCTCCAGCACGTTGTTGTGCTCGGCGCGCTCCCACTGACCCACGAACGTGGTGGCCCAGCGCTCGGGGTCGAGCCAGCTCGCCTCCAAGGGCGGTGCGGGCTGCTTCGCCGCCCGCCTCAAGTGCGGAGGCAGGGGGCGAAGGACCCCAGGCGGCGCCGCGGCGCGCCCCACCTCCACGATGGCCTCGCAGAGCGCCAGGGGGTACGGGCAGGCCAGCTTCGTCCACTTCGTGCCACAGGGAGCGGTGCCCCGCAACTCCTGGTGGGGGCAGCCCGTCGCCGAGCACCTCGCTGCCGTTCCTGAGCACCTCCGTCCTATCGCCAACAGCGCCTCGCAGGAGGTCAGGATGCGCGTCGGCTTCTTCCACGCCATGCCGAACTGGCAGTAGTCCACCTCCAGCGTGAACACGTCCACCCGCTGGGCCAGCGCCATCATCTCGGGCAGCAGCCAGATGAGGCTCGACGCCGGGTTCTCGAGCGTGAAGTGCACCCCAAGCGTGAGGGCCAGGGTGCACGCCTCGATCGCGACCAGCGCCATCAGAGAGCCATCCTTCACCTTCCTGCGGTCCGCTCTCCCGAGACCCGGGACTCCCCACAGATGGGAGGGGGTTCGCAGCTTCGGGATCCTGGCTCGCGAAAAGGTGGAGCACGGCGGACCCGCGTGCACCCACCAAAACTCGCCCTGCCTGATCCGCAGCATCAGCCTCGCGATGGTGGGCTGGTGCAGCAGGTCGTACTGGGGGCCGTTGTCGATCTCCCACGCCTCCGTCCAAGTGGGGACTCCCACGCGGAAACACTCGGCCAGAGCACCTGTCCCAGCGAAGAGCTCCGCCATGCCAGGTCGGCCCGTCACCCTGAAGCCCGTCGCCGCGTCCGCGTCCTCCTGGAACAGGTCGTCCTTCGCACTCTCCTGCCACTCGTGCTCCGAGTACGCCGTGTCCACCTGCACGCCCCATCCTTGCTGCCGAGCCCACTTGGCCTCGGATCTCTGTGCGTCGGGCGTCGCCTCCGTCGACATCACTGCGTACCCGTAGTTGCTGGCGTCCGTCATGTACGCCTGCGAATGCCAGGCCAGCGACAGCTCCGAGAAGAAGAACACCGAGAGCGCGGCCAAGGCGTGCAGCTCGGTGACTACGTCGGTCCACATTCGTCGAGGGCGAAGGCGATCGTCTGCCGCATGGATCCACGCATAGATGACGTGCGGGATAGCGAAGGCCGCCCGAGAGAGCATCATGACCCACGCCCAGTGCCCCATGACGACCTCGACCAGCGCGGGCGAGGCGGACTCCTCCAAGGTCAGGGCCTCGGTGGCCAGCACCAGGTCCCTCAGCTTCTCCTCCTTCACGCGACACCGCAGGGAGACCGGGTCGATGGTGACCCCCAGCTGCTCGGGCAGGCCGACTCCCTGGCTCTCCTTGTGCACTGCGAGGCCGCGCGCTGTCACCGCGCTCCTCGCCTGACCAGCTACCTCCGACAGCACTGGGTCGTCCGCCCCCTCGCCGAGGAGGCCTCCGCCGTAGTCGTCGATGTAGAGCCAGTACAACAGCTGGTGGTCCGCGAGGCTCGGGACAGGGCTGCCGTGCTCCACGCGCCCCGCCCCGTCGGACTCCAGGTCGTCGAAGCAGTCCATCAGCGCCGTGTGTGCGAGGAAGACCGCCCAGCTCCAGCCCATGGGGACGACCGTGCAGGCGACCCCCAAGGTGCCCTCTGGAGGTCGCGGCAGCGATACGCCTCGCTGCTGACCGAACTCCCAGAGCGACCACGGATCCACCCCAGCCAGCACAAAATAGGAGTAGAGCTCGGGGATATTCTGCAGCCTGTAGAACATCACTGGCACGTCCCCCTGGAAGGTCAGGAACTGCTGGTCCCCCAGGACGTCGGGCCCGAGGTCGATCTCCGCGAGAGCTGCTGGCGAGCCGAGCGGCACCCAGGGCGGGTCCTTGAAATGTAGGTTGACCCGCCGAGCGTCCCAGACGAGGCGGGACACCACTTCCCGCCCCGACTTCGTGTGGGCCACCTTCTTGACCACGGTGAACACCGACAGCTTCTCCCGCACGTCGTCCACGTACGTCAGCATGTTCGACTCCCACATCTTCAGCGCGAGCTCGAGCCGGGCGACCCCCTGCTTGAGCTCCGGCGCCTCGTACGGTTTGATCTTGTAATAAGCTTGCATGTCGATCTCGCCCTCCGACTTCAACATCAAACGTCCAGGCTCGTCGAGGTAGGCCTTCGCCGTCACAGCCAGCTTCTTCACGCTGACCCCTCGTAGCCCTTTCGGAGGCAGGTCGACCTCCTCGACCCGCAGCGGGCATAGAGCACCCCTCTGCAGGCGATCCTCCTCCTTCTTCTCCGAGGCAGAGCCGCTCCCATAGCCAACTGGAAGCTTCTCGCCAAAGCGGCGCAAAACCGCTCTGCCGTCGTCGATGGATCCCCAGGTCGCCCTCCGACTCTGCTCGTTCCAAATCCTCCTGACGATCTCCTTCTGCAAGAACGAGGCCTGGTTCCAGGGGCACTCCGACGCCACCTTGGTCCAGTCCTTCAGCTCCTTGAGGTGGCCCCGGCTCAGACTCCGGAGAGCCGCAACGGTCCGACATGACCTCAACCACGTCACCCGCAGCTCGCTCTCGCTCATCTCCCCGCCACTGGGCCCGCCCCAACTCGCTGGCACAAACGGCAACGTCCCCAACAGATCTCGATGCGCCCGAGGCCGCCCCGAGCTGGGCACGAGGGGCTCCCCGATCTGGTCCCCACCTGACATCTGAACGACGAACTGGTGCGCGACCAGGATGAGAGGGCAAGTACAAAAAAGCCCTCACGTCCTCCGAGGTGAAAAAGTAGAGCACCGACGCCCGCTCGCGGTAGCTCTCTGGGGCGGACAACGCTGAGCCCCCGTTGCCGAGGGAACGCGTAGGGCTGCCAGCCACAGACGATGAAGAGAAGCACCTACTCCCCCAGGTAGAAAGGTCGATGAGCACCGCGAAGAGGATCCCGACAAGCAGAGCCCTCGACCGGTGCACGGGTGGTATTCCGCCTTTGAACCGCTCCCCCACCCAGGAACGGCTAGACCTTCACTCGTCCTTCGCGGCCGACTCCGAGACTGACCCTAAGTGCTTCTGGAAGAGCGCCTTCCTCTTGAGCTTCTCGGTCACCTCGTCGTCAGCCGCATCGATATCGTTCTCGGAACGATCAAGGCGGAAGTACTGCTCGGCCAATACCTAATCCACCTTGCTCCGCCACTTGGCCCCCGTCTGGTTCTTCGGGCGCAACCAGTCCTCGCGCCGCTGGACCTTGTCGAACGCCTTCATCAAGCTGTAGATGCGGAGGCACACCAGCTCCGCCGCCCTCGAGTTGATCACCGTGCTCGGGGGGTCCGTCTCCAGCATTCGGTCCAGCACCATGCCCATGACAGTGACCTCCGCGGCGGCGTTGCAACTCTCGAGCTCCTTGCTGCGCAGCCACTCGCGCAGCTCAGCCTGCGCCGTCCTCCCGCCTCGGTAGAGGCGAGTGAGGACCTCCGGCGCCACACGCGTGCGGATCTCCCCCACGCGCCCGAGGTCCGCCTTGTCGTCGAAGCCCTTCAGCGCCTGGATCATCGTCTCGCGGGGGTTGCGGGACTCCATCTCCAGCTCGTCGATGCGAATCTTCAGCGGAGTGCGTGCCGAGCCGTCCGAAGCACCGCTCGAGGACCGGTCCCCGACAAGCTCGAAGCCGCCCCCCGAGGAAGGTGAAGGTGACGGGGCCGAAGATCCGCTTCCCCTCGTCGCCCGCGAGCTGTCCATCTCGACTATCGTCTCGTGCTCCCTGAGCTTTCGCAACAGCGCATCGATCTGCCCCTTCGATGGTTCCACGAACTCGTCGTCCCGCCGTGCGTCCGCTGTGTCCGAGCGTGTCGACCGCGATGAGCGGGGCGTCCCGGGACGGTCCTCAGCCTCGAAGCGCACCGCAGGAGCAGTCGCCTTGAGCTCGCGAATCTGGTCGGCCAGCTGCGCCAGCTGCTCCTGTCCCGTCAAGATGGTGCGCAGCAGGTCCGTGGACGAGGGCTCCTCACCTGAGTCGGTATCCGAAGCGGATGTGCCCTTTGCCCTCATGTCCCCGTCCTCGCTGTCCGAACCGTCATAGTCCGAGCCCGTGTCCGAGGCACCCGTGTTGTAGTAGATGGCCCAGATGACCAGAGCGCCGATCCCCAAGGTGATCAAGTAGAAGTCCAGCTCGCCGCTCTCCCGCATCTCGCCCACGCTGTCCTTGATGTCCCCGAGGTAGTCGAGCCACTCTCGTCCCTCTTGGTACGCATGATAGGCGGCTCGCGCCCACTCATACAATCCAAGGTAGTGCCACACACGCCAGCAGATGACGCCCGTCGCGGCCAAGGGCCCCCAGCTCCGCCGAGCCCAGGCCCACAGCCCCGCCGTCGTCACAGCTTCCATCGCACTGAACTTCGGGAGGAGCGAGAGCCGCTTGCGACCACCCTTCTTGACACCGACCTTCTTCGGGCCCTCCTTCGTGACGCCATTCATCCTGTCGATGAGTCGAGCGCTAGCTTGTTCGGCTTCTTGCTTGTCATGAGCGCTCAACCCTTTGTGATCTGTGTAGACCACTCCCGTCTTCGCTCGAGTCGACGCGTGGATCTTATCCTTCGGATTGATCAACTGCACCCGCCCCACCGGGTCCAGAGCCGTCCACTCGCCAGCCTTGCCGGGAGCCCGCTCCAGAAGCAGCATCACCACGCCTGTCGGCCCGTCCTTGGCCGTCCGCCAGTAGATCCGGTTCCACTTCTTGAAGGCCATCGTGTACCACTGCGAGCTCCCTCGATCTGGATGCCAAGGGAAGCTCTCCACCCGTTCGTGCTCGACCTTGAGCTCCGCGACCTCCTCGACGTCAGCGCCCTCCTCGAGCACCAGTCGGTCCTGGAGGCCCAGGAGCAGACACACCACCCAGAAGAACGTGGTGCCCCGCCGCAACGCCGTCCTGGCGCCAGGGGCACCGCCCCGCGGCCGAAGGCCGCGCACGTGCGCCAGCTGGGCGCAGCCGCGCCCCAACGCCGATGGCGGCGATGGGCGCTCACGGGCCCTCGGGGCGAGGCGCGGGCGCTGGCCACGAGCCTCGAAACCTTCGAGCCCAAAAAGCTACAAGCCAAGATCGTAAACGGAGACTAAACGTGACGATCAAGAGAGGAGGAGGAGAGGAAGCGGCCACCCCATAAATACACCCCTATAAAATCGAGCCCGAGAAAGAATGTTTGAAAACTCATAGAAATCGATGATTTTGGCCGGTCGGGGCCCTGTTGGAAGACCTCTTGGGGGCCTTTGGGGGCGTCTTGGCGGCCTCTTGGGCTGTCTTGGGTTCATGTTCGGCGTCTTGGATCGATTTTTGGGCGATCCAGAAACGTCTTGGCCCGTCTTGGCGGCTTCTTGGCAACGTTTGGGTCCGTTTTGGCCAACCGAACCCCGACCAACCGAACCCAATCTGTGGAAGACCCCCCCCCCCTACTCGGGCAGAGCCACCCCGGCCCACCCCCCCCTTCAACTCACACGCCGAATCGCTGGGTTCTTATTTTGTTTTCTATAGCGTTGCTTTCAGCCGTGCGCTGCGGGTTGGTATACGGACGGATATGCGAGTTTTGGAGGGGTGGTTCATCGCCTTCAGCGTTGCAGGAAGGGCAGAGTGAGATGGAGGAGGGCGTGAGAGGGTCAGGCGATGGCAAAAGAAACTCTGCAGCCCTGTAGGGTGCGGGGTCGGGTGGGTTGACCCACGCAAAATACAGCACATGTCGTTCACCGCTTGTTCGAAGCGTGGGCTCAAGACTCACCGTTCCCCAATCAGCGCTTGCACTGAAGGGGTCCTAGCGGATGTTGAACGATGTGGCGAAAGTACCGGCCGATTTCGGTAGGAGGCCGGCTGCCCGGGTTCCCGGTTCCAGGTTCCCCGGTTCCCAGTTGCCGGTTCCAGGCCGCTTCCGGTGGGCGGAGGGGTTCGGGGTTCCCGGGTTTCTGGGTCCCGGGTTCCTGGTCGATCTCCTTGTCGATCGGTCTCGCCATCGATTTCATTACCCACCTCTCTATCGCTCTCACTATCGCTCTCACGATCGATCTCACAATCGATCTCTCGCACGAGCGATTTCACGAGTGATCCACCCATCAATTTGATTGAATCGATTTCACGGTCGGTCCCACGGTCGACCTCACTATCGTCCTCACTATCGATCCCACCATCGATCCCAATATCGATCTCACAATCGATCTCAATATCCAGATGTCGAATTGTCGAATCATCCGGTGATCGGGTTTTTTCTCGGGTGCAAGTCTAGTTACTTCAGCCTGAAACGAAGCATCGAAGCTGGGACATCTTCAGAGGCGCATGGCAATCGGCAAATCAACCTGACCGACCTGCCCCTCGCCCTCATCGGCATCGTTGTAGATACCGCCATGCCCACTTGCTCTACGGCAGGTTCGCCCCGTGCCAGCCTGGCGGCGACCCCGGCGCGGGCGTCCCAAGGGTTGAACGCCGCGAGTGGCCCAGGATCGGCCGGCATCGAGCAATCCGAGCTGACGAAACGCCGCGCTCGTTCGCCAATGAACCAGCCACGCGGCGTAAGAAACCAACGCGCCAGTCGTCAAGACACGAGCCAGCCGCACGCTTGCTTGCGTGCCGCATGGTTGCTAGCACTGTTGCTGCAGGTGTTGCTACTAGCCCCCGTTTGTCGCCAATTGGCAGCAGCCTCCCTGGGCAGGGCCCACTCCGACCCGATCGATATGATTCAATATCGGTTCTGGACGGCCTGGTCCGATTCGATTCCGAGATTCCGACAATGCAGTGCGGCCCGATGCAAGCATGGTGTCTTGGCGCGACCGATCCGATTCGATTTGGATGATGTGCCGATGCAGCCCGATCCGACGCATATCCCATTCCGACCCGATCCGACCCGACGATGTGTGTGTTTTTCCCCTGCGCGGCCGCGATGAAGTCAGAGCCTTCATCAGCGCGCTGGGGGGGAGAGCGTGCGTGTGTCAGCAGGCTTTTGATCAAGCCCATTGACTTAATTCAATGGCTTAAAGTCTGTTCATCCGGGCATTGCCGAGCATGGACATTGAGCCTGGCGATATGAGAAGGAAGAAAGGCGCATCAGATGCCCAGAGAATAATGTTCGACTTGCTCGACACCGACAGCGACGGGAGTGTCTCGCGACAAGAATGGGGAGGCGCGTTTCGCTTCATGGACCGAAGCGACGGTCGTCTAGAGAGCTTAGTCGAGCGCCGTTGCCCGCAAGTTGCTTGTGTGGTCCCGAGCGCGATTCTTACCCGCTGGCATCAAAGGCGGTGTCCTCGGGTAGGAGCCGGCGGACTGTTTCCTTGAAGTGGCCGTTGATCTCGAGTCTGTCTCGCTTAACGGGGTCGCCTTGGTGGGGGACACCGCTGATGTGATCGAATTCTTTGACAGGATTCCACGTGCCCAGGTGAGTTACCTGTGCACTAAGCTTGGTGTGCCCGTTGATTTGTTCATGCGTGGATGGACCATGTCTGTTCTACAGATCGCTTCTTTCGCGTGTTTGACGGCATCGGGGTCGGCAAGCGCACCTCCACTGGAATCCCCAAGGCGACGCCCTGTCGGTCATCGCCCTCATCTTGGTGACATGCGTCTTCCATGTCATGGCACAGGTGGAGGGCGTGAGCGCCTCGTTGATGAATTGGGCTGACAAGCTCCAGTGGCTCAGCCGCACTGCTTCGCAAGTCCCCGCGGGGCTTTCTCCTGCCTTGAGCGGTTTTGCACCCAATGGGACATGCAGCTGAAACGCAGTGCCTGCTGGACCTGGTCCTCTGGCCCCGGAGCTGCTGGCAGGAAAGCGAAGACGGAGACCAGGGCCACGCGCGTGCGCTCGATGATCACCTGAATCATGGCCATGCCCGTGCGGCCCCGACCATGGTTGAGCTTGCTCGCAAGGCCAAAGATTTTCTGCATCGTCTTGGGGTTGCTTCCATTCCGCTTGCTAAGAAGATTGCCATGGTGGCCCTTGGTGCCTTGCAGCCTGCCGTCTGGGACGCCGAAGCGTCCCACGTCTCTAAGCATACGACTGTGTACACTCTCACGTCGTGCGTGTCTGTTGTGCTGAAGCCCCGCAAGGGCAAGACGACGAAGCGCAATCCCGACTTAAGCTGCTCATTTGGGGGTGAGGTCAAGAGCCTTACCAAGACTTCGATGTTTTGTTTCTTGCTGTGCCGCCAGACGCGGGGCTTGCGGAGGTTTGCTCTCCCAGCCCGGTCAGGGTGCGGCAGACAGAGCCGCAAGGATCCTGACTGCACGCGGCACTGCCCAAGCGCTTCGTGGCGCCCTGCCGATCCAGCTCCTTCGGGGAACGTGGTCAGACGCAGGCTGGGCTTTGGGGGGGGATGGCGCCTGGCGGACCCCTCTGGCCGGGTGCGCGGCCATCTGCTGCCGGCAGGAGGTCGAGTGCCTCATCGCCGAGGCCGCCGCGGACTACGCATCCTTTGCGCTGCTGCTACCCGCCCGGAGCTGGCCGCATTGGGGCGCATCGACGTGGCCACCACGTTGGACTACAGCCGTGACCTTGGGGACCTGGCTGCTGGCGTTTTTTTCGCGTGCTTCACCGGGCTTGTCTATACCCAGAAGGACTTCGCGAAGATTGCCAGGAACGAGACTGATACTGCGTGCCCTTGCGGCGCCGAGGTCGAGACACTTTCCCACAGGTATCACCGCTGCTGCTTGCACAGCGCGGAGCGGGAGGCCGTCCCGGAGATCGCTGACCCCGCGCAGGTGGACGATGCCCTCGTCACATTTGGCATTGCGCAGACTACGGATGCTGAGCGCGATTCCTGGGCGACCCTGCAGAGCTCCGTCCCCACGGTTCCGCCAGATTGGACCGTTTTGCGTGTTTTCGATGACGACGACGGGTTCATGAATTTCTTCACCGACGGCTCCGCCGACCATGCCGATGACGCCCAGTGGTTCGGTGCAGGCAGTGGGGTGGCTTTCCGTGCACGCATGGCTGACGGGTCGCTCCAGTGGCACCGTTGGTGCTCTCCTCCCCCAGGCCTCGTTCAAACGATCTCTTGTGCTGAACTTGCTCCTTTGTTGATGTTGACTACCACCGTGAACCACGACATCCGGATCTGGATCGACAGCAATTCTGTTGCGGACGAGGCCCAGGCTCGTGTCTCCACTGCTGGCCGCAGCCTGCCAGGCAGCTACGCCGTCCAGCCAAACGGCGACCTCTGGCAGCTGTTTGACGACGCCCTCCGCGCCCGCCCTGCCAGGCGCGTGGTAGTGACGAAGACCAAGGCTCACACAGAGCTCGCTGATGCCCGCACGGTGATGGACGCCTATCTCTGGAATGGGAATAAGACAGCCGACGCTGCGGCCAAGCGGGGCCGGTCCGAGCACGAGGGCGCTCGCGACGCTGCCCGCGCAGTGGCCCAGCGGGTCGCGGCTTCGACTTGCCGCGCGCAGTGTTTTCAGCTTGCGGCGCAGCGCCGCATGCTTGATGTGCGCGGTGGCGACGGCGCGGAGCAGGCCAGCGACGCCCCTGGCGGCCCGGCCCCTGGCGGCGCTGACGACGCTCTGCCGCCGCAACACCCCCTAGTGTGGGGCGTGAATCCTGTCCTCGCCACCTCGCGGCGCAACGAGCTACCTTTCCTGCCCCCGGCAGCGTTCGGCAAGCAGCTGATGCGCGGCCGGCAGATCTACGACCGCTTCCCCACATGGTGGCGCACCCTTGCGTGGCTGGCCCGCTGCGATGCTTCCCCCCCGCGACTCCTACGGCACCGCGCGCATGTTGGAGCTGGCGGTGCTCTACGAGATTCACGCGCTGACGCGCCTCGCTTCGAAGGAAGGCCCCGGCAAGTGGCTCCTGGCAGACCTTCGCCCGCCCGCCGCCGTCTTGCCCCAGACGCTCAAGGCCAAGGGCATGCTTGTGCAAGCGGTGATCAAGGTGCTGGAGCAGCACGCCGCGGGGTTCGCGGCGCCTGTCCGCTGCTTCGCCCGCCCCTGGCGCACGTTGGGCTGCGCGCCGGAGGGGACGACGCACGCCCTGACGAAGCGGCCATTGATGGGCTGCTCGCGCCCCGCGCACACAGCTCGAGAATTTCTTCCGGGACCGCGACGTCCGGCAGAGCAAGTTGCAGATGGACTACGTCTTCGCGACTGCCTTGGGCGGTGTTCCTCTGAGTGACGTCAAAGAGCGCGTCGTTGGCGCTGATCCTCCCAGCGAGCGTTTAGCTACGCATGGCAGCGCCCTGAGCGCCATCGAGAAGGCTGACCTCGAGCTCTCTGCCGCGCAGGAGGGCCAGAGGCAGCAAGCGGCTGGTCTTCGGGTCGCGCATAGAAGAACATCACTGTCTACACGCTGGCGACTAATGGCATGCTCGCGCAGCTCAACCCCGCGCGCGTGGCTGGCCACCCTGCGAAGCAGGCTCGGCAAGGCATTGCCTTCGAAGAGGAGGGCCTGGGCCAGGCCAGGACCCGGCTGCATGTCTGGTCAGGTTCCATGAACCGCAACCGTCTGTCTGCCGCGTCTGGATGCCACGCGTTCAGATTCAATGCGCAGGACTCGCGGTGGGAAAATTTGTTGTGCGACCGTGAGGTTGACCAGCATGAGTTCAGCCGTGCGCGGCGCAGACCATGCCTGGGCATTCCAGCTGCTGCCGGGGCGGGTGCCAGCCGTCCGGCTGCAGCCCTGGCGCCCTCTTCCACTGCTGCTGGGGCCAGCAGCGGTGCTTCTTCATCTTCTCGCTGAGCCCGCGTTGGCGCTCCGACTTCTTCCCCGCGTGGGGCCCGCAAAGGTGCCCGCCCGTCTGCTCAGCTGCGATTGTCACTGCCAGGCAGCCGTCGCGCCAGGTTTCCTCGCTGGGCGGTGCACCCACCGAGGCGGGGATGGACCGAAACGACGACGGCGCCATCAGTTGCAAAGAGTGGTCGGTGGACGACGGCACCCCCGAGCTAAGGGGTACCATTCCCCGATCCAGAGATCAGATGATGACGCGGGAGGAGCGGGCACCGGGATAGACTGCGATGGCAGCGGCTCCGTCACTTTGAATGAGCGGCGTGTTTCGCAGAAGCAAAAATCGCGTTCGCGGCACGCCGAAAGCAAACGAAGGCCAGCGATTTGCTCAGCGTCCTTCGACGTTCTTGAACAAGCCGCAGCTGCCATATCAGGGCATATCCAGGGAGAAGATGGCGACAACTCTTCCAGCATGGAGCTGAGATGCGTGAAACGGCTTGGCGGAGAGGTGGATTGCGACAACATCATCAGCCCCATCCTGTCTTCTGGCGCAGTCAGAGCCTGTGCTCAGGCGATGCCGCAGGGCGCCCAGAAGCTGGCAGATGCTCCCGCAGCGACAGGCGAGAAACTGAACAACACATTCGCAGTCGAGGAGGGCGCACTCGAACTGTCTCACGGATCTCGTTCGGATTTTTTCTCGGGATCGGAGGGCCTCCCGGGCAGCCCCAGCACAAAAATCGGGGAAGCAATGGAGCACGAGCAAAGCAGCTCGGCGGACTCCGACGTGGAATGTACAGGATGCAGTTATGGAGTGGCGACCACACCAAGAGCGGAGCGGTTGTTCTTGGTTGATCCCGAGGACAGCTTGATGAATGCGCATCTCGAGGGATGGCCGATCGAGACAAAGCACGCGGCGCATGCTTGCAGGGCCCGGAAGCTCGAGGAGTCCGACGCCATGTTGCAGGACATCAACAACAAGCTTACGGAGTTGAGCAAGTCACTTGTTGAGCTCTCGGAGTTGACTGGGGCGCGCCTCTAATTACACAGGCCCCATGTTCGAAAAGCACAGTGCCGCATGTCGCGGCGGGGCTGTGGACAGCAGGCGGAGAAAGCAGGACCTCATCCCCCTCCCCCATCCTCCTCCTCGTCCTCCTCCTCATCATCCTCGTTCTCCTCCTCCTCGTACTTCTTCGCCTCATCCTCCTCCGCCTCCTCCTCGTCCTCATCCGCCTCCTACTCCTCCTCCTCCTCCTCCTCCTCCTCCTCCTCGTCCGCCTCCTCCTCGTCCTCCTCCTCCTCCTCCTCCTCCTCCTCCTCCTCCTCCTCCTCCTCCTCCGCATCCTCCTCCTCCGCATCCTCCTCTTCCTCGTCCCCATCCTCCTCCTCCGCCTCCTCCCCATCCTCGTACTACTGCGCCTCCTCCTCGTCATCCTCCTCCTCCTCCTCCTCATCATCATCATCATCATCATCAGCAGCATCATCAGCAGCATCATCATTAGAATCATCATGCTGCTCCTGCGCCTCCCCCTCCTCCTCCGC
>CAUYUJ010002027.1:35404-47904 GCA_963575745.1 Prorocentrum cordatum
TGATGATGATGATGCAGATAATCGCTGGGATATCGTGGGAGCTCTCTCGGGCACTTGTCAGAGGCAATTTCGAGGCCTCTTGGGGGCCGTCTGGGGGCCTCTTTGGGGCCTCTTGGGGCTCCTTGGAGGCCACTTGGGCTTTCCTGGGGGCCTCTTCGGGCGGAAGGCTGGAATTGTTCGTTCGTGTTCCCCCTCTTGGGTCCCTCTTGGGGCCGTCTTGGAGCTCTCTTGGGCTGATTTGGGCCCCTCTTCGTATTGGGGCTCTCTTGGGCCGTCAGGGAACCTTCTTGGGTGACTCTTGGGCCGTATTGGGCCTGTCTTTGGGGGCCCTGGAGCCGTCTGGGAGCGTCAGAGGCTCGAAAAGGGGATAACGTGAAAAACATCAAACAGACATAATGAAAAGCATTGATGTTTGCCTCTCGGGGCCCTCGTGGGGGTCCTTTTAGAGCGCTCTCGGGGTTTCCTTGGGGCTATCTTCGGCTGTCTTGCAGGTATACAGGGCCATCTGAGCGGCCTTGGTAGCTTCCCAGGTCCGTCTTGGAAGCCATCTAGGGGATTCTGACCGCCTTGGAGACCGCCAGGGACTGGGCGCCGAATGCCTCAGGAAGAGGGGGCGGTGCGCGCAACAAGGTGCGGCCCGGAGGGGGGGACGCCTTAGAGGATTACGGAAACCTTGCCAGACAGCACTTGGCATTCGACCACGCCTCAACGTGCCAGGGGGCACTGTGGCGGATACACTTTGATCCGCGGGTCGAGAGCGAGCCTCTTCCGGTCGAAGCTAAGCAGGCCGCGCACAGCTTTAATTGACAGAGGGAGGAAAACAGAAGGAGGGGCCTCACGTCAAGGCCAAGAGAGGGCTGTGGCGGATACACGCCGCCCCAAGCCTGGTCCATTTTGGCATGGCTGGGGAGGCATATGCACCGCTCTCGGGGGCCAGGCCTGGGGCAGCAGATATGTTGAGATCTCGCTGTCTTGGCTTCAGGGGCAACGCCAGGGGGGGGGGGGGGGCTGGCGCAGGGCGGGGGGAAGCATCGATCCCCAATCGCCCATTCCTCGCCGAGCAGAGCCCAGGTGCTGCCCAGGAACGTGGGAGGTCCCCCCCTCGAGGGCCAGTCGCCGACCTATCGGCGGAGCATCGCCGATTCCGGGTCAACGTCCCCCGCCTCCGAGCCAGTCCGCCCCCCAGCGTTTCCAGCGCTTCGACCAAGAGGTGGCGATTCACGCAGGCAGCAACGCCAACTGAGCTCAATCAAGCAGCAGCAAGCGGCAGCAGCAGCAGCAGCGGCAGCAGCAGCGGCAGCGGCGGCGGCGGCTCCTCCGAGCGGGGCAACGGGGCCTGCATGGCGTTGGTGAGGAGCGCGTTGGCGCTTTCCCCCTGGAACCTCCTCCCTCCCGCAGCCCTGTGCCGTCCGACGGTTGCCGGGGCCGCCGCCTCTGACCATGCCGAACCCCCTCAGGTGCGGGCTCGGGGGGGAGGCAGGTGCACGGGTTCGCCAGGAAAGATAGGGGTCTTGAAGCAAACGGGTCCTGAGGACAAGCAGGGAGGTCGAGGTTCGAGGTTGTCCTGCGTTTTCGTGTGTTCCAGGGGATTATTTCAGCCTCGGAACGCTTTCCAGCAGCTGCGCCTCGCCGAGAGCGTTCCGAGAGTGCCCGAATCATCCCGAACGGCATCCAGAGACTTGAGTTACGACCCGGAAACAATAATCCTTGCGCGCGCACACACACAGACACACACACACACACACACACACACACAGCAGCAGCCGCGCGCAGACGGCGCAGTGGCAGGGAAAATTGCGACAGGTGGCAGCGTGCGAGCACATGCAAAAACATACATAAGTTATGAAAGAATCGACTGTACGACAGGCGGCCCGATTGCCGACCATGGAAAGGCTATCCTATGGGGTGCGATGTGAAGACATGCAGACAGTGCGGAAAAACAGGGCGGGAAGGGAGGAGCAGGGAGGGGGAGGAGAAGGAGGGGGACAGAAGAGGAGCGATCAGCCAATCTTGCATCAAGATTGGACAGCTGCCGCCAGCTCGCTTCGTCGCCGAAAAGACTCTGGAGTCGTCCCAGGTCGCGCCCAGGCAGTTCCAAAACTTTTGAACGCTTGCACGTCTTCCATTGCAGACGCGGCCTGCCTCGAACGCGTGTGCTACCCCACTTCCGGGGCGAAACACAAGAGTTGCCCTCGATTGAAAACAGCATACCTCTTGGGAGGCTGCACGGGGGCTCCCGGGCGAGCCTACCATACAGCAGTAATTGGCGGTGCAATAGCGTTGTAGACAGGCTATGTACGATCACTGTCTGCAGAACGGCCGCGTTGCCGACTTTAGACAAATACGCTGGCAAAGTATTAAATGTGTTCCTCTATCATCGCGCTTGGAATGCATCTAGCTTCGCCCTGTTAGCCTTTCACAGCATGCACGATTCGACGCCATACAGCAGTTTTGATATAGCACAAGATTTAGAGACTAAGAGCTTGCACTGTTTGCTTATGAATTTGCATGTTCCCATGCCGTGCGCAATTTCTCAAATGTCCCTTTGGCCTCTCCAAGGCGCCTGGTCAGCTCATTGTGTGGCGGGCCGTCTACACTCAGAAGACCACCAAGGTACACAGCACTCTCTTTGCACGGGATGGCTACGCCGTCTGGCCCAATTACCACGGAGGGAAGTGTTTGAGACGTGTCTGGCAGCTTCCGCGGAAATTCAAGGGCATCAGCGCATGCCTCGGGCCTCGAGAGCGCCGCGTGAGAGGCTTCCAGGGGGTCACCCAGGAGATCCCAGGGAGCTCTTCCCGAGGGACTCCGGACGCGTCCCGTGATCCTGCGCGCACTTCCGAGGCGCCTCGAGAAGGTCGCCATGAAGGAACGGGGTCCCGAGGGAAGCGGGTCCTGGACCCTGGGGGCTCTCCCGGGGACGGGCTCTTCATCCTGAGCAGTTGCTGACGGTCTGGGGGCCCGTGGAGGACCCCGAAAACGGCGGATAGCTATAGCTCCTCCTCCTCCTCTTCCTCCTCCTCGTCCTCCTCCTCCTCTTCCTCCTCCTCCTCCTCCTCCGCCTCCTCCTCCTCCTCCTCCTCCTCTCCAGGAGCCCTTGCCTCCAGGACGTGCCCCCCCTTCCTGACGAGAAGGAGGAGCCCCCGGGGAGCTGCCGCCGGAGAGGCTCCTCCTTGGAGGCGGGTGGAGGCGGGGGAGGGCCCTGCAGTCGGTGGTTCCAAGGAGTCCTGAGGGATGGGTTCCTAAGGACGAAGCGCACGAATGAATGTTCAAAAATAATCAAGAAATAGTCTGGGGACGATTTTTTGTACAATAAGTAATGGACCATTGGGGGGTATTTGTTTGATTTTTTTTCTGCCAAAATCCGCCTGCAGGGGAACATGCCCGACCTGACCTTAGGCCCCCGTCCCTCAGGACCCCCTCTTTGGACCACCGACTGCAGGGCCCTCCGCGAAGTCTCGGCGAGCGGCGGGCCCCCCTCCCGCGGGCGCCGCGGAGCTCCGCGTCGAGCAGCGCCCCCCCCCCCCCCCCCGACCACCGAGGTCGGGGTGCTGCCGGGGGTGGCCGGGGCCCTGGGGCGTCCCCGGCTCGACGCGCCACGCCCGGGGCCCTTTCTTTGGGGGGCCTTGCCAGGAGACCCTGGGGACACGGCGCGCGGAGGGCGGCGTTCCGAGAAGCCGGCAGGGCTTCTACCAACAAAAATCAAAGTGAGATGTTGAAATGAGGCCTGGAGAGCTTCTCACAAGGAGGGGGCCCTCTTAGACGCCCTCCCGGGTTCCAGAAGACCTCAGAAACCCCAGGGCCTCGTCTACTAAGCCCCCTGCCTTCTATGGAGCACTCCTTGGTTCCAGAGAAGCCTTATGGGAAACCCCAGGGCCTTGTCTCAGAAGCCCCCGTGCCTCCTAAGAAGCCCACTCCCTTCTCAGAAAGGTCTCTCCCATCGCGCCACCCCCCTGTGCGCGCCGCCAAACCTTTGGCCCGGGACACCCTTGGCACCACTCGACGGGGGGGGGGGTACTGGCAAAGACCTCCCGGGGCGGGGGGGTGGAGAGGGGGGGGCACATGTGGATTTCATAATAGTGGCGCGTTCCAGAAAGGGCCTCAGAGGGCTGGCGAAAGCAAGCGACGGCGGGCAACTCGGGCGGATGCCAGCGGACGGTCGGCGGAGGGTTGCGCAAGCAGAAGTGGGACGCCAACATGATTGCGGTTCCAGGTCTCCCAAGCTGGCCATCTCTATATCGGGGGGGGGGGGCGGTTTCCACCCTCAAAGGCGCAGGCGCGGCCGATTTCTGAAGATTTCCAGGGACAGTCTTCTTCGATTTCCTCCTTGGCTTGGGGTCTCTGGCCGTCGATTTCAAGCTGCCCCAGCTCAGGACCCTCACGGCAGCAAAAGTGAAGCGGCGGGTCGAGGAGCAGGAGGTCGAGGCCCCTCAGCGTTGTTCACAGGGGATCGTGGCTGCCCGGACCAACAATGCAGCCAGCATGGAGGCGACGGCGCGGCTCCCGCACAGATGGTGAGCAGGCCTCTGGCGGCACGGTCGCCAGGCCGAACTTCCTGGGGCTCCCCGCCCCCTTTGTGGGACTCTTCCGTTGCTTCTGTTCACCTTGCATCGAAGAAGGAAAACCATACAAACATGAACTGTTGGCGCTCCGCGCGGATTTCTTGGATTCGCGCTGGATCCCCCTCCCGGGCGCGCGGAGCGCGCCAGAAGCGGCGCCGGAGGCGCCAGGCGCGGATCCAAGAAATCCGCGCGGAGCGCCAAAAGTTTATGTTTATGGCGTTGTTTGTTTTTTCGATTGTAGCAGAACCCCCTTAGCGAAACGCTGCTTGCACTACAATGCAATACATTGCTTGCAACACAAGAATGCAATACAATCCTCCAGCGCAATACATTTGCAAAGCAAGTGCCCCAAGTCTATTGCTTGGGTCACCCGAAAACCCTCGTAGCGAAACGCTGCTGGGGAACTCGGGGCCTCGGGCCGCCGATGTCGAGCGAGATCCGCGGGAGCGCCGGCTGCGTGCCCGCTCGTCCCTCGCAGCGGGAGTGCGGGTGGATCGCGCTGGGCCCCGATGGGTCTCGGGCCTGCGGGCCCAGGCCGATCCGTGCTCCGCAGGAGGAGGAGGAGGAGGGGGAGGAGGAGGAGGAGGTGGGGGAGGAGGACGAGGGCCCCAGCCCCCTCCAGCTTACGGTGATGGTGGTGGAGAACAGGCCCATCATGCCCTGCCTAGCCGCCGACGCAAAAAGTGCTCCGCACTCCTCCTGCTCCTGCGGGCCCCGCCCCTGCGAGCGCAGGCCCGCCGGCGGGAGGCGGCCTCCGCTGACGCCTGCGCCCGCGCGCGGCGGCGAGGGTCGCCGCGGGGGGGGGGCGGCCCGGCAGAGCATCCGGCACGGCGGGAGCCCTGCAGGGCTCGTTTCGATTCGTCCGGCCCGATTCGGTTCGACGTCGGCGGCTTCGGTTTTCGATGCGATTCGACTTCGGAGTCCGACTTGGGCTCCGAGTCCTCACTGGAGGCCTACTCAACTGCCGATTTTCGCCGATGCGACGTTTCCCGATTCGGCTGCCGGTTTTCGCCGGTCCGAACAATTCCGATCGCCGATCCGACTTAGCGATTCGATTATTGGTTCTCCTGGCCTTGGGCGTCGCGGGAGGGTGGGGCGACTGCAGGGGGTGTGGTTCGGAGGAGACAAAGGGCACCGAGGCCGCTACCCCAACTTTCGCAAGCAAAGCGGGACCCTCCCCAGACAAGCCCTAAAAGGGCGGCTTTTGGCCCGGACCCCACTGGAACCTTCTAAGACGGCTCAAATCAGACCCCGCCCAAAATGGGACACCCCCCACTTTATCATGGAATCTGGAGTACCCTTGCCTCGTTTGCCCATTTGGGGGCCTTCTGGGAGGCCCTCGTCGCCACCGCTGGATTCGCCTCGAGATCCTGGTCGGAACGAACCCCAGGAGAGGTCTGGGGAGCAGCGGCATTGGTACCGTCTGGTGTCCCCAGTGGTTGAGCCGGGGATGTGGTTTGCGGTCGGCGCCGGCGGGGCTCAAGGGGGCATCACGGCATCACGTTGCCCTCGTCGGGTCTCCTCGGGGCGCGGCGGAGAATTCTCTTGAGGTCCTCGCCCGGCCCCCAGGGTTGGGCGTCGCGTGATTGTGGAGTGATGAACTTCGAACAACAAAAACACGGCGCTAGCACAAAGTTAACGGGGGGGAAGAGAGGGCCTGGCCCTCGAGCATCGAAGGGGTTGCCATCGCTTGCCCGGCGGAGGGCGGCAGGAGGGCCTCGCGTACGGCTGGGAACTGCCGGGCGGCGTGTCGCGCCGCCAGTTCTGAGCGCGACGCGCCATCCGCTTCCTTCAAGCAGTGGCGAAGCGTCCTGGCGTGCCTATAGGCCTACCTAACAATGTTCAGGAGGGAAAAAACACACAGACACAATTAATTTGCGATTCCCAGAAAATATGGGAAAATATGGGAAGTGGGGGGGAAGACAAAAACCCCGAAAATATGGGAAAATATGGGGAATCATTTTATTTGTGTGTATTTATTTGTGTGTCCCAGTTTCCCTTCAAATGCTGTCAGAACCTTGCGTGGTCTCTAAGAACATGTCGTGGTAGGCCTATAGCAATGCCGGGACGGTCGGTCCCTGCTCAACTGCCGGTACCGAGGCGTCAGCGCCCCGAGCATTTCCCCACCTCCCGCCCCGCGGGGCGGAGCGACACGCTATCCACTCGCAAGGCTTAAAGCGGGCCTGTCCCTCTACAAGGGGGATGTTCAGAAATAGTCCAAAAATAGTCTGTAACCATGTTTGAATATTGTGGAGTATCTGTCGTTTTCCTCGAAAATCGCCCTGTAGGGGGACATGCCCGACCTAACGCAAGGCATAGCATGTCGCTGGGGCCGCCGGGGCGATACGCTAAGCAAGAGCTCCTGGCCGCAAAATGGGGGGGGTGAAGAGAGGAGTGCACATGTCGTCCACCTTCGGGGCCCTAAAGGGGCTCCCATGGGCCCAAAGGGTGCACGTTTTTCCTCGCCCCCGCCCCATCCATCGCCGCCCCATCAGGCAACGCCAAAGGGGGGGGGGGTCGGGCGGCTGGCCACTAGGGCACGAAAGATGGGAGGATCGAGGTCTGCAGCAAACTGGCCCTGAAGGGGCCCTGCACAGCGTCCAGACTGCCTGCCACCGCGGGCCCAGACGGTGCCCCAAAGGTGCACGCTTTTTTTCACCAGACGTTCACTCCCCCCTCCCTCCTCCCTCCTCCCTCCTCCCTCCCTCCCTCCTCCCTCCCTCCTCCCTCCTCCCTCCTCCCTCCTCCCTCCTTCACTCCCCCCCCGTTGACGAACACCAGAGGAAGAGTAGGGCTTCTGGGTCCTCCTTCGTTCGGCTGCGCGCCCAGGAGGGGAAAGCGGATGGGGCGGGCCTGCTCGGAGGGCTCAGAAGGCCTCCGGCTGTCCGAGAAGGTTTCTAAGTCTTCTCCGAAGCCCCGCCACCTTCTCAGAAGGCCTGCCCCTGGTGGTGTGCAGGGGGCCTCCGTCGGTTCCTGCAGCTTCTCCTGCCTCGGGACGCGCTCCGGCGGCCGCGCCTCGCCCGAGAGCCTGCCAGGGGTGCCCGACTCGCCCCGAACGGCCGCTGGAGACCCGAGCTCTGACCCGAAAGCCACGTGACCCTTCGCTGGGGTGAGCTCTGGTGTGCGGCTGTCGGTGGGCGTGGGCGGGGTGGGGGGGGGGGGCTGGTGGAGCTGAGGGGCAGACCTGAGCACGCGGGCCGCTGCTGCCTCGTCGCACGCGGCGCTCGGCAAGTCGCGCCGCACCGAGGATCACCCTTCTGCCTCGGGGCCACTCCTGCGCGCGGCCGGGGGGAGCAGACCTCGGACCCCGAAGGCATCGCGCGGGAGGTTTCTCGCCGTGCCCGGCCTCTTGGGGGGGTTGTTGCCCGGCCCGGAAGGGGCGTCAAGAAAACGCTTCCGGTGGAGGGGTGTGGCAGCTCTCGGGGGCAGGGGGCCCGAAAGCTCGAGTCGTAAGGGGTCGGGGGCTGGCGAGGTGCGGGAAGCTCCCCGAGGCAGGAGCAGGAGGGAGAGAAGGAGCAGGACGACGACGACGACGAAGAAGAAGAGGAAGAAGAGGAGGAAAAAGGGGAGGAGGAGGAGGAGGAGGAGGTCCTCCTCCGTCTCCTCCCACCTCCACCACCTGCTCCCTCACTCGTGCCTCCTTCCTATCCGTTCCGCATCATGAGTGCCTCGTCCACTTTCTCCGTCCTTCCTATTATGCCCACCCCTCTTCCTCGTCATGTTACCCCTCCTCATCTTCTTAAATCCTAGCCCTCATCACCCTCCAAGTCAGAGTATAGAAATGGCAATGGGCATGTAATCGCAGTGCGACGTCGGAAGCGTAATGGTATTGCGGCACTCGGAAGTAGGAGGATACGCATCAGGTTGGCCACATCTGTATGCTTGACGGCGGTGACGGTTGACTCCGATCGACGTTCGGACATGCATCTTCCAGAGTTTGTTCACGCGTCTTGTCAATACCAAGTTGTGGGGACCTGCATCACAGACATGTCACCAACCTGAATGGTAGCGCGCCCATTCGCACGCTGTGTCTGCACGAGGCCGCAGCCCATAGCTTTGCCGTTCGGCGTCCTTGCCACCACCCAACAAACGTGTGGCCGAACGCATGATAGGTTCCCAGTGGTGGACGCATGTGGGAAACAACAGCACACGAGCACGGCATGGTATGCGCCATCGTGTGCCTCCTGCTGCTCGCTTTGCAAGGCAGGTCGTGGTACGGGTGTGCAGCGAGCCCATGACTCTGACGCTGAACAGTGACGACCGATCTGCTGGCTGTAGCAACAGCATGTTCAAATGACCAGTAGCTGCGCTACCTTGCGGATCGACGACCGCGGTTAGGAAGGCTGCGTAACATGAACATGAACGGCTCCACGGGCCCTTCTCCTTGGAGGGCCACTTCAGCCGTTCGTTGGGACTGACACGCCTCAGAAAACAGACTTGCACGACGGACGCCTGCCGCTGCGAGCGAGGTGATTGATGCTACGATCGGACACTGGCCGACCCATCTCCTCCTCCGACGTATTCTTCTCGCGACGTGAGCCCCAGGGAGATCTAAATCCCTTCCCGGAAAGCGGCTTTTTCATCCTGAGTCGTCTGCTGATGGCCTTGGCGCCGAGAAGCGGCAAGCGGAGGCAGAACAGTTGCCCAAACCAGCCGCCGCGAGTAATGTTCCGACCCCCAGATCTGAAAGACCCCGAGAAATTCAGCTGAAGGATCGAATTTCGGAGTGCCCCAGGCGGCGTCGGGCTTCGGCACACTGCGGGCCGGGGTTCTCGCGCTAGGGGGCTGCCAATACAGTCGGGGCCCTGAAGAAGGAACCCTTTTCGTTGGGGAGGGGCTCCGTGTTCCTTGATTGTTTCACAGCTTGCCTTAGGCTTTCCTTAGGTTTTCGATGGGGAATCGAACTTTAACTGATGGGAAAAAGGGGCCTCGTTCCTTATTTAGCGTTCCTTAGGTCAACGCCCCCACTGTAGGGGGGTGATGACTTGGAGGGGGCGGATGCCATGGCCGGGCCCCTGAGATCTCTCGCTGGAGTTCTCGGCCTCCTCTTCTCGTTTCAATCCGTCCCCTGCCCCCCCCATGGGCTGCGCCCATGCCTCGGGCCACGATCTGCGAACCTCCTCCTTGAACGCTTGCTCGAGATCCTCACGCTTGGAGGCTGGACGCCGGCGGTAAATCGTCAACCGGGCTAGCGCCGGGGACCTCGTAGAGCTCCCAGTCACTTGCTATGGCCGTCGTCAAGAAGAAAAGGCTGCGCCGTAGCGTAGCACAAAAATGGTTGCACCTTGATAGTGTGTTTTTGAAGATAGATCTAGCACTAGATCAATATTCTGTCTCACGAGTCCGTAAACTAGTGCTTCCAATACTTCTGAATCGGTTTCTGCATTCAAGTGCTCTCTCTAGCTGCTCGATATCACGAAATATTTCAGGAGAACCGCGTAAAGCAGCAACATAGCTCCAGAGTGAGATTAGTTGTTCGATCGTAGCCCGAGTAACAGAGCGAGCACAGATCTCTCAGAGTGGCAGGCCGAAGCCACTGTTGCACCCGCGTTCACAAACCGACAGATATCTGGACACACTCCCAATTTCGTGCTTTAGTCGAAACGTTGCTCAATGGAGCCTGCTTGGACGCTTGCTCAAGACCCTCATGCCTGGAGACGACGAGTGAGAGGACGTTGTGGGTAGTGCATGAGCGTACGCTTGCCAATGCGCCTTGGGCGTATGGCATCTGTCTGTCTATCTGTCTGTCTGGATGTCTGTCTGTCTGTCCTCGTGGGTGCCCCCCCTCTAAGACGACCCCGACGCGCCGGATGTCGGGACCTCGCCAGCCTGTCAGGGCCCACCCGCGGATCTGCCGATGCCCGCGCTGGCCCTTCGAGGGCTGCGCACCACCTCGGGCGTCGCAGGAGGCGTTCGGATGATTCGTCGGGAGCGGAACAAATAACGCACGCTCAAACTTTACGCGAATTCTCCGTTGCACCGACGTTTCTGACACGATGCTAGCCTCGCGGATTGAGGGGACGTACTCATGTGCGTGGCTGGGTGCGCACGTCTTTTGCTCAACCGCTCGGGGGCCACATCGACCCCCAGTCGTCAGTTCGTCGCAGGGAGGAGCCCGATAGCCCACACCGCCCAGGAAGGTTCCGTTTCGCTATCAAGAGCTTATCGCCGAGCTATCGGCGACGTATCGTCGATTCAAGCTCAATGTTTCCCCCTGTTTCGGCCCCAGTTGTCGTTGACCTCCAACCCTGCCCGAGCGACGAACCGTCCACCGATGCTGTTGCTTGACGAGGGGTGTTGCGCCGAAAGGCCAGAGAATGACAGCAGGACAGCGAGCTCGGTGCTAGAAGTGCCCCATGGAGTGATCCCTGGGGAGAGACGACGGGACAGTTGATGTGACCTGCGTGCAGAGACTGAAGGAGAGGGCGAGCAAGGGGAAGAGAGAGAGAGAGAGGAGAGAGAAGAAGGAATGGAGAAGGAGAATGGAAGGAGAATGGGAGGGATGTGTAGGACGCAAACATTAGCAACGAGGGCCAGGAGTAGAAGCAGCTGGGTGGGGAGAAGGGAGGAGGGACAACGAGGAGGAATAGATGCGAGGACTGGGAAGGAGCAGCAGCGAGAAAGAGCACTGACGAGAACGATGCTGGAGGAGGAGGAGGAGGAGGAGGAGGAGGAGGAGGAGGAGAGGGAGGAAGAGGAGCATGCAGAGCAGGCGGAGGTTGGGAACATCCACAGGGGATGAAGAGGCGGAGAAGGAGGAGGAGGAGGAGGAGGATGCCGACGACGACACGGAGGGGAGAGTTCCGCAGCGCTCTACGGGCAGGGAAGGATGCCGACGCACTCCTGGAATGACCTCCAGCAGGGGGCGCACGTGCGTGAGCTCATGTTTAATTCCGAGCTCACGCATGAGCTTACAAGCACGCAGGCCCTCTCAAGACTCATATGGGTTGCGGTTCCCGGGCCCCCGCGGTCTGCCCATGACGGGGTGTCTGCAAAAGGTCCCATCCCCGCACGGGCAACGTGAACCGAAGAAGCGCAAGGGGGCCGCAAGCTCATAGGAATGCCTGCCGCTTCGCGTATTTCCACCAGCTCATCCAGAACCGATGCCCAGATGACTTGTCTTGTGAGCCTCAAAGAGGCCTCCTGGAGCCATCTGGGGAGGAGGAGGAGGAGGAGGAGGAGGAGGAGGAGGACGCATACGAGGAGGAGGACTAGGAGAAAGAAGGAAAAAAGAAGGAGGAGGCAGTGGAGAAGAGGAAGGCCTTCGCGGATCTTTGCTGGTCAGGTCTCTTGGAGGCGTCTTCGAGCACCATGGGTAGAACAGGGGAGGGGAGGGAGGGGCGGGAGGGGGGGAGGGGCAATTCGCGCCCCTCCCCCCACGCCCCTCCGCGGGTAGAGCACATGCATATTGGGGCCATCTTGGGAGCCTTCCTGGGGCCTCTTGGGCCGTCTCGGGGCCCCTCCTGGGCTCATCTTGGGAGTCTCTTGGGCCACCTCGGAAACATTTTGACGCCTCAGAGGCCCATCGAAAGGAAAAAGCGAGAAGCCTGAATCAGTAGTGGTCGTTAGGTTTTGAACGGAGTTTGGCCTCCTGGGGGTGTCCTTGGGGAGCCCCAGGGACTTTGGGGACCTTCTTCGAACATCCCAGACGTATGTCGGAGGCCATCTTGGGACAGCGGGGGCTACATTGGAGTCATCTACCCATCAGGCCCTTCTGCACATCGCCATTCCCCAGACTTTAGGGAGGGCGGGTGAAAGATAAACCCCTCCCTGCATAAGCGTATAAGCGCGAGGGCTGGTGGGATTCGGTGGATTCGCGGTTTCATTATGTCTCTTTGATTCCGTGCCGGTTCGTGACAGTTCGTCGATCTAGGCGAGATCCTTATTTCCCAGCTCTCAGAATTTCAGCTGGCATCTGCTTTCGATGTACATATCGAA
>CAUYUJ010002027.1:52904-77904 GCA_963575745.1 Prorocentrum cordatum
TCCTCCTCCTCCTCCTCCTCCTCCTCCTCCTCCTCCTCCGCCTCCTCCTCCTCCTCCTCCTCCTCCCTCCTCCTCCTCCTCCTCCTCCTCAGTCCTCCTCCTCCTCCTCCTCCTCCTCCTCCTCCTCCTCCTCCTCCTCCTCTTCCTCCTCCTCCTCCTCCTCCTCCTCCTCCTCCTCCTCCTCCTCCTCGGGGGCCGGCCTCTGTGCCCCTGGGGCGAGCAACCGGCCAGGGCTCAATTGCCCCGACGCGCCCGCGGGGAAACGCAGCGCATACCGCGTTCAAAACGTTTGTGTCAGCACGCTGCGTGTTGACTCAGCACGTGTTGGTCCACGCTTTGGCGAACGCATCGCGCCAGACCTGCGTTTGAAGTCTGCGTGTTGAGCAACGTGTCAACGCCCTACGTACTGCGTGTTGCGTATCGGGGCAGCTGAGGGCCAGGGCGCACTCCCCCGGAGGAGTCCGCGGGCCGATTTTAGGCGGAGTCCAGCCCTGGCGCATGTGGTGGGATCAGAACTAACGGGGGCGGCCCGGGTGGCAAATTCCATCCGAGCCCCGCTGACTGACGGCCCCCTCTACTTCCCCGGGGCCAGGCCCCTCCTCCTCCTCCTCCTCCTCCTCCTCCTCCTCCTCCTCCTCCTCCTCCCTCCCCTGCTCCTCCTCTCCTCCTCCTCCTCATCATCATCCTCCTCCTCCTCCTCCTTCTCCTCCTCCTCATCCTCCTCCTCCTCCTCCTCGCCCTCGCCCTCGCCCTCCTGCTCCTCCTCCTCCTCCTCCTCCTCCTCCTCCTCTTCATCCTCCTCCTCCGCCTCCTCGCTTGTCGCCCTCATCATCCTGAGCAGCGGGCAGACTGCAGCGACCCAGGCTGCCACCCGCGAGATCCACGCCATCTCCCGCTCGCTCCCGGAGGACGCCAGCGCGGCGGGCCAGGCCGCGGCGGAGCTGGCGGAGGCCCGGCAGGCCGCCCGCAGCGGCTGAGAGCTCTTCGTCGTCGCCGCCGCCGTCGGCGTAGTCGTCGCCGGCGTCGGCGTCGTCGCCGTCCTCGTGGGCGTCGTGGGCGGCGGCATCATCGTCGCCAGGGTCGCCAGGGTCGCCGTCGTCGGCGCGGGCGTCGTCGTCGTCGTCGTCGTGGGCGTCGGCGTCGTCGCTGTCGGCACTGGTGGTCGTCGTCCCACGTTGTCGGGGACAGCCTCGCACGCCGAGGCCGTTGGCGTCTTGGACTTGCCGCTCTTCCCGGACCAGAGCGGCGCTCTCACCGAAGGGGCCCCGCTCGAGATGAGGCTTAAGCGTCGCGGGCTGCTAGGCGTGCTTCACTGGGCCTTGGATTCCCGAGGGTCCGCAGCCTGGTGCCCTGGCCCTGGCTGCTGCCGCGTTCCCAGCTGCTCCTGGCTCGGTCTTGTGTCCTGGCCGTCGCTGCGGCCGCTTCTGTTTTTCCGAGCCACGTGTAGAGGCGCCAATCGTGACCGTGTAGCCCGTCGTAGTGTTGACCGCGACAAGCCTATTATCACCGCGACCGAGGAGTCCCAGCCCGCGTCAGCGTCTTTCGCCGGCCTCGATTCCGAATGTTCCCAGCTCGGTCCCGTGCTGGATGACGCCCATGGTCCTTGTCGCTGGCTGTTCCCTACTCCCGGTTGCCCATAGGCTGCATCCCACAAGGCGTTCCCCATAAGTTTCACCCCTTGCACCTTCGTCCGCACTTCGCAAACTACACCTCACACGTTGGATGCCGTATGAGCTGCGCGCAATAACGGCAGGTCCATGTTCGGGGCCCACGCGACAATATCGTTCTTCACCAGTTAGCCTTGCCTTATGGGTTCTTACTTGGTTAAAGGTTTTAAAGGTTGGTGTTTCCTATTGTTAAGTTGTCCGTTGCTCAAAGGTTCCTCGGGATCCTCGGGTTCCCCGCCCCCAGCGCCTCCTATTGTCACGTTGCCTGTTTCCCGGAGGCTCCTCGGGTTCCCCGGGTTCCTCGGGTTCCCCGCTCCCGGTGCCTCCTATCGTTACGTTGTCCGTTGCTTCGAGGTTCCTCGGGCTCCCTGGGTTCCTCGGGTTCCCCGGGTTCCTCGGGTTCACTGCCCCCGGTTGCCCCAAGCGATGCCAAGCAACACCAAGCAATTCCCAGCGATGCCAAGCAATGCCAAGAAATGCCAACCCATGCCAACCCATGCCAAGCAATGCCAAGCAACGCCAGGCAATGCCAAGCGATGCCAAGGAATGCTAAGCAATGCCAAGCGACACCAAGGAATGCCGAGCAATGCCGAGCGATGCGCCCTGTGCCAAGGAATGCCAAGCGATGCGCCCAGCGATGCGCCCAAACAACAGGCTGTCCCCTACCTGGGGTCGCGCCGGGTTCATTTAGTGGTCGGGCCTCTGGAGGACGACGGGGACCACGGAGGGCAACACGCGGCGCAGAATCCAGAACCCCAGAGCCCCAGGGATTACTTGGCTGTGCTCGCAAGGGGTTGGTGCGAGGGGACGGCTTTCGAAGAAGGCGGGGGGACTTCTCAGGAGGCAGGTGGGCTCTATGAGAAGGGCCCAGGGCTTCTGAGAAGGATTATTAGAATGCTGCAGGGCTATTCAGAAGTCCCCGCCCCGTCTTCTCAGAAGCCCGCCCCCCTCGCCCCCCCCAGACCCCCGACGTCATGATTTTTTCGTTACGTCGACCCCTGGAGGTCTCGACCCATTCCCCTTGACCGGTTTTTCATCCTGAGTCGTTTTTTGACAGTTTCGAAAGCCGGTAAGGGGCCTCAGTGGCCGAAAATAGCAAAAATTTCCCGGCATGATTTTTGCATTCACCAAGGGGGTCTCGGCCTCGTGCACGCCGCCCGGCTTCAGAGCCCCAGGTACGAAAGACACCAGGGCGTCGGAAGCTTGCGGAAAAGGCCAGCGGAGGCCAGCGGAAGCGGATCGACGGCGGCTCTACCAGCGGAGGCTCTGCGGGGGAGGGGGAGGGGGTGGAGGAGGAGGAGGAGGAGGAGGAGGAGGAGGAGGAGGAGGAGGCGGAGGAAGGGAGGAGGAGGAGGACGAGGAGGAGGAGGAGGAGAGGAGGAGCAAGGAGGGGGGGAGGGGAGGAGGGGAAGAGGAGGAGGAGGGGAGGGAGGAGGAGGAGGAGGAGGAGGAGGAGGGAGAATTGGGGGGGAGGAGGGAGGAGGAGGAGGAGGAGGAGGAGGCAGGAGGAGCAGGAGGAGGAGGAGGACGAGGACGAGGACGAGGGAGGAGGAGGAGGAGGAGGAGAGAGGAGGAAGGAGGAGGAGGAGGAGGACGAGGAACGAGGAGGAGGAGGACGAGGAGGAGGAGGAAGGAGGAGGAGGAGGAGGAGGAGGGGAGGACGAGGGACGAGGACGAGGAGAGGACGAGGAGGAGGAGGAGGAGAGGAGGAAGAGGAGGAGGAGGAGGAGGAGGAGGAGGAGGAGGTGGAGGGAGGAGAGGAGGAGAGGAGGAGGAGGAGGGGGGAGGAGGAGGGAGGAGGGAGGGGAGGACTGAGAGGGAGGAGGTGGAGGAGGAGGAGGAGGAGGGGAGGAGGAGGAGGAGGGGAGGGAGGAGGGGAGGAGGAGGAGGAGGAGGAGGGGGGGGCCCAGGATGTCGGTATTTTTGATGTCAGTTTCTGAAGTCGCCCAGGATAATGGATCTTGTCCACGTCCTTCCGTTCCAATTCTTCTTCAGTTCCCCAATCCGCTGCCCCCGTGTGCTCCCGTGTGCTCCCGTGTCCCCATGCCCTTCATTCCCCCGCGTCGTCCCGCCCATTTGCTCACCCCCGCCCCGCCCTTTCTCTCTTCCCTCGCCCAGGGGATGACGAGAAGGAGGGACAGAGGCAGGGGCAGGGAGAGGACGACAGAGGGGAAGGCAGAGGACGGACACCCCTCGACGACGACGACGACGACGACGACGACGACGACGACGACGCAAAGACGAGGACAAAGACGACGACGACGACGACGACGACGACGACGACGACGGCGACGATGACGACCCTCAACGACGACGAGGACGACGACGACGACGACGAGGACGACGACAACCCGACGACAATCCTCGAAGAAGACGACGACGATCGACGACGATCGACGATCGGCGAAGCCGACCGGCGACCGACGCACTCCTGCGCGCAAGCCCTCGAGAGTGGGCATGCCTTCGACCTTTCTCGCCCCTCCGCGTCCTCCTTCCCCTCATCCTCCCTCCTCGTCCTCATCGTCCTCCTCGTCCTCTCCCTCCTCCTCCTCCTCCTCCGCCTCCTCCTCCTCCTCCTCCTCCTCCTCCACAATTACTCAATATGAAAATACTCTCCCTCTTCCCCTGATGGCGTCCGGGTGATGGCCGCGCACCCTCCGCGTACTGTTTTTTTACACAGGATTCCCGGGAAATCCCGGGAAACGACTCTCGCTGAGGCGCCGGCGTCATTTTTTCCCAAAATGCTGCTCTCGTTGAGGCGCCGGCCTCATTTCTGCTCCCGAATCGTTCCGAATCGTGCTCCCGCTGCAGCGTGGGCCTCATTTTCGGATCGGTGTTTGGCCTCCGTCGTTCAGGATGGCGTTCTCGCCCCAGCGCGGGCCTTTTCTCGCGCGCCCATCCGCCCGCCACCACCGCGCCGCACCACCACCACCACCACCACCACCACCACCACCACCACCACCACCACCACCACCACCACCACCACCACCACCCACCACCACACCAGCACCAGCACCAGCACCACCACACCACCACCACCACCACCACCACACACCACCACCACCACCACCACCACCACCACCACCACCACCACAACCACGCACACACGCACGCACGCACGCGCACCACCACCCACTACGCACGCGCGCGCGGAGCCACAGGTCCGCTACGACACGCGTCCGCGGATAGAGAAAATCAGCGCCATGGTAAGGGATGGGAGGGAGGGGTAGGACGTCAGATATGACGCGAGCGCACCTAGCTTGTCCTCCTCCTCCTCCTCCTCCTCCTCCTCCTCCTCCTCCTCCTCCTCCTCCTCCTCTTCGCTCGCCCGCGCCTGCTGCGAAATATGTTCCTATAGCCCAAGGTCGAGCAAGTTTTTTTCGCGGCTGAGGCGCGCATGCGGCGAAGCGCCTGCTCCTCCTCCTCGCCCTCCCCCGCCTCGTCTTCCATCACTCCGCCTGAGACCTCCTCACACCACTCGTGATCCTGAAGCTCGAACCTCGCAAGAGCTCCACGGATGTGGGGAGGGTCTTTGTCAGAAGGCGTCCCTCTCCTCAGCGCTGCCGAGCACCTTCGCCTCAAAAGGTGCACAAGAGAGCCTGGCGGATGGAGGACGGCTCGCCTCCAACGTGCGGCTCTCGCCCCAGGCCGCGCACGTTCGTCTTAAGAGTTTGCAAGGGCTTCACGGATGGAGGGCGACTCCTGTTCAGAATGTGGCTCTCGCCGTGGCGCCGCGCACGCTCGCCCCAGCAGCTCGCAAGAGCTGCACCGGGGTGGCTTTCAAGATGCGGGTCTCACCAGTGCACCGCGCACACAGTCGTTTTTTTTCAAGTGTGCAAGAGCTTCACGGATGGAGGGCGACTCCTTTTCAAGATATGGCTCTCGCTTTGGCATCGCGCACACTCGTCTTTAAGAGCTGGCAATAGCTTCACGGGTGGAGGGCGGCTCCTTGTCAAGGTATGGTTCTCGCCTTAGCGCCGCGCGCATTTAGCTTTAACATGAGCACCAGCTCCAAGGATTTTCACGATGGACGTGCCAGGAATGGTGTTCCGGTACGGCTTAGGATTGTCAGGCGCAATATGTTTGTTCTTTCGCGGTGTTGAGGGACGGTTCAGGATCGTCAGGACGCAGCAGTAAACATTGCCGGCGTTGAGCTCCAAGAACGATGTTTGGGCGCGATCGGGGATGACACTTGTCTTCCAACGGGGCACTTCCCACAGTGAAAAGAAGTTCCTCTGGGGACTTACGAAGAGGGATTTGAACGGAGGGTTCATTGCACCATCGTCGATGCGTCTTGGGTGTGTTTTGCTCCTCCTCCTCTTCCTCCTCCTCCTCTTCCTCCTCCTCCTCCAGGCTGCCTTTTGAGGGCATCGAAACCTGCAGTTCAGCCATAAGGATTGCAGGATCGCACCCGAGGTAGTGTTGCGCCCCACACCCACAGCTTTATAGGCAGGGGGGATTGGGGGGCCGTCCAGGGGCAGAGAGTAGCGACCGTAGCACATTCTTGTTACGGTACTTTCCGGGCTTCTCATCATGTTTGTTTTCAGCGTGTCGCCGCAAATTGTGACCAGTGAGAGTTCCATCATGAAAAGACGAAAGCGCATTCGGCGTACGCACGCATTGCATTCGCAGAAAGCCAGCCTTTCCAAATTAGACCAGGCCCACTCGCCCCATCAGCCAGGCCCGCCCCATAAACAACATTCGCCTTTACTTGGTGGGAAGGTTTGTTTTGAGAGCGACTTGTGTATGGGACTAACGAGCTTGACACCTCCAGGATCGGCATTAGCAGCGACATACCATGAGGATGTACAGCCAGGACGCGAGGAGATCGATGGACAATTCACACCAGAAGAAAAGGGCGTCAGCTCGGTTTCAAACAGCACGACTGACTGAGGATTTGTCGCACGATAGAAAAATACAATATTGCAGCTTAGGGTGAAGAATTGTTTGCTTAATTTTACATAGACGAATGCATGGTTCAATTTAAACAGATACTAGATACATACTCACACGGGTTGCATCTGTTCGCCACAATCGCCAACAACTGATTTCACTTGTTGTACGCTGAGACATGATGCCGATGAAGACAACGACGACAACTACGTGGAAAACAAAAGCGATCAGCAGTCAAGCGCATTGGACGCACACATCATTGAATTTGCGCGCAGACACTGCGAATAATATGAAACACCCGCAGACATTGACATCTTTCAGATGTTGAAAGACAACCAAGACGGTTGGACCCCAAGGGGGAAAACATCGCTAACAGCTGATGTTGCTGAAAAAAGCACGATTGATCGTGGAAGAAGAGGGCACTTTGCTCGTTCCTCAACTTCTGGAAAACAAAATGTTGGAACATCGCGGAGCAAGACAGAAACGAACGGACAGGTATTGAACAGAGGGCACGATGCATTGGCACAGGGCAAAGAGATGACACGCGCGAGCATGTTTTCCAGAAGGAAGGTCCCTTGCGAAGAAAGAGAAGTACACGGTGCAATTTCTTCATGGACCGAGGTTGGAGCTTCCACAAAAAATGCGTTACAACATCGCACCTGCGATGAACAATGCAATGTTGCAGCGCCAGCTCACGCTCAGAATATCACCACCACGCTGTTGCCCAGGCGTGCATATGGCGCGTCGGTGTGGGAGATCGTTCTACTGGCTTCGCCAGTCCGCGGTGGCGGGTCGTGTTTCTCCTTCGTGGGTTATCGGTGGGGTGAAGGGGGCGGGCGGGCCCTCAGCGAGCTCAGCCCCGCCCTCGACAAACGAGGGCGGCTGAGGCTCGCCCGCAGTCTCTTTCGTACGTCCACAGGGCGGGCTTCCCCTGTTAGCGAGGCTCGGCGACCATGCCTCAACGGAGGCAGGCTCCGTCGCCTCAGGCGGCTCCCAAGCCTACAGCTGGCGCCCGGGGCTCTCGTCCATATTGTCACCCAGGGGCCCCGCTCAGGTTTGAAGCTTGACGCACCATGGACACTCAACGGCCTGGTCATTATCCTGATCCTCCTCCTCCTCCTCCTCATCCCCCTCCTCCTCCTCCTCCTCCCCCTCCTCCTCCACCACTACTAAAATCCGGCTCCACAGCCCCGCCCATGATGCGTTTTGCTCAGAATTCCAATCGGAATCCAGCCGCATCGGCGAGAAGCTTCGCGGCGGCCCAGAACAGCAAGAAACAACGCCCCCATAAAAAGGATCGAGCCTCGAAGCTCAAAATGAAAGCGTCCTCCTCGGCCTCCCCCCCCCCCCCTTATCCGAGGCGTTGTCCGAGGCCGCGGGCCTGTGCGCCCAGGCCAGCCCCTCCAGTGAGCCAGCGTGCGAGGACCTGCGCGGGGCGCTGGCGCTGCGGGCCAGCGCCGTGCGCGGGCGCCGACCCGGCCCCTCTCGGCGGCGCCCTTTCGCGGCGGAGGCTGTTGCGGCGGCCTTGCGGCGGCCTTGCGGTGGCCATGGCGGCAGCATTCGCGGCGGCCCCCCCGGCAGCCCCTGGGAGGCTTTCCGAGGCCATCGAAGGCCCTCGCGGCGGCCCTTTGGAGGCTTGCCTTCGGCGGCCCTCAGCGGTTATGGGCGTCCCTCGGCGGTCCGCCGCGGCGGCGCTGGCGTCAGAGGACGGCGACGACGACGACGACGACGACGACGACGACGACGACGACGACGACGACGACGACAACTACGACAGCGACGGCGACGGCGAGGGCGAAGGTGACGGCGAAATCGGCGACGGCGGCGGGGACGGCCACGGCGACGGCGAAGGAGAAGGCGACGGCGACGGCGACGGCGGCGGTGGCGACGGCGACGGCGACGGCGACGGCGACGGTAGCGGTGACGGCGACAGCGACGGCGACGGTGACGGCGACTCCGGCGGCGGCGACGACAACGGCGACGGCGACGGCGGCGGCGGCGACGGCGACGGTGACGGCGACGGCGACGGCGACGGTGACGGCGACGGTAACGGCGACGGCGACTGCGGCGGCGACGGCGGCGGCGGCGGGGGCGACAGCGACGGCGACAGCAACGGCGACAGTGACGGCGACGGCGGCGGCGACGGTGACGGCGACGATGACGGCGACGGTGACGGCGACGGCAACGGCGACGGCGAAAGTGGCGGCGAAAGCGACGGCGGGGGCGACGGCGACGGCGAAAACAACGGCGACGGCGGCGGCGGCGGCGGTGGGGGTGCGGCGGCGACGGAGACGGCGACGGCGACGGAGACGGTGACGGTGACGCCGACGGCAGCGGCGACGGCGACGGCGACGGCCGCGGCATCGGCGACGGCGACGGCGACGGCGAAGGCGACGGCGACGGCGACGGCGACCATGACGTTGGCGGCGGCGGTGACGGCGACGGCGACGGGAACGGCGACGGCGAAAGCGACGGCAGAAACGGTGGCGACGGCGCCAGCGACAGCGAAAGCGGCGGCGACGGCGACGGCGACGGCGACAACGACGGCGACGGCGACGGCGACGGCGGCGACGGCGACGGCAGCGGCGGCGACGACGACGGCGGCTGCGACGGTGACGGCGACGGCGGCGGCCACGTCGACGGCGACGGCGGCGACGGCGGCGACGGCGGCGGGGACGGCGACGGCGGGGGCGACGGCGACGGCGACAACGACGGCAGCGCTGGCGGCGACGGCGGCGGCGGCGACGGCGACGGCGACGGTAACGGCGGCGGTGACCTTGACAGCGGCGGTGAAGGCGACCGCCACGGTGACAGCGACGGCGACGGTGGCGGCGGCGGCGACTGCGACGGCGACAGCGACGGCAAAAGTGACGGCCGCGGCGGCGCGGTGACGGCGACGGCGACGGCAATGGCGGCGATGACGACGGACAATATTTCAAGGTTTTTGGGGCGTTCCTGGAAGTTCTGATCACTGTGAGGACCAGCGACGTGCGCCCCCCTCATTCAGGGGCGCCGGAGTTTTGAGACGTGTTCCCTTGTATTCCCGCGTTGTTCCTCCTCCTTCTTATCCTTCTCCTCCTCCTTTTTATCATCAGCAGCAGCAGCATCATCATCATCCTCTTGCGTCTTGCCTGCCCGCTGAGGCAGGGCCCAATGAGGGCCCTCGATAAAGGGGGAACAAGAACAACTGGGCAGTCCCCCATCGAGGGAGGCGTTTGACCACCCCCGGCGAAGGTCCCATCCCGACGCTGGGTGCCAGCGATTCCCGCGCCTCTTCCCATTCTTGCTGGGCGAGCTGCGCCGTCACCGTGGCATCCTCGCGCGAGGGGGTAGTGATGACTCGTAACCATGACGAGCGATTATGGTTACACGAGATTCTGTCACCGCGCGGACCGTTCAACCATGGACGATCGTGTCCTCCTCCTCCTCCTCCTCCTCCTTCTCCTCCTCCTCCTCCTCCTCCTCCTCCTCCTCCGTTTCCTCCTCCTCCTCCTCCTCCTCCTCCTCCTCCTCCTCCTCCTCCTCGGTCGGTCGGTCGGCTCACAAGGCTTGGGCAAACTACCCATGCATAGGAACACGAGGGGGTGAGAAAGCGGGGCGGTCGTAGCCTCCGCCAGCTCCTGCCTGAGCTCACGCGGGCGACCGCGCGCGCTGGAGGGAGCAAAGGGGCAGGGAGAGCAGCACGAGGGTAGGCTTCGGTCGGGCATGTCCCCCCACAGGCGGATTTGGGGCGAACAATAAAAGATAGCCAAACCATTGTCCAACATATTCAAAAGTGGTAGAAACATCGTCCCCGTACCAGGTTTGTCCAATGTTTGAACATTCCTCCTGTAGAGGGGCAGGACCGAGTTAAGGGTAGGGGGACGGTGAGGCCCGCAGATTGCGCACGGGCGCTGGGCTCCGCGTCCACCGTTAGTTGTCCCGTTGCCCATGACGTTAGGTCGGGCGTGTCCCCCTACAGGCGGATTGTGGACGGACAAAAAAGAAATAAGAATAGTTAAAGCATATTCCAAAGATATTCAAAGGTAGTCGAAAAATCGTCCCCAGGGTATCTTCTGGCTATGTTTGAATATTCCTCCTGTAGAGGGACGTGCCCGACTGAACCATAACGTCTGCTCTGGAGCTTGCAGTCGTTGCTCATATCACGGGGGCACGGGGGGCGTAGGGGTCCAAAAGGAGTGGAGAGTTGCAAGAAATGAGGCCCGACCTCATCCAGATCAACGTCCCAGACTCTGCAGACAAGGTGCGGGAATTGTCTGAGGACCTCTTGGGCCATGGTGCGAGCCAGCAGTTTGCACAAGGGCGGTGGGCACCTGGGCAGTACACCAGCTCGAGCTTTCATCCTTACCCCTAAGCGTCCTGTGAGCATGCCCCTTATGCATCTACCCCCAAAACACACACACACACACACACACACACATACACACAAACACACACACACACACACACACACACACACACACACACACACACACACACACACACAACACACACAAACACAAACACAAACACAACACACAACACACAACACACACACACACATACAGACACACATACACACACGCGCAAGAGCGACGCCATGCTGCAAGGACGGGCCGTGCACCCCAGTAGCCCCGTAGGTGTAAGGGATGTGGAACCGAAGCATTGGTCGATGCGAGCGAGCACGACATCCCGGTGCTCGAGAAGAGCACGGATGGGAGCCTCCAATTGTTGGGGGCTTGGGGGACAGGATCTGTTAGCGGGGTGTTCCATGATGGCAGGCGCCCCAATGGCCCAGTACACTTTCAGAAACGGAATGCTCGTGCGGAGAAGTCAATTTCCCAGCCTCATTTGTTGTAACTCAGGTTCTGAGATGTGCCCCCCCCCCCCCCAATGGTGAGGGATGTGGCGCAGGGGTCTTGGAGGTCTGGACTGGTCACCATCCTGAAGCGACAGGCGTCTGGCAGCGCTCCAGGTCTCACAAGGGGTCCACATCATCACCCCGAGCACGAAACCCTGCGTAACACTGGACAACCAAAGGGCAATCGTCGCTTGCCTGGTGAGATCGTCAACAGACTCATAGCCACATATGCCTGTACGGAGCACCAAGGCACGTGTAGGAAGCTCGTCGGTTATCTTTTTAAAAGAACGCCTGGAGATCTGCTTTGCACCCCGCCCCCGAGAAGAGATGGAGAATGGACCTGATCCTCTGTTGCGTTGGTCGCTCGATGCTGAAAGTGCTGGGCGTGAGTGGGCGTTCCACCTCTTCTACTTCCGCATCTGGTGCGTCAGCCCTGGGTTCGATCACGGCGTCACTCCCAAATGAAGGGGGCAATGGGAGGTCCAAACACGCGAATTGGCATGCATCGCGCAAAGGTCTCGCATCTTCCTTCCTTCCTATTCTTGGCCACCTCCTCCTCCTTCTCCTCCTCCTCCTGGCACCTGTGCCGCTGGATCCCCTTCCCATTCAAACAGCCGGGTTGCAGCCCGATCGTCACCTCGTTCGTGCCAGACCGAGGGTTGTGAGCAACCACGATGTTCGGCGACGTCGGGCGTGGGAGAGACCCTTGTTCCTCGCCCCGCGTGTTGCCCCTCCCAGCCTTCCCACGGCCCAGATCCCCCGTCCGGGCGTGCGTGAGAGCAGGGTTTGTCTCGCGTGAAGGTGGTGCCCCACGGAGGCTTACTGGAGCGGCACGGCCAATGGGCGCGTCGTTCTCTGAGGGCGCTGGCGCCCGCGACCTCCGACATGTGAGAACGCGCGGCGCGCCAGGGTACGTGCTGCCCGCGTTTTGTGTTTCGGGGTGCGAGGGCAGATTGATACTGCTTTGGACTTCCCCCCTGCTCTCTGGTCCCCACAGGCAGGCTTTGCAGAGCGGTGCTGCTGACTGTCATCCTGAAGGCGTGCCGCCTCGCAGCGGCGGGAGTGTCCTTGTCGACGCACGGATCGGGGATGTTGATGGCATACCACGTGTTTCAAGGCCCTGTGGTGGGTTGAACCAGTGTGTAATAGGAGAGGAAAGGCTGCCGGGTTCCCAGGATTGGTGTTGGTGTCAGTTTTCACCGACGTGCTGGGGCCCAGCCATCTGTGCCGCGTGGACGGCTTCATATTGAATCCTACTAGTTGAATCCTCCTCCTCCATCCTCTTCCTCCTCCTCCTCCTCCTCCTCCTCCTCCTCCTCCTCCCCGCCTCCTCCTCCTCCGAGAGAGAGAGAGAGAGAATGAGAGAGAGAGAGAGAGACGGAGACGGAGAGGGCTGGCGCTGGCGCACGGGGGGGCCTCCCGGTGGCAACCCTTCTGCGCAAGCCGATGGTCGCCCCAATGACGGACGGGTCCCTGGCGAGGCCTGCGCCTCGAGATGCCGCGGTGGTACCGGCCGCTGTGCGGGCAGGGCGCAGGGACGCGGCCTCGACGGGGTGCCCCGCTCGGGGACGGCCCGACGTGAGCCGCGCGGGGGCCCGGCGGAGTCCACCGGCAGGGGCGGCCCGACTGCCCGGGGTGCACCCAGAGGGAGGGCCCACGGAACGGCCGCTCTCTGGGCGTAAGTCGGGCCTGTCCTCTACAGGGGGATATTCAAGAGTAGTAGTCAAAAAAGGGATAGTCTGGGGCGATCCTGCTAGCACGTTTTGACTACATGGGGGCATTTGGGTTTGGGCTGTATGTGTCGTCCAATACCCGCCGGTAGGAGGACATGCCCGACCTAACCCTAGGCCTCCCAGGTGGGGTCCGAGTAGATGGGGTCTGAGGGTCTCGGGCGGGTGGTAATGGGGAGTGCCCCAGACGGGGGGGGTTAAGAAGAGGGCCCCGAGAGGGCACTTTGGGGCCCCTGCTGGCTCCCAGAGGGGTCCCGAAGTACCCTGTTGGGGGCCCTTTTCTTCACCCACCCGTGCAGGTCGCCCCCCGCTGCCACCGGCCCGAGAGTCGCGCGGCGATGCGGCTCGATGTGGGGCCCGATTCCTCCACGCCGACGTCGCCGATGCTTAGCTGACGTTGCCAACTCATCGCGGGTGTATCGGCGATACATTGGCGATTCGGTGCAATCTTCCGACCCCATCTACTCGGACCCCATACAGGAGGCCTCTACGCTCGGGGGGGAAGTGCTTCGGAAACGAAGAGACGGCAAAGGTATGAGCTTTCTTGTCGGAGGAGCGCTCGGATTGAGTGCATCGTCGTTGGACCATCTGCGCGTGCCTCTGGATGTTTCTGCTTGGTTGCTTGTGTTTCTTACAACCACGCTTGGTCGGTCGGTTGGCCATGAGGCACAGAGGCTCGTGGCTTGCGCCAAAGTGGGGCAGAGCAGAGGCAGAGGGGAAGCCTGCACGAAAAGTGCAGAGACCAATATTGATCATCATCCTATCCCTGCCTCCTAGGCGAGCGAGCGCCATCGTGTCCTACCACAGCGATCGAATAACGACAAACTCTGAACGCACAAACGACCTCAAACTCGATCTCTGATCACCTTCGTGCAGATTCAACGGAGAATGATGTGCAACAAAAGTGTGGACAGGCGGTTAAGCCCGCAGGAGCGAGTGTACTAGAATTACGGCCTCCCTCCTCCCTGGTTCTCTTCCTCCTCCTCCTCTCTCCTTCTTTCTTCTCCTCCTCCGCCTCCTCCTCCTCCCGGACCAAGCCTGGCACAAACACGATCCGGTCTGTGCGCCACTACTGACCACCTCCGCTACCGCATGGCCAAAGGGGGGCCAGAGGCGGATGGCGTCTCCCAGTGCCTGACAGGGAGACCCCGGCCACCTCGACATCAGAGCGATCGATCAGGGCGGGCGGCATCCTGCGCCCTCTCTTGCACGGCTAGTGCCCGCCGTTCGGACGGGCTGGACGAGAACATGCCAGACCTTGTTCAGCGGATAGTTGGCAGGTGAGCAACCGAGGGGACGGAGATTGGACAGGACACGCGCTGAATGAGAACCTGCAGCAGGAAGTCCAGCACACTCTGCAGAGAGCTCGGCAGAGCCCCTGAGACCTCCGAGCCCGCACACGGAGGACACTGCGCACCAAACGCCATTCTTAAGCCTATGAGGTGCACGACATGCGCCCGACCACCAGACTCAGCAACTCGCGTGTGTGCCATGTCAGCACGGACGAGCGGCACGGAGCGTGACGGTGGAGGGGGGGAGAGACGGTAAGGGTGGGTGGCTTGTCTCGCCCACCCCTCTGGCCGACAGGCACATGCTCACAGTCGAAATCAGCAATCCGAGCCACCACCATCGCCACCCACCTCCAATCGTCAGCCAAGACCTTGACCTTGGCCTTGCAGGAGCCTCGAACCTCTTTCGGAACATGAATCCGTTCGGCAGACCCCCTGGCCCAGTCATCGGTTTCGTCGTTCCCAGCCTTTTCAAAGGCCGTGCAGAGACCTCGGTCGACGCACAGATGGGTGCAGTGTTCCTTGACTCCTCGTCGTCCTCCTCCTCCTCTTCCTCCTCCTCCTCCTTCCTCCCTCTTCCTCCTCCTCCTCCTTCGTGCTCGTCTTCGACCCCATCCTCAGAATGCTAGCGTCTAGGCTTCCCCAACGCGTGCGCTCAGGAGATGGACCATCGTCGCCGGGCGGCCCCGGAAATGTTACGACGAATTTCTCTGATTCGCTCTCTTCTTGGTTGCGCTGCACAGGGGCATTCACCGATGACGTGGGAGGAGCCAGTGGTAAGATTGCCGTGCTACGTCCCTTGGGGTGTGGAGGATGGCAAGCCGCGCAGTGGGGCTTCATTTACACATGGATAAAACAGTAGTTGTTCTTCTTGGCAGATACTCGGAAGAGGCCCTACGCTGGAATATTGCTGCACTTGGCGTCGACGATTCCTCTTGTCGCATAGCTCCGTATGGTAAGCACTTGGGGGTTATGCTAGGCCCGGATAGCCGCGAGGCGTCCTGGGCAGGCCCACGATTGAAATGTTGCATCTGTGGGAAATAAGTCACCGCCCTGAAAGTTGGGTTCACGAAAGGTATGGCCCTGCATCCCTGCATAATCTGCTCGCCTTCTCTTACATAACGTTTGTCGGACATCTGCTGCCGCCTACTCCGAAGGTCCTCCGTGCTGAGAGGGAAGTCGTCATGGGCATATGTCGTGCACCTCGTAACTCGATGCCGCCTGCCTTGCTGTTTGACCTCCAGACGCTAGAGTTCCCAGTCCAACCGCGTCGACTTGAGCACACGTGCAGGGCCGCCATGTTTCGGTATGCGCAGAGAAGTCATGCCTTCCAGTCGTCAGTCGAGCTTTTCTCGCAGCTCAGCTCGGAGGACGAGTGTTTGGTGGCTTGGGCTCGGCACCCCTGGCTCAGATCGTCGATTTTCCAGGCGCTGTGGGACAACTGGAAATGTCTCACGGGTACTCCTGGGATCCCACGTGAAAAAGCACAGCTTCAACGTAAGGTATATGACCTTCTTCGCCAGCGCAACGAAGACCGCAGTGAGAGAGCGGTGGGGGTGCTCGCACGGCGTCCACAGCGGTATGAGCCAGGCCTGACGCGGGAGCAGGGCGCGCGCTTTGCCATTGGATTCCCCCGTCTTGCTCCTCTCCTTCCCCCGTGGGTGCTGGCCTCCTTCCACAAGACCCTTTGCAATGACTGGACTATCTCTGCGCGTTTCCAGGGGTGCACCAAAGCGTGTCGTGCGTGCGGGCTGCCCGGGTCCGATAGTCTAGATCATATGTTGGACTGCCCTGCATTTGCCGAAATATTATTTTTCCTACCTAAGCTTTCCAATATCTTTACTCTCGGTCTCAGTGCTGAGAAGATCGCCGTGTGGCAGGTTGTACAGCCGCCCTAGAACACTTTGTCCGCGGTTATCTATACCGATTTGGTGTTCTACGTATACCGCATCACCCAGCATGTGCAAGCGCCCATTCATGGCGTTTCTGCGCACGCGCGTGCACGCACACAGCATATTGTGCGCGTTTGTCCGGGCGTGGTTGGTGTGTTTGGTCATCTTGGTCATTGACGGTTATTCGTTTCTCGTCCCCTCTTTTTGTCTGGCCGTCCCCTCTTTTGGTGAGCGCGCTCCTCCTCCTCATCCTCCTCCTCCTCGTCCTCCTCGCTGGCCCGCGCTTGCTGCGAAATATGTTCATAGCTCTAGGTCCAGCCACTTTCTGTCGCGGTTGAGGCGTGCATGTGGCGAAGCGCGCGGTGGAGGCCATTGGATCCCAGGGCTGTCTGTCTGTCTGTCTATATCCTCCACCTCCGCCACATCCGCCTCCTCCGCCTCCTCCTCCTCCTCCTCCTCCTCCTCCTCCTCCTCCTCCTCCTCGTTGTTCCCTGCTCATTCACCTCTTCCGCCTCATCCTCCTCCGCCCCCTCCTCCTGCCGACCCTCTCTCAGAAGTCGGCCCCAGAACCTCTCCAGGAGTGCGTTCTTTCTTCTTCTAAGACGACGAATGCATCGAGGGCAATCTCGCCGTTGCAGCGAGAGGGCTCCTGGAGGCCCAAACAACAAGAAACCACATTTAAAGATACCTTCCTCCTCCTCCTCCTCCTCCTCCTCCTCCTCCTCCTCCTCCTCCTTCCTCCTCGTCCCAGTCCTCCGTTCTGCCCTCTTCCTCGTCTCCGTCCTCGTTTCCGTCCTCATCATCCTCCTTCTCCTCTTCCTCCTCTTCCTCCTCCTCCTTTTTCCTCCTCGTTCTCCTCCGTTTTTCTTCTCCTCCTCCTCTTATCCTCATCCTCCTCCTCCTCCGCCTCCTCCTCCTCATCCGCTTCCTCCTCCTCCTCCTCCTCTTCCTCCTCTTCCTCCTCCTCCTCCTCCTCCTCCTCCTCTTCCTCCTCCTCCTCCTCCTCCCTGCTTCTTCCTCATCCTCTCTGTTCCTCCCTGCTCCCTTCTCCTTCCTGCTCCTCTTCCCTGCTTCTCCCTTCTGCGCTTCCTCCTTCTTCTCTGGCGGGCAACCCACGCGGGGCGGCCGCCGGGCTTCGGAAAGAGGGCGGAGAGCGCCACCGCTGCAGAGGTGCCAGGAGGCGGAGGGGGAGCTCGCGGCGCTGCAGCAGGACATCGGGCCCGAGGGGGACGGGATGACGTGGCATCGTCGCCATCGTCGTCTTTGTCGCCGTCGTGGTACTCCTCCGCCTCGTCGTCGCCGTCGTCGTCGCCGTCGTCGTTGTCGCTGTCGTCGTCGCCGTCGTCGTCGTCGCTGTCGTCGTCGCCGTCGTCGTATTCGTCGTCGTCGTCGCTGTCGTCGTCGCCGTCGTCGTCGTCGCTGTCGTAGTCGCCGTCGCCGTCGTTGTCGTTGTCGCCGTCGCCGCCGCCGCCGCCATCGTCATCGTCGGCGTCGTCGGCCCCGAGGTTTTTCGGCCGGCAACTTAGGGGACTCTTTGGGGTCCTCCGCGAGCCTTCTTGTCGTCACGGCTGGTTCCCTTTAGGAAGCCTTGGCAGAACGCTTCCCCAGGAAAGGTCGGTGCGGGACTTATTGGAGTGCCAGGAGGGGAGGAGAAGGAGGAGGAGGAGGAGGAGAGGGAGGAAGAGGGAGGAGGAGGAGGAGGAGGAGGAGGAGGAGGAGGAGGAGGAGGGAGGAGTAGGAGCGCCCACTCGTCCCAAGTCCCCGCACAACCCCTACAAGAGTGCTCGCTCCCTGCGGGAGCTGCCCCCCTGAGAGACGAGCCCCCCATGGTCCTGCTCTTCAGGCGAGGGCCCCGCTTCGAAGAGGAGCTGCCGTCCATGCGCTTGTAGCCCCCATGGCCGCCCTGCAGGGCCGTAGTTGCGCCGCGTCGCGTTGATCTCTCTCTCTCTCTCTCCGCAGCCTGCAGGGGTAGGCCGGACACCTGAGTCCCTGCTGCATCCTTCTTGTTTCACTTTCTGGTTCCGGATTGGGGTAGTTTGATCGCCACTTCCCGCCGCGCAGGTTGGGACGCTCGAGGGAAAAGGCTTGTAGCCCCCATGGATTGGCACGCCACACTGGGGGAGACCAGGAGGTCCAGGGACGTGTCCAGCGGGCGCCCCCTCCTCGAAGCGGATCGGACCATCCATCCGTGCAATTTTGGCGCGCAGCAGCAGATGTCTGACCACACGGGCGATGAACGTCTCACGCGAACACATGTTTTGATGGGAAGGGATCAAAGGGAAGGGGCTTCCCTTCGACTCAGCTACAACGGGCACAGGGAAAGGAGAGGGGAGCGGCGAAGGCGAAGACGACGACGACGACGACGACGACGAAGACAACGATCACGACGACGACGACGACGACGACGACAAGTTAAGCGGAACAGCCTCTTCCACACGCCGACAGGGTCGGCGGATTTGTTGATGGGAGTGGCCCTCCACCCGTGTCACTGTTGGAAGATGTTACGACGAATGTGCGCGGCGCTAACGTAGGACGTAGGAGCCACATGTTGGAACTGCATCCCCATCCATCCGCGTGACTGCCGGAATCGTTTTAGGTGAATGTGCGCGGCACTTGGGCGACAGAGGCATTCTGAAAACGCCCCCACCTTCCATCCGTTTCATTGCTGGGGGCAGTTAAGACGAATCATCGCGGCGCTAACGCGAGAGCTGCATTTCGAAAACGCCCCTCCCCCCCCCTCTCGCACAACTGCTGGAATCGTCAACCTCTCATCCGCATAATGTCTGGAATCGCTTAAGACGAATGTGCCCAGCGCCCAGGCGAGAGCCACATCTTGAAAACGGCCCTTTCCCCTGTACCAGTGTGACTGCTGAAAACGTTTAAGACGAATCATCGCGGCGCTAAGGCGAGAGCCACATTTGGAAAACGACCCACACATCCGTTTAATTGTTGGAAGCGGTTACGTGGGACGAATGTGCGCGGCGCTAAAGCGAGAGCCGCATATTGAAACAGACCCCCCTCCATCAGTGTAACTGCTGGCAGCTTTAAGACGAGTCACCGCGGCACGAAAGCGAGAACCACATTTTGAAAACCACCGCCCCCCCTCCATCCGTGCAACTGCTGGAATGCCAAAGCTTCGGGCCCATAAGTGGGGAGAAGGTCTCAGGCGAAACGCCCAGCCCGCCCTACCGACATGTTCCGACGCGTCTGTTTGTCAAATGAGGAGGAGTTACGTATGAGGAGATGGGATCGAGGGGAACGGAGGAGGAGGAGAAAGAGTAGAGGAGGAGGGTCAGACGAAAGGGAGGGTGGGAAAGGGCGTGTTTGAGATTGTGGGGCTTGCTCGGGTGAAGGATCGGGTCGGACCAAAGGGGGGATTGGGAAGGGGCTCGAGATTCGAGGGCTTCGTACATTTTCATAAGCTCTCGACGGTTTGGCAGCCTCGGGATGCTCTCCAGCAGCTGTGCCTCGCCGAGAGCAGCCCGGGGTTGCACGAATACGGACGCCAGAGACGACGAGGATCACTCGGGGTGGACGAAAGGCGGTGGCTGGGACAGGAGGGAGGTACGAACGAGATCTAGTGCGAGCAGCTGGCTTTGGCCCCGCCGCCGGACGCCTGCCTCGATTCGTGGCCGCCCCCGTCGCGGGGGGCCCTTGACACCGGACGGGGCCAGGGCGAGGACACACCGTCTCCAGAGCGTCCTGCTCTCGGAGCGTTCCGGCAGACTTTGAGAAGGCCGCGGCGCCCGACACATCCTCCAGAGCCGCTGGATCTCAGAGATTCTCGATGTATCCTCACCCGAATGTATCTTCGTCCTGGCTTCGTCTTAGGTCCTTGACGCGCTCGGGAGGCTGGGGTTCGGAGGTGCAGCTCTCTGCAGCCACCAGGTGGTGCTGGCGGTAGGAGGTGAAGAGCCCCCGAAGCCCTCCAGAAGCTTGGGGGTGCACGCGCAGGTCCCCTTGGAGCACTCAGTGAAATCCGTGACGCTTCGCAGACGGTCGGCCCGAGGTATAAGATCGAGGTCGGCTCGGGGAGGGTACCCTAATGTCCTTCGTGCTTGTTGGATGTTCTTGTGCATCGCGGGGGGCGTACCCTTGGCTGTTCTGTGTGTCTTGGCTGGCAGAGGGCCTCATGTTCTTGGAGGATGTTATTCCGCCCTAGACCGCATCCCCACCAGCCCATCCAGCAACGATGTCCAGGCGAATGGCCCTGGGGCCCTGATCAGGGAAGCGGGGGAGCACGCAGTGGAACAACGAGCTGGAACCTTCCAGGAAGCTGGGGGCCGGATGTGCAGGCTTCCCTGGAAAGCACTCGGGGAAAGTTGGGGCCCGCGGCATGTCGAAGTGTCGGGAACAGCAAGGGCCCCACGCGCGGGCGGGCGGCTGCTATCGTGGCCGGGAGCCGGGCAGCTCAATCTGGTTCGCAGGGCCATCGTTGACAGTCGGAGGTTGGTGGAGCCCCAAGCCTTACCAGCCTGAAACAAATCCCTGTCCTTATGATCGGCATCATCTAACCTCGATGTTCTGAGGGTATACACCTGAGGTTGTTATTGACGTTGAGCTTGGCAACTGAAGGGCCGCACGATATGCACGTGGTAGGTAGGGAAGATATACCCCCGAGGGGTACGATCGAAGACGAAGAGGGCGGGTACCGAGGGTTTGAGATGTACGTGTTGAGTGGCACGCGGGCAGATAGGAGCGGACAGTGCGGTTGTTGTTGTTGGACTCTCATTCTTGATGGATATTGCTGATCCCCCCGCACCAGTGCACATTGTGTTCAATTGAAGTGTCCCCCTCGAGGTTCCCACAATTCAGGGGAAGTCTTCGTGTTCAAACTGTGTTGTTTGTTGCCCCCCTGGCTACAACAACAATGACTCCCGCCGAATACTTCCTCGCATGCTATTCCAAAATCGCGTTCTCGCGCGGGACCCCCTTACAATGTATGCAGAAATCGCGCTCTCGCGTTGGACTTCTTCGCAATTGATTCAGACGCCGCGCTCTCGAAACTCAGGGGTCGCGCTGTCGCTGTTGCTTGTTTCCACAGTTATTTGGGAATCGCGATATCGCTAGGATCTCTCTCGCGATTAATGCCAGGCGCACGCTTCAGCAACTCGCCTGCTCGACGTGGCCGCCTGGGCCCGCCTTCTTGAACCCGCCCGCTAGGGTCTGCCCGCCCCATTTGCCCGTCTGGTTCTGCCACTTGTTTTCTGTTCCTGGCTCCTTCCTGCTCATTTCTCTTTTGATCCATCCTTCTCCCCCCATTATATCCGGCACCCCTTCCCCTGCTTAAGGGCTGCCCGACACGTTCTAGGTAAGAAGGATATATCCCCGTGGGGGTACGATCGAAGTCGAGAAGGGCGGGTACTGAGGATTTGGGATATACGTGTTGGATGGCACCCGAGCAGATAGGAGCGAGCAGTCTTAAAATGAGTGTTGCTAAGTTTTCGTGATTGAAGAGTAATTGTTGCAAATCCTACCTCACCAGTGCACATTGTGTTTTTCAACTGAAGTACCCCCATCGGGGCCCGCACCCGGTTCGTATCAGGGAAAGCATTCCTGGTCAAACTGCCCCGGTGCCCCCCGGGCTATGGCAATAGCGGCTCCCGTCTGATATTTCCTCACGGTTGATTCCACGATCACGCTCTCGCGCGGGACTTCATAATGTATGCAGCAATCGCGCTCTCGCGTGGGACTATCTCGCAATGGATTCAAAAACCGCGCCCTCGAGACTCAGGAATCGCGCTCTCATGTTGGCATCTCTCACGATTTTCCCGGGGATCGCGGTATCGCTAGAATCTCTCTCGCGATTAAAGCCAGGCGCATGCTTCAGCAACCCGCCTGCTCGACGTGGCCGCCTGGACCCGCCTTCCTGAACCCGCCCGCTAGGGTCTGCCCGCCCGATTTGCCAGTCTGGTTCTGCCACTTGTTTTCTATTCCTAACTCTCTCCTGCTCATTTCTCGGGTGCTCCATCCTTCTCCCTCTATTCCATCCGTCCTCCCTTGCCCTGCTCTAGGAGCTACGCTACATGCACGTGGCAGGTAAAGAATAAGGGGGTACGAGCGAAGTCGAGAAGGGCGGGTATTGAGGATGTGGGATATACGTGTTGAACGGCACGCGATCATATAGGAGCGAACAGTCTTAAAATGAATGGTGTCGTTGCTGGTGGTGTTGAACTGTTTCTTTTGAAGAGTAAGTCTTGCTGATCCCCCCTCACTGGTGCACATTGAGTTATTCAATTGAAGTGCCTCTCCCCTCGGGGCTCGCCCCTTGCTTTGCACCAGGGAAAGTACTCCTGTTCTAAATGCGTTACTGGGCCCCGAAGTACAACAACAACGGCGCCCCCTGGTACTTCACAATGTAATACAACATCGTTTTCTCGCGCAGGACCTCCTTACAAAGTACGCAGGAGTCGCGCTCTCGCGTAGGAGTTCTTCGCAATGGATTCAGACGCCGCGCCTTCGACACTCAGGAATCACGCTCTCGAGTTGGTTTGTCCCACGATTTATTCGGAAATTGCGCTGTCGCTCGAATCTTCCTCGCTATGTATGCATGACTCACGCTTCAGCAACCCGCCTGCTCGACCTGACCGCCTGGGCCCGCATTCCCGACCCGCCCGCTAGGGTCTGCCCGCTCGATCTGCCCGTCGGGTTCGCACCCTGTTTCTGCATCAGGGAAAGTCATCCTTCTCAAAGTGCGTCGGTGGGCCCCGAACTGTATCATCAACGGCTCCCGCCTAATACTTCCTCACAATGTGTTCCAAACTTGCGCTCTCGCGCAGGACATCCTTACAATGTATTGCAGGAATCGCGCTCTCGCGTAGGACTTCCACGCAATTGATTCGGGCGCTGCAAATCACGCTCTCGCTGTGGCCTTGGGAATCGCGTTTTCGCTCGAGACTTGTTTGCAGTTCATGCAGGACTCACGCTTCAGACACACGCCTGTTCGACCTGGCCGCCTGAGCCCGCCGTCCTGATCCGCCCGCGAAGGTCTGGCCGCCCGATGTGCCAGTCAGGTTTTGCCACGTGCTTTATGCCCCTAGCCCCCCTCCAGTTCATTTCTCTCGTGTTCCATCCGTCTCCCTCCCCCTACCCCCGTCCTTTCCTCCCCTGTTTCAGGGGCCACGCTGCATGCACGTGGCAGGCAAGGAAGAGATACGCTCAAGGCACGATCGAAGACGAAGAGGGCGGGTACCGAGGGTTCGGGAGATACGTGTTGAGTGGCACGCGAGCAGATAGCAGCGAACAGGTCAGAAAAGATGGAACTCTCATTCTTGAAGAATATGTATGATTGATCCCCCTCACCGGTGCACATGTTGTTTTTCAATCGAAGTGTCCCCCTCGGGGTTCGCAGTGTTTTGCACCAGGGAAAGTCATCCTTCTCAAAATGCGTCGTTGGGCCCCGGACTGCATCATCAACGGCTCCCGCCGAATACTTCCTCACAATGTGTTCCAAACTTGCGCTCTCGCGCAGGACATCCTTACAATGTATGCAGGAATCGCGCTCTCGCGGAGGACTTCATCGCTTTGGCCTTGGGAATCGCGTTTTCAATCGAGACTTGCTTGGAAGTCATGCAGGACTCACGCTTCAGACACACGCCTGTTAGTTCGACCTGGCCGCCTGGGCCCGCCTTCTTGACCCGCCAACTAAGGTCTGGCCGCCCGATATGCCAGTCAAGTTCTGCCACAAGTTTCTTCTCCTAGCCCCCCTCCAGTTTATTTCTCTCGTGTTCCATCCGTCTCCCTCCCCCTTCCACCCGTCCTTTCCTCCCGTGTTTTAAGGGGCGGCGCTACATGCACGTGGCAAGTAAGAAAGAGATACGCTCAAGGGGGCACGATTGAAGACGAAGAGGGCGGGTACCGATGGTTCGGGATATACGTGATGAGCGGCACGCGAACAGATAGGAGCGAACAGTCTTCAAATGTTTGTTGTTGTTCAACTTTCATTCTTGAAGAAGAATTATTGTTGGTCCCCCCAACCCGTGCACATTGTGTTTTGCCCGCCCTCGGGGCTCGCACCCTGTTTTTTATCAGGGAAAGTCTTCCTGCTCAAACTGCGTTGTTCCCACCACAGCTATACAATGTGTGCACGAGTCGCGCTCTCGCGTATTCACAATTTATTCAGACGCCGCGCCTTCGACACTCAGGAATCACGCTCTCACTGTGGATATCCTCACGATTGATTTGGGAATCGCGTTTTAGCTCGAGACTTCCTCGCGACTCATGCAGGACGCACGTTTCAGCAACCCGCCTGCTCGACCTGGCCGCCTGGGCCCTCCTTCCCGACCCGCCTTGTAGGGTCTACCCGCCCGATCTGCCCGTCTGGTTCTGCCACGTGGTTTCTGCTCCTAGCCCCCCTCCTCCTAGCCTCTCTCGTGCTCCATCCTCCTCCATCGACTTTGTCCATTCCTTCCATCTGTCTTCCCTCCCCCGCTGTGCTGTCCTCCAGAAAGATGTACCCCCAAAGGGTTACGGTCAAAGACGAGAAGGGCCTGTATCGAAGGTTCGGGATATACGCGTTGAATGGCACGCGAGCAGATAAAAGCGAACAGTCTTCAAATGTTTGTTGTTGTTATTGTTGTTTTTGCTATGTTTGTTGGTTTTGTTGTTGCTGGTGTTGTTGTGGCGGAGGGCGGTTCCGGCGCAACCCCGAAACGCATGAGCGTGAACCTAATTTCCAGAGGGATTGCAG
>CAUYUJ010002027.1:82904-94423 GCA_963575745.1 Prorocentrum cordatum
CACCTGCAAGCAAAGATGCCGAAGGGCATCTGAGATTCTACTTGCCTGCCCGATGACTGGCGACGCGCGAGGCACTCGAGATCGAGGTGCAGCAGTTGCGCGAAAACCTCTCGGCCAAGAGCAGGCAGCTCGAGGAGCCTCTGCCTTCTCTTGGAAGCCATTCGTCCTTTCGGCTACAGCAAAGCGCAAAGTATACCATCTGCCAGAGATGGTCCAGAATATAAGATTTTGCGGATCCCCTGAACAGTAACGATTAGGATCGAGCAACTGCCCCGAGTCAGCTTACGCATGTCGAAGCTCCTCTGCTCCATACCGTTCAGCTCTGCTCTATTCATTTCCGGTGCCCATGACCCTATGACACGACGGACACGTGCGTGCCCAAAGGCATACCCATGGAGCAGGGGGGGTGCAAACAAATACATGATACTGGGGAAAAGCCCCAATCCAAGTCTTTTTAGGGCTATGGGGCTGTTGGGCTATAAGGCTATATGGCTACAGGGCCATAGGGCTATAGGGCCATAGGGCTATGAGTCTACAGTGCTATGGGGCTATAGGGTTATAGGACCATAGGGCTACATGGATATCGGGCTATAGGGCTATGGGGCTACAGGGACATAGGGCGATAGGCAATATAGAGCTATAGGGCTATAAGGCTACAAAGCTATAGGACTGTAAGGCTATAGGGATATAGGGCTCTTGGGCTATAGGGCTATAGGACTATCGGACTATGGGACTATAGGGCCATTGGGCTATAGGGCTATAGAGCTATAGGGTTATAGAGCTAAAAAGCTCTAGGGCGATTGGAGTATAGGGCTATAATGCTACAAGGCTACAAGGCTGTAGGGTTATAGGGCTATCGGGCTGTAGGGTTATAGGGCTATGGGGCTATGGGGCCATAGGGCTACAATAGGACAAGGCTATAGGGCTGTAGGGCTATAGGGCACCCGGGCACCCAGGAGCCTGGGCACCCGGGCACCTTGGCACCCGGGCACCTGGGCACCTGGGCACCCGGGCACCTGGGCGGGCCGTGGAAACCAGTGACACACCTCACCTAACCATATGAATCCGCTAGAACCCCTACAGAGGCAAGCTCTAATTGGGGAACGTGGACGATTTTCGAAAGATGGGGCAATGTGCATGGCTCGTGCAACATCGAAATGCCGGTGGATGCGGTAAGTCATTTCGCGTCGACTTGTTTCTCGATTCCTTGAAATCTAAATTGTTTCGACACGATGGTATGCAAAACGATCGAAATCGAGTGCTTGTAATGCGTAAGCCAGACCTGGAAATACAGATGCGACTATTGATAATACACGCGTGTCTAACAAGAGCGTGCCAAGTCGTTGAAACTAGCTATGTTTTGACCACATCGGCTAAGCATGTTCAAACAGTCATTTGGGCCGTTTGGCAGTGACGCCGCGATCTGCGTAAATTTGCATCCGATTTTCAGAATTTGGAGGACATTCCACGCGAAAATGCCCAACAAAAACATGGACGGCAGCACCGGTGATCGCCTCTGAGCTCCATTCCATCGGAAGTGCGTATGATAATCAGTTTCTACTATACACTCCACCCTTCCCTGCTCTATGACCGTCTACTCTACTCTACTCGACTATCTACTGCTCTACCCGACCCTACCCACTTGACTATTGCTCCACACTTTCTGCCCTACTCCTGCGCTTCTATATTCTAGACCTTGTGGGTCCACGAATGATCCCGACCGATCTCCCAGCGCCCCTCCTTGGGAACTTGCGCGAGTCGGCCAAGATTCCTCCCTGAACAGCGGGCCAATGGGCGCGATAGTTCCTCCGAGCTCTCTTGAAGAGGCTTGGTTGGACAATCTCGGGACAGGTTCTGGGGCCATCTGAGAGCCATCTTTGGGCGGTCTTGTGTGGTTCATGGGCCATACAGGGTCCCTCTTGGGGCCGCCTCGGGAGCTTGTTGGGCCTCTCTGAAGTTTTCCCGATGCCACATGAAAGTCACAAGCATTGGAAACTAAACTCATGCACGTTCATCTAGTGGTGAACTGTTTCCAGCCACGCTGGAGGTATCTTTGGGCGATTCGTTGGATGCTCTTGGGGCAAGTGTGTGTTCAGTGTGAACATATTGGAGCCTTTGACGGGGATGTTCGAGTGTTGCGGGCTGATGTGGGTCGACTAGGCGGCTATCAAGGCTGCCTTGGAGCCCAGTTGAGAAGATACTCGGCCGCCCCAATGAAGGAACGAAGGCGAACATCTGCTTGGGCGTGCAGCGAGGGGGGCTCGCCCCCGCAAGCCCGCAAAAGTGCTCCCAGACAGCCAGCAGGCGTCCGCACACGCAAACTGTGCTGAGGGCACCGTGGCGGCTGTGGCACAATTATGTAGAAGAGCATGTGTGCGGTGGTCTTCGCCGGCGCAGGGCACCTCCTCCCTCTCTCTGCATGGTTGCCGAATTCGCGTTCGTTTATCTTCTAACGCTTCATCGCCAGCGCAGTCACTCTGCCTAGCCGCCGACGCAAAAAGTGTGCGGTGGCCGAAGCTGCGGTCGATTTAAAGAACATTGAAATGCTGTGGTCGGAGCTTCGGGGTAGCACGCCAGGTTCGGCCAGATTTGTGGCCCCGGAGGGACCCCCAAGCTCTCTCATGTTCCCGGGTCTCGACGCGGACGTGGAGAGTTTATTGGAGAGGCTTTACGGCCGGTGCTGCCGACGCTGAACGACGACGGTGACGACGACGACAATGTGACGTGGGTCAGAGTCCTCAGGGATGCTTCTTGGGGTCTCTTCGGAGCGCTCTCGGGGGCCTCTGGGGCGTAGTTTGGGGGCCTCTTGGAAACCTCTTGAGGGCCTCTTTGGGCTTCCTGGGTGCCTCCTGGGGGTATCTTGGGGGCGTATTGGGGGCTTCTTGGCGCTTCCTGGGAGCCTCTCAGGCCGATAGCTCGAGACGTCCGTTCGGGTCCCCCGTCTGGGCACTCTATTGGAGCCGCTTTGGGGTCCTCTTTGGCCGTCTTGGAGACCTCTTGGGCCGTCTTGGGGCCCTCTTGTGTCGTTTTGGGGCCCTATTGGAGGCCTCTTGGGTTATCGTGGGGGCATCTTGGGCCGTCTTGGAGTGTTGGGAAGCCGAAGAGGCGAGAGTCCAAAAATAAATCAAAAAAACCTTAGGAGCATCAATGATGTTTGCCTCTTGGAGTGCTCTTGGAGGCCTCTTGGGGCGTCTTGGAAACCTCTTGGGCCGTCGAGAGGCGACGCTGGCGTCTTGGACCGATAGTTCGGCGAGTCGAGGCCCTCTTGGACCGTCTAGTTTGCCTCTTGGGGCAGTTTTGGTCCGTCCTGAGGGGTTTTGTGCTTTGGGACCCCTGGGAGGGAGTGGCATTCTGAACTGGGACTTGCCCAGGGTCCCCTCCCGGGACCCCCTCCCGGGACCCCCCCCTGGCAGGAACGGGGCCAAAGGGAAGGAACTTCTTTCGACTCGACTACGATGTTGCTGCTTAGTTTCGCTTTGGCTGGCGCGCTTGAGGAGGAGGGCCCAGGGCAAGAGTGGGGGAGCGGCGACGGCGACGACGAACGGAAGAGCGTCTTCCACACGCCGACAGGATCGGCGGATGACGGGGAGCGTCTTCGAGGTACGAGAAGCTAGCTGGGCGTTCTGACCGAATCTGCGTCATATCTAATAACCTCTTACTCGTAGAGGGTGGCTGATTGCAGTTGAGTTTTCGCTAGCGGATCCCAAAAAAAGCGAATTCGTTCGAGACAGCCTCACAAAAATAGGATAGTCGCGACATCGCGTTTAACAATTAGCGTGGAGCTCCCTATATGCGCATCTATTCGCATGGACCTGACCGCCGTGAGTGTCTAGGCGCAAGAGTTTTCGAATCTAAGCAGGCTTGAGTTTTGACGGTCTGGTCATGAATCTAACTGCGAATGAATTGGAGTGTGAATGAGTCTGAGTAGTACGAGCGCGTCTCTGCGCATGAGCCTGGGGCCTCCTGAAACCGCCTGGGGCCTCCAGGAGCCTCTTGGGACCTCCTGGGCCTCTTAGGGCTTCGAGTGGCCTCCTAAGGCCTCCTGGAGCCTTGCGTGAACTCCTGGGACCTCCTAGGGAGGATTCGCGCCCCAGGAGAAGCCCAATACATAGGAACAGACGTACAAAAAACATTGCGGATTGGAGCCACAGGAGAAGGGCAATATATAGGAACACACGTAAATCGCCAAGGACTCGTGCCCCAGGGGAGACCCAATCTATACATCAAGGATTCGTGCTCCAGGTGAGGCCCAAAATATGTGTATACATATATATATATATATATATATATATATGAGCACACGTAAAACACATGGGATTGGAGACACTCCTGTTGCCTTCAAGGGCCTCCTGGCGCTTCCTGTGGCCTCCTGGGGCCTCCTGTGGCTTCCTGAAGCCTCATGGAGCTTCCTGGGGCCTCCTGGAGCCTCTTGGGACATCCTGTTGCCTCTTGAGTCTTCCTGTGGCCTCCTGATGCCTCCTGGGACCTCATGTGGCCTCTTGGGGCCTCCTGGAGCCTGCTGGAGCCTCCCGTGGCTTCCTGGGGAGAATATGTGCCCACGAGTCTGGCCACCAAAACAGGCAAACCGACCGAGACATCCTCAAACTCTGGCCCCCTTGGGGGGCGAAAATAAGCGCCTCGCTCGAGACATCCTCAAAATCTGCTCCGAAAACAAACGATGTTGGGCATGCAAACAGGCAAACCGCTCGAGGCATCCCCACAATTTTGGCGCGAATGGAGGCCGTGCAGCACCCCGTGGCGCCCCCCCCCCCGTAGGAGGCGCCTCGCACGAGACATTCTCAAAATCTGCTCCGAAAACGAAGGATGTTGGGCATGCAAACAGGCAAACCGCTCGAGACATCCCCGCCATTGTGGCGCGAGCGGTGGCCGTGCAACACCACCTGACGCCCCCCTTTTTACGAGCACTAAAACCAGCAAGCCGCTCGAGACATCCTCATCATCTGCTCATCGTCATCATCATCATCATCATCATCATCATCATCATCATCATCATCATCGTCATCGTCATCGTCATCATCATCATCATCATCATCATCATCATCATCATCATACTCATCTGTCATTCACCTTCCATCCTTCACCATCACCATCATATTTACGTCATACTCTCACCATACCATGGTCATCATCATGACAATCATCATCATCGCCATCACCAGCATCAGCATCATCATCATCAGTGTCTAGTGAAGAGAGGGAGGAAGGGAGGGGAGGGAAGGAAGTCCGGCGCGGCCAGATAATAACAAGAACCCCATCTTTGGAGATGGGGAAAACAAGCGTTTCGCTCGAGTCATCCTCGAAAAGCTGATCGCCGCGAAATTCACTCATCTGTAAAAATGTGCGTTTCGCCTGAAAATCCTCCCAAGCATGAAATGTCTCCGGAGGTGTGTTACTGCCGTTTATGTTGAAAACACCGTTTTAGCTAGGGACATCCTCAGAAAATGCTCGGCAGCACGGCGGACCAGAAAAAAGAGCACGGCCGAAATTTTGCATTTCGCTGGGGACATCTTCAACAAATGGGATGTTCTCAATATCGACTTGACATCGTTCTTGAAGTGCTTGAAGAGGAAGAAATGAGAGGCCAACATGGACTTCAAGATGGCTCTAAGAGCGCCTGGGAGACTGCCGAAAATAGCGATTTCGCGAGGGACATCCTCAACAAATGAAAAACATACAACAGCATCGTTGGTTTAACTGCTGTTCTAACATCGTTTTGAAATTGCTTCTGAAAAAGGATTCCAGGCGGCCCAAGGCAGCCATCTAAACATGACGATTTCGCTAGGGACATCCTCAAAAACGTGATGCATGTGGCTTCGCAATGCCATCATTGTTTTAAGGGTCGAGAAGGCCCCAAGCGAGGCCCAATATGACCCCAAGAGCGCCCTCGATATTCCTCCAACTTTAGCTCTTCGCTCGAGACGTCCTCACCAAAATGAGTTGTTCGCAACACCACCGTGTACAACAAACAAACGTTTCGCTTGGGACATCCACCAGAAACTGAAAGTAGCGAATGTAACACACCTGTGATAAATTAGGGGTATCGCCCGAGACATCCTTGAAACCATGAGATATAGAACACGTCTGTTTAAGCCCATGCATGTTCAAACTGAGCTTCTCGCCTGAGACATCTTCAGCACATTGGCAGGATCACGGCAGCCCAACGCAGGAGCACGGCAGAACGCGCGGGAGCACGGCAAAACACACAGGAGCACGGCAGAATACACAGGAGCACAAGGAGCACGGTAGAACACACAGGACACACAGGAGCACGGCAGAACACACAGGAGCACGGCAGAACACGCAGGAGCACGGCAAAACACACGGAACACACGGGAGTTCGGCAGAACACATGGGAGCATTACAGAACACATGGGAGCACGGCTGAACACACAGGAGTACGAGGAGCACGGCAGAACCCACAGAATGCAACTGAGCACGGCAAAAAAAAAAACAGGAGCACGGCAGAACACGCAGATTCACGGCAGAACATTCAGAACACAGAACATACAGGAACACGGCACAACACACGGGAGCACGGCAGAACACACGGGAGCACGGCAAAACACACAGGAGCATCCGAAGCCATTTTGGCTCAAGGCCATGGAGAACCCGACGACCGCGAGTCGCTCGCGGCGCTCTGAGCGAGAGGGTCTCCGCGCTTTGGGCCAGTGCAATTCGTGTTTGTGCTCCCTGTTTTCTCGGCGCGGAGGCGCAGCCCCTCGGTCAGTGCAGCGGTGGCCATGGCGAGGTCCCCGCGCGGCGGCGGCTGCGGCAGGCGCTGCAAGGCCTACTGGATGTGCAGCTGTGGCGGATGCAACTGGGATTGGCGCACCTCGTGCCTGTGCTGCGGGCATGCGGCCCCGCCTTGGGCGATGGGGACGCTCCCAGCCAAGGCGAGGCCTAAGGCGGACAAGGACGGCTGGGTGGATCAGCCACGTGGGCGCCGTGCCCAAAGGCAGGCCCGCGGCGCGGCATCGCGGGCGGCCTCCACCAAATCGCGCACCTCGGCGTCGGCAGCGAGTGGGACGCCCAGCGGCGGAGGCGCCACGGCGATCGAGAGGCTCCAGGCGGCAGTCGAGCAGCTCGAGGCGCTGCAGGCCGAGCCCCCCGACGGAGTGGACGGCTGCTTCACCGACGTCGTGGTCAGGCAGCTGGAGGCGAAGCGTGCCGAGTGGGTCAAGGCCCAAAAAGCAGCAGCGGAGCAGAAGGCCTCTTCCCTGCCGCGGGCGACACGGCTCCACATGGGAGGCGAACGCCATCAGCAAGGGTGAGAAGCGGCTCCGGGCAGCCCGCCAGGAGCTTGTGCAGCAGCAGGAGGCGCGCGACCTCGTCGAGGCCCAGCTCCAGAAGGCCCAGGAGGAGCTCGCGGAGCTCGACGCGGAGGTGGAGGAGGCGAGCCGTGCGCTCCAGGTGCTCGAGGAGGCAGCCCGCGAGGAGGCTGAGGCGCTGCGCCGCCAGCCTGCAGCAGAGTGGACAGGAGCCAGCCAGGTGCCAGGGCTCCTCATGCAGCTGGAGCAGTTGCCAGAGGCGTGGAGCCCCAGCAACTTCGAGGTGGCCTGGGCGGCCACTCGCGCACAGATGGAGGCAGTGCGGGCGCAGCTCGAGGGAGCCCCAGCGGCCCCCAAGCGCGCGCCGTGGGCCGAGTCCTGCCCCATGGAGGAGATCAGCAGCGACGATGGCGAGCCCGCGGACGGCGGCGGCCCCTGGCAGCCCCAGCCAGCCGCCGAGCGAGGCCGAGCCGAGCGGCGCGGCGAGGCGCTGGGCGAGTGGCCGACGGTGGCCCAGGCATGCAAGCGGGAGCTGGCGGCTGAGGCAGCGGACTTGGCCCCTCTGGCTTCTCATCCTTCTGGGCCAGAGAGTGCCTAGCGAGGCCAGTGCGGCGGGCCTGCGCCTGCACGAGAGCGGCGCCGAGGGCGTCGAGAGCGACCTGGTAGGCCGCCGCGGCACGGGCGCCCTCGGCACGCCCAGGGGCCAGGAGAGCGCTGCAAGGCCCCGCTGGGACCTCATCCCCCTGGGCGCCGAGGAGAACGTAGTTGGGGCCATCGAGTTCGGCACTAGCGAGTGGGGCGACCACAGTGACCAAGCTGGCGTATATGGTGACCCTGAGGCCACTGCAGTGCTGCAGCGGCGCCTCGCGAGCCCCCAGAAGCGGGACGGCGGCAAGAGCTCGGCCTCCTGCAGGATATGGGCCAAGCAGGCCGCGCAGAAGGGCGGCAGACTCGCCCGCAGTTTTGCCGAGGCTGCGCCGCCCCTACCAGCGGTGGATCCAGAGGCTAGCAGGCCCTTGGCAGGCACGATGGCAGTCGAGCAGCTGGAGGCCAACTGGCAGGCCATGCGGCAGCAGGAGGGCTTCAGGTCTGGAGCTGGAGTCGGCAGCTGGGACGTCCGAGGCTCGACGCTGCCGCCCCTCAGCCTGGAGATGCTGCAGGCGGCTCGCAAGCGTTCGCTGGCGGCGGGCCTGGACGCTGACCAGCCCCACCCACGGCAGCTGCCGCTGCCCCCTTCGGCCCTGCGTTTGCGCGGCCTGGTCCTCTTGGAGGCCCACGAGGAGCAGCCCAAGGCCCTCGAGGCCGCAGCAGGCCTGTGCCGCGCCTCGCCCGTCCACGATGGGGAGCGGGCCCAGTGGGGCGGCGACTGGCGCCTCGAGCCAGAGTGGTGCATGACCATGGACCTCAGTGACGCGCTCGGGCCCATGTCCCTCGAGCCGCAGGCGCAGTCGGCGGCGGCGTCGGAGCCCCAGCAGGCTGGAGAGGCCCTCGCCGGCGGAGCTCCAGCCACGCGACCCCACCTGGAGGACAGCCGCTCGACGGGGAGCAGCGCGGCCGCCCTCTCGGCCACCGCCGTCGCTTTCAGCGCCCTGGGGCACGTGCTCAGCTACGCCTGCGCGGACGTAGGCGAGGACACCCAGGAGGTCGCGGCGCGCACCAAGCGCGGCGCCTACAAGGTGCTGGGCGGCCGCGCGGGAGGCAAGTCTCGCCTCAAGGCGCAGTGCCCAGGGCCCAGCTACCTGACCAACAAGTCGGGCAGGAACCAGCGCAGCTTGCGGGAGCGAGGGCTACACCCTGGCGGCAGACCTCGCGCAGACCAGCGGAGAGCGAGAGCAGAGGGCACCCCTGCCTTGCGCCCCCAAGGGCCAGTGCCAGGACATGCCCAGGAGCGCTACCTGGAGTGGATAGGCATAGAGGCGGAGCCCACGGGCGGAGCCTCAGCCGCAGCCAGCAGTTCGGGCAGCGGCCCAGCGGCCGCGGCAGCGCAGGAGGTGCAGGCGGCGGCGGCCAGCCTGCCCCAGCAGCGGCCAGGGCCGAGCGCGGGCGCCCCCAGAGCAGGCGAGACAGCCGAGGAGGAGCTCGCAACCGCGGGAGCCCCACCCAGCGGCGGCCTGGTGAGCCGCAGGGTCCGCCGCCGCCTGGCGCGCCGCGGCTCGGAGTACCTGGAGTTCTACCTGGAGGAGTTCGGCAGTGAGGCGGAGCCTACAGGCGGAGCCTCAGCCGCGGCCAGCAGCTCGGGCAGCAGCCCAGCGGCTCCCGCGGCAGCACAGGTAGTGGAGGCGGCGGAAGTTGCCGCCGTGAGCAGCGCGGCGGGCGGAAGGCAAGTGAATCGCAGGGTCAGCCGCCTTCTTGCGCACCGCGGCTCGTCATCCGTGAGTGAGTGAGTGAGGAGAAGCATCGTTCTCGCGTGTTGCCCTTGGTGTGAGTAGGCACGCGAGGCGCGCTCTGCTGTGTGGGGGCTCCTGTGCCGTCGCAGTCGAGTTCCCTTGTGCGGTGGCCCAAGGCGGCCCCGCTGGTTTGCCGAGAGGCGGCCCGAGGTGGCCCCTCTTGGGTGGGCGGCCCTGCTGGGCCCCCGCGGGTGTCTGGCTTTTTGGCCCACCACTTTGCCTTGAAGGCCCCGTCTCTAACTCTAACTCTAACACACAGGAGCATGGCAAACCACACAGGAGCACGGCAGAACACGCAGGAGCACGGCAAAACGCACAGAACACATGGGAGCACGACAGAACACACAGGAGCACAGCAGAACACATAGGAGCATGGCAGCACACACAGGAGCACGAGGAGCACGGCAGAACCCACAGAATGCATAGGAGCACGGCAGAACACGCAGATGCTTGGCATAACACAGAACACAGAGTCCGCAGCCATTTGGCTCAAGCCAGCTCGGTTCAGGCTTGCTTGAGCGAGGGATGGCCACCGGAGGGGGCCCTCTGCGGTTCCCCCGCTCGCGGCGCGAGCGTGGCGATGCGGCGCGGCGCGCCCAGGCGGCTGCTGACGCGTCATTTTCAAGATGAAGAACAAGCTCGCGGAGGCGCAGCACGAGCGCGCCCGTCTCCGCGACCTGCTCGCGGGCCCTGCTGTTCCAGATGGCGTGGCCAGGGAGGTAGCGCGCCGCGAGCGCATTGCGCGCCCCGCCCTGTGCGCACTGGCGCAGGAGACCCCAGCTGCAGATTGTGAAGTTCTTCGTCGTAACGTGGCCCTGCAAGCCGCGGTGCGCCCTGAGGAGCCTGACCCTCCGGCTGCATGGCGCAAGGCGCAGCGGGGTCGGCGTCTCGCGCGCGGCAGCCGCCGTGCCTCCTGGAGGCGCCTGGCTTTTCCCCACAACGTCGATGCGCTGGACTTCGCGCCGTCCGCAGGCTGTTGGGAGGCCCTGCCGCGCAACGAGGTCGCCGTCGACGACGTGGACTCCGTGGAGTCGTGCGACGCGGAGCTGGCTGCAGGTGCCGTGCCAGGGCCCCTGCGGGAGGCCCCGCGGGGGGCAACTGCCCTTGCGCTGCCGCGCCGTGCCGCGGGCGGCGGGCGCTGCGACATGGAGGCGGGCATTCGATGCACATGCGGGGCCGCGGTGTTCTCGGGCGTGGCGGTCGGCGCGCAGGCGGTCAGCAGGGCGCTGACAGTGCCTAACGCATGATGGCCCCGGTCCGGTTCGGTTCGGTCCGGTTCGGCGCGCCTTCGTGTCGGTGCGGCCGGTCCGGTTCAGATCGCCGTCTGGTTCGGTCCATCCGGTCCGGTTCGAGTATATTGGCCGGTCCGGTTCGGCCGGTCCGGTTCGGTCGCTCGGTTCGGCCGGTTCGGTCCGGTTCGGCCGGTTCGGTTCGGCCGAGAGTTTCCAGTTCGGCCGGTTCCAAGACACCCCCGAATTCTTGGGCATGAGGCGACGACGACGACGACGTCGACGACGTCGACGTCGACGACGACGCGCAGAGCGGGGAGCGGGAGCGGCAGAGTGTGAGAGAGGGAGGAGAGAGGGAGGAGAGAGGAAGGAGGGACGAAGGGGGGAGGAGGGACGACGGAGGAGAGCCGACGGAGGGAGGGACGAGGGAGAGAGGGGGCAGCAGGAACGGAGGAAGCGGCAGAGGGAGGGACGAGGGAGCGGGAGCGGCCCTCCGATCCCCGGCGTCCTGAGGGGGGGTCAGGTCCCCCGTCGTCCTGAGAGGGCGGGTTCAGGTCCCGTCCTGAGGGGGGGTCAGATCCTGAGGGGGGGCGCCGTCCGTCCCGAGGGGGGGG
>CAUYUJ010002028.1:0-25000 GCA_963575745.1 Prorocentrum cordatum
AAGCGCTCAGACGTGGAAGAGATCCGCGTCGAGCGGGCTGGAGCGGCCGACCGAGTCAGCGGTGACCGTGGCAGCATCCGGGGCCGAGGCAAGGGCGCACCCACGGGCGCTGCCAGGGCGCGGAAAGAAGAAACACGCCTTGTCGTCGTCGCCGCTAACGACGATGGCATCAAGTACCTAGAGATCCTGTGCATTGGAAAAACAGGCGGAGATTGTTCGCCCTCTTCGGTCTCTAGAGGTCCTCGACGGGCCCCGGGGCCGTCAAAAAACGACCCAAGATGAAAAACCGGTCCTGAGGAAGGGGGCGGGACTTCGGGGAACCCGTATTGAAAAGATCACGACATCGGATCTGGGATCTGAAACACGGTGGAACGCCAATCGAGACTTGGCCATGGACATCACCGCCGCCCTCAGCAGATAAGGATTCCTACAGGGTCTGGGGCCGCCTGGGGGGTAGAAGAAGCGCGCCTCGTCGTCGTCGTCGTCGTCCTCGTCGTCGTCGTCGTCGTCGTCGTCGTCGTCGTCGTCGTCGTCGTCGTCGTCGTCGTCGTCGCTAAGGGCTCACAGGGGCCCAAGTGGGGAATACGAATTGACATGCCAAGCCTTTCCCCCAAAGGTGGCTCCAAGAGACCCCCAGAGGACCCCGAGGCGCCCTCAAGAGGCCCCTAGAGGCCTTCACGAGGCTTCCAAGAAGCCCCCAAGCGGCCCTCAAGAAGCCCCGAGAAGGCCCCAAGAGCCCTGCAAGAGGCCCAACGTGTGGGGTCGGCGAAATGGCGTAAGCCACTTGAGTATAACACAAAAAACGCGCCTCAGCATCGTCGTCGTCGTCGTCGTCTGCGTCGCCGTCGTCGTCTTCGTCATCGTCGTCATCGTCGTCGTAGTCGTCGTCGTCGACGTCGTCGTCGTCGCTATCGTCGTCGCCATCGTCGTCACTACCGCCGCCGCCGTCGACGCTGAGATCCGGGCGCTACATTTTGCTCACTCCGGGCGTTCCCGCCCAGTTGCACTCCCTGGAACCACCTCAGATCAGTCCAGCCCGAAAAACTGTTACAGAAAGATTAGAGGAAAGAGAACTATGCACATACACCGATTCTGGCCAGGCCCATCCTGAGCCCAGGATCGGTGCATACGCCCTCCTACCTTGGCCAGGAGGGCATATGCACCGATCCTGGGTCAAGGATGGGCCTTGCCAGGGTCGGTGCATGTGCATAGTTCTCTTCGCCCGAAAGATGGGGCCCGCTCCGGTCGCGATTTTTCGCGATGACGCACTCTTTTCTCGCAACTTCGGATCTCAGGGGACGCCGTCGCCGCTGCCATCGCCGCTGCCTGTTGCCTCCATTCTCGTCCTTCTCGTCGTAATCGTCGTCGTCGTCGTCGTCCTCGTCGTCGTTGTTCGCTCCCTCCCAACCTTCCCCACTCCATTCCCACCTGCCTCCATCCCAGCCTGCCTCCACCCCCCCGCCTGCCTCCGTCCCTGTGCTGCCTCCGCCCGTCCACGTCGATCTCAATCTCCTGCTGGGACAGAGCTCCCGATCGTTTTGGAACGTCCGGGTGACACGTATGTCTTCGGGGTGCCTGTTCGGGCCCCGAGGGGCGTTTCTGCTACTCACTTTTGTGGGCCCTGGGGGGCGTGGTATCGGGCTGGTGCGCTGCCTCGGCGGGCTCGGGCCGACAGCCTCGCGCGTAGCCGTAGCACCGTCGAAGGTCCCGGGCCCGTGGCTGCTCTCTGCGCGGGGGCTGCCAGCAGCAGCTCGGCCGGCTCGTGTGCCGGCCAGCCCGCGGCCGAGAGGAAGGCTTTGATGGTAAGGCGCACCTGGTGCAGTCCTACTTTCGCTTGCTGGTCTGGCGTTGACTTGGCCTTCCGCTGCAGCTTGCTTTGGCGTTGGCTTTGTATGCACCGCTGGAGTTATGCATAGCGCTAGCGCCAGCGCCAACGAAGCTACTATGTATACGTGGTGCAAGCATGGTGCTGACAGAGGATCGAAAGTTAAAGCAGAAACTTAGGGCTGATGTGACATCAGCCACCGCGGTTCCCCCAACCACCCCCCGAACAAAAAATACAACAACAACAATGAGTTATGACTGTTCGCTTTTACTGGCACGCGTGTCTTGCATTCTGTAAACCCCAACCCTCGGTACCCGCCCACTTCGTTTTCGATCGAACCCCCTTTCGGGGGGAATATCTTCCTTGTCGGCCACTTACTGAAGTGCGAGGAACTCTCGAGCGAGAGCGCCATTCCTAAATTCGGGGGCCTCTGAGGCCAGGGGCTCTCCGAATACATATGGAGAAATATCGAGCGGGAACCCTTGTCGCCGTGTCTGAGCCTCCACCAACTTGCCTGAATCATGAGAAAGTCTCGAGCGACAGCGCCACTCTTGAGTTCGGGGGCCTCTCTGGCAAGGGCCTTTGCGACTATATCTTGAGGAAGTATCGAAGGAGAGTCCTTGTCGTCGTAGTTGGACCTTCACCAATTTGACTGAATCACGAACAATTTTCTGGCGAAAGCGCCATTCTTGAGTTCGGGTGCCTTCCTGGCCAGGGGCTCTCAGAGTAAATCGTGAGGAAGTATCGAGCAGGAGCCCTTGTCGCCGTGGCTGGGCCTCCGCCAACTTGACTGAATCGCGAGGAGGTAACGAGCGAAAGCGCCGTTCCTGAATTCGGGGGCCTCCTGGCCAGGGTGTCTCGGAGTAAATTGTGAGGAACTATCGAGCGGGAGCCGTTCTCGTTGTAGCCGGGCCTCCAAGGGCCCACATTTACACTCAAGCCAACGCTCGCGCGAGAGCTTCGCTTTCAGAGAAAATGTGGCCGGCATCGAAGCGAGAGCGTGCGGAACCGTGTCCAGAGATCAACAAGAAGTACTCTCCATATATGAATACTCAACAGCAACAACAACAGCAAACACAGCAACATGAGCAGCAGCAACAACAACAACAACAACACCAACAACAACAACAACAACAACAACAACAACAACAACAACACACAACACACAACAACAACAACAACAACAACAACAACAACAACAACAACTACAACAACAACAACAACAACTACAACAACAACAACAACAGCAGCAGCAGCAGCAACAACAACAACAACAACAACAATAGCAACAGCAACAGCAACAACAACAGCAATAGCAACAGCAACAACAGCAATCATGTCAAGACTGTTCGCTCTTATCTGCTCGAGTGTCCGTCAACGTGTATTTCCCAAACCCTCGATACCCGCCCTCTGCGTCGTCATCGTACCCATTTCGGGGGGTATATCTTTGTTCCCTGCAGGCCGGGCTCTGGCAAGCGGCGGGGCGGCCGCGGACCGTCGGCCTGTCCAGCGGCAGCGCTGATCGGCGGCAGCCCGTCCCCAAGAGGGACGGACAGGGTACCGACCACGACGACGACAACGACGATGACGACGGCGGCGGCGGCGACGACGACGACGACGACGACGCGCGAAAGCGGGAGCGAGAGCGAGAACGAGAGCGACAGCAGGGCCACGAAGGGCAGGACGGGGGCCAAGAAGGGCGACAGCGGGGCCACGAGGGGCATGCGTACGAAGGCGTTTCTTTATGTTCGGCGACGACGGGCGTCATGGGAGGGGGGGGGGGGGAGGGCGGGGGGGGTATGACGTGACGCCCCCCCTCCCGCCGTGTGGCTCCGGCACCACAGCCGCGCCCGCGCGCACGACGCGACGAGCGACGAGCGACGAGCGACGAGCGACGACGACGACGCGAGCAGCATGTAAGCGGCGATCTGCCCATTGCGCCTGTGTACACCACAACGCTCGCGTGCACCACACCGCGCGTGTGCACCACAGCGCCTGCGTACACCGCAACAGCCGTGTGCAACGCACCGCCCGTGTATACCACAATACTTGGGAGCACTACAGCGCCGGTGCACATACACCGCAGCAGCCATGTGCAACACAACGCCTGTGTACACCACAGTGTTTGCGTGCACCGCAGAGCCTGTGCACGCCACAGCGCCTGTCTACACCACAGCATCCGCGTGCAACGCAGCGCTGGTGTACACCAAAGTGCCTGCGTGCATAGGACAGGTAGAAGGAGCATGTACGTCAGGATCTGACGCGGACAACTAAACGCCACGCCAGGAAAGTTCTGATAATCGAATGCGACGTTTCTCCCTCCTCCTTCCTCCTGCACCTCCTCCTCCTCCTCCTCCTCCTCCTCCTCCTCCTCCTCCTCCTCCTCCTCCTCCTTTTCCTCCTTCTTACCCCCTGTCGTGCGGCTTGGCGGTACAACGCACTTGCGCATCTCAGCGTGCACCGCAGAATGGTCGATTGAATCGTGCCACTTGGTTCTCGGACGGCCAGTTTAGCTGGAGCCCCCTGGACGCAAATGGGAGTTAGGGTGATGCGGGCGGACTCGGGGGGACTCGTAGATTCCAGCGGCGCTCCTTTGTCCATGAGGATTTGTTTTCCCTTGTTTTCTCTGGAATCCACACGCGCTCCATTTCGTGACAAGGATTATCTCTGCAATTCTATACACAACAATGGTGCTCTGTTGCACATGGCTGACGTGGTGCTCACAAGCGCCGTGGCGTACACAGGCACTGCAATGCACGCAGGCATTGTGATGTACACTGGTGCTGTGTTGCGCACGGCTGATGTGGTGTACGGAAGCGCTGTGGTGTACACAGGAGCTGCTGTGCCCGCAGGCACGGTGGCACAAACTGACGCTGTGTTGCACGCGGCTGCTGTGGTGTACATCGGCGGCGTGGTGTACACAGGCGCTGTGGTGCACGCGGGCACTGTGATGTACACAGGCGTTGTGGTGCATATCGCCACCTACATGTTCGTGCTACCCGTCCTCCGTCATTCCTAACCATTCCCAAACGCCGCCGGCGCGAAACGTGACGTCATCGACCCCCTCCCCCCCAGATGATTGCCGTCATCCGCCCGGACTTAAACACAGGCTCCAGCCGCGTCCGCGCGCACGACGACGATCAGCGACGAGCGACGAACCACGAGCGACGACGACGAACGACGACGACGACGACGACGACGACGACGACGACGACGACGACGACGACGCCTGCGGACCAGACACCTATGCGGACTCCTACGTGGACACCTACGCGGATCCCAATGCGCACGGCGGCAGTGCCCGGAGCGCACTGGGGGGGGGAGAGCGTTACGTCGTAGGGGGGGGGGGGAGCGGGGGCCATGACGCCCGTCATGCCCTAAGCCATAAAAAAAATGGCCTCTATGGAGCCACGAAGGGAGCGAACGAGCAAGGCCACGATGGGTACATAATGCGGGGCCACAGAGGGCAACGACGGTGCCACTGAGGGTAGTAACGGGGCCACGTAAGGCAGCGAGGGGGGCACAAAGGACGACAGCGGGGCCACGAAGCGCATGCATATGGGGCCACGACGGGCGCGAACGAGCAGGGGCCACAAGGGTCATGCGTATATTGGGCCACGGAGGGCAAGGACGAGGCCACTGAGGGCAACAACGGGGCCACGAAGCGCACGCATATGGGGCCACGACGGGCGCATGCATATGGGGCCACGACGGGCGCGAACGAGCGGGGGCCACGAAGGCATACAGGTATGGGGCCGCCACGAAGGGCAGCGAGGGGGCCGCGAAGGGCTGGAACGGGGCCACGAAGGGAAGCGAGGGGGCCACGAAGGGCTGCAATGGGTCCACACAGGGCAGCGAAGGGGCCACGAAGGGTTGCAACGGGGCCACACAGGGCAGCGAAGGGGCCACGAAGGGTTGCAACGGGGCCACGAAGGGCAGCGAGGGGGCCAGGAAGGGCTACAACGGGGCCACGAACGGCAGCGAGGGGGCCACGAAGGACACAGGGCAGCGAGGAGGCTACGAAGGGCTGCAACGGGGCCACGAAGGGCAGCGAGGGGGCCAGGAAGGGCTGCAACGGGGCCACGAACGGCAGCGAGGGGGCCACGAAGGGCTGCAACGGGGCCACGAAGGGCAGCGAGATCCCGATGCCTAGATAAGCTGTGAGGTAATCCTAAGCATGAGCACGACTCCTGGGTGCCTGAGTGTCCAGAGCCCAGCGCTTGAGTAAATTGCGAAGAATTCCAGCGCAACGGCGCGATTCGTAAGTAAATTGCAAGCAAGTCTCCAGCGAGAGCGCGACTCCAGAGCGCCGAGAAACCGATTCCGGAATAAATTGCAAGGACGTGCCAAGCGAGAGCGCGATTCCTGCGCAAATTGCGAGGAAGTCTGAGGCGGGAGCGGGGGTCCTTGACTACCTACCGGACCACCCCAACCCAACCGAAGACCCGAATTTCGGGTTGGGGGGGGTAAGGGTTGCACATGTGTTTTTTCGATGTTTCCCGACCCCCCCCCACTGGAAATCGAGGGTAAATCTGAACCTTCGGGTTGGGTTGGGGTGGTTTGGTGGGTGGTGAGTCCTGGATGAATTGCAAGGAAGTCTCAAGCGGGAGCCGTTGTTGGCAATCCGGGGGTCAACAACAACCCAGTTCGAACCCCGGGATTTTCCCGGATACAAAAAAAACAAAGTGCGAGGCCCGGGGGAAGCACTTCAATTGAAAAAACACAGTGGTCATCGGAGGGGGGGGAAATCAACAATACTTATTCTTCAGTAGTGAAAATTCAACAGCCACAGCAACAGCAACAGTAGCAACGACAACAACAACAACAACAACAACAACAACAACAACAACCACCAACAACAACAACAACAACAGCAACAACAACAACAATCATTTTGAGACTGTTCGCTCTTACTTGCCCGCGTGCCATGCAACGTGTATACCCACGCCCTCGATACCCGCCCCCTTCGTCTTCGAGCGTACCCCCTTCTGGGGGGATTCTTTCTTTTTGCGGGGGCGGGCGGGCTTAGACAAGCGGGCGTGAACGGGCGGGGAATTATTCGGAGGATGGGGCACGCATCTCTTTGCCCAACATTGGAATTAACGCGGGCCCTGCAAGAAGAGGAAGGGGGAGAACGAGGGAGAGTGGGAGGAAGGGAGGGGGAGGGACGAGGCTAAAGGGGAACACGCCAGGAGAGAGGGGGCGAGGAGGGGGGGGGGGGGACGATTGGAGATAGAGAGACAGAGGAGGGAGGAAGGAGGAGGCTGGAGAGGGGAGGGCGAAGAGAGGAAGGAGGAGGGTTATGGGAGGAGGGTGAGGGGAGAGAGGAAGAGGGAGGAGGAGGGTGGATATGAGGGAGAGGGGAGGGAGGAGGGAGGTTGGATGGGGAGGAAGGGGCAGGAGGGTAAGAGTGTGAACGTTCGAGGAAGTCCTAGGCGAGGGCGTATTCCTCAAGGAAGAGTTGGGCGGGAGCGGGGGTCCCGAATACATTGTCGGACGTCACAAGCGGGAGCGCCGGTCGGGCGGGCGGACCCTGACGAGCGGGTCGGGCGGGCGGGACATTCAAACGGGTTTTTTGCGTAAGTTGCGAGGAAGTATTAAGCGAGAGCGCGATTCCTAAGTAAATTGCGAAGGCGTCCTTGGCGCGAGCGTGGTTCCTGAGCGTCGAGAACGCGATGCTGCAATAAATTGCGAGGAAGTCCTAAGCGAGAGCGCCATTCCTGAGTAAATGATGAGGAAGTCTCGGGCGGGAGCAGGGGTCCTGATTAAGGAAGTCTCAAGCGGGAGCGCCGCTTCTGAGTAAAATGTCAGAAAGTCTGAAGCGGGAGCGCCCTTCCGGAGTAAATTCTGAGGAAGTCTCAGGCGGGAGCGGGGGTCCTGAGTAAATTGCAAAGAAGTCTCAGACGGGAGCCGTTGTTGTTGTAGTCCGGGGCCCAACAACGCAATCTGATCCGCAAAAACCAAAAAGAAAGATGACAAAAAAAAAAAAAAAAAAAAAAAAAAAGAAAAAAAAAAAGGAGAAAGTAAAAAAAAAAAAAAAAAAACACAAAAAAAAAAATAAAAAAAAAAAAAAAAAAAACGCGCAAAAACAAGGAAAGAATATAAAAAAAAAACAGAAAAAAAAAAAAAAAAAAAAAAAAAAACCAAAAAAAAAACCCCCCAAAAAAAAAAAAAAAAAGAAAAAAAAAAAAAAAAAGGCTTTCCCTGTCAAAAAACAGGGCGCGAGCCCCGGAGGAAGCACTTCAATTGAAAAAACCCAATGGGCACCGGACAGGGGGGATCAACAATAATTATTCTTCAGAAATGAAAGTTCAACCATCGTTTTAAGACCGTTCGCCCTTATATGCTCGAGTGTCCAATAACGCGTATTTCCCAAACCCTCGATACTCATCCTCTTCGTTTTCGATCGAACCCCTTTTGGGGGGTATACCTTTCTTCCCTGCAGGCCGGGCCCCGGCAAGCGGCGGGGCGGCCGCGGACCGTCGGCCTGGCCAGCGGCAGCGCTGATCGGCGGGGCGGCCGCGGACCGTCGACCCGACCCCAAGAGGGACGGACAGGGGACCGACTACGACGACGACGACGACGACGACGACGACGACGACGACGTCGAAAGCGGAGCGAGAGAGAACACAGCAGGGCCACGAAGGGCACGAAGTAGCCACGAAGGGCGACGGGGGCGACAGCGGGGACACGAAGGGAATGCGTATGGGGCCACGAAAAGCGCGAACGAGCGGGGGCCACGAAGTGCAGATAATGCGGGGCCACAGAAGGCAACTATGGGGCCACTGAGGGTAGCAACTGGGCCACGTAGGACAATGAGGGGGATACAAATGGCGACAGCGGGGCCACGAAGGGCATGCACATGGGGCCACAACGGGCGCGACTCCTGGGTGCCTGGGTGTCGGGAGCGCGGCGCTTGGGCAAATTGCAGGCAGGACATTCCAACGCAAGGCTATTCTTCAGTAAGTTGTAAGCAAGTCTCCAGCGAGAGCGCGACTCCTGAGCTCTGGGAGAGCGATTCCTGAATAAATTGTAGGGGAGTCCCAAGCGAGAGCGCGATTCCTGAATAAAATGCGAGGAAGAGTTGGGCGGGAGCGGGGGTCCTGCCTAAATTGTAAGGAAGTCTCAGGCGGGAGCCGCTGTTGTTGTAACCCAGGGGCCAGGGGGCCAGTTTGAGCAGGAAGACTTCCCCTGTCAAAGAACAGGGTGCGAGCGTCGAGGGGCACACTTTGATTGAGAAAAAGCAATCTGCACCGGTGGGGGGGATCAACAATAATTATTCTTCAGAAATGAGAATTCAACAACGACAACAACAACAACGACAACAACACAAACAACAACAACAACAACAACAACAACAACAACAACAACAACAACAACAACAACAATCACTTTACCCGAACGCTCAGTGTTCTCACCAGTGCCAGGGTTTTCTTGCGACGCCAGCCAATACCCCCACTTTGTGGGGGGCAGTGCAAGCTCTACCAAATATCCACACGACTCTTCGCCACCACCCACACCCAGCTTCCCGCCCTATGACGTTCGGACACTTCACTTCCTGGCCTGCGGACGACCGTGGCTACTACACTGGCGTGGAGTACACACCCACAGAAGTTGTTAAGCCTACGTTCGTACACCCACAGAAGTTGTTAAGCCTTGTTAACCCACAGAAGTTGTTAAGCCTTCCACAGAACATCTGTTGCATATGAAGCATATGGTACATGATACACATGATACACATGATACGTACTCACAAGATAGTTGATCACATCTTTAGGGCAAATTCCTGAGGGATGTGGGAATACACAAGAGAGAGAGGATATGGTTGTCCCGATGGTTGTCTCGATGGTTGTCCCGATGGTTGTCCCGATTCGGACAGCGCGCGCGGGTGGAAATTTTGAAAAGTCGTGCAGGTGTTTTTCGAGGACCTACGGTGCGATTCGTGTGATTTTATGATGCGCGGTGCTAAAATTCTTAAGAAGCCCAATGGTTTTTGGAGATTTCGGCGTGCGCGCGCGAAGAAAAACGAATGTGTCCCGCATGGTATTATTTGACAGGGATGATGGCCCTGGCAGGTGCGCAACCGTTGTCGCAGAAGTTCGAAAAAGTTGCTCGCAAAAGCCCGTTTGACAGAAATGTTTAAAAAGTGTTGGGTTTCCCACGAATCCGCAAGAGCGCGCGGGATGAATTTTGACAACATTTTTTTGAAAAACCATTGGTTTTTTTGATGTTTGTATGTTAAAAAAAAAACGAAAAAACGAAAAATATCGCTATTACGTTTTATCCAAAGATGGTGATAGGATTTCGTCTTGCGCGCGGAGGGGGGGGGGGGGGGATGTCCACTTTACCTTGTTTTTTGAGGGATTCTTGAAATTTGATTATATTAGAACAAGAAATGTCATTTCTATTGTTTTTTGCAAGGGAAAGCGGATTACAACAAAACAACCGGATCCTGTACACACCCTCTTTTCTGAGGCTTCCTCACGAAAATGATGAATACGTGGCTGCGGCCTAGGGGCGGCGGGGGGAGCGTGCACCAGGGGGCCCAACAATAATTCTTCTTTAGAAGTAATAATATTCAACAATTACTAGCACGTGGGGACACACCGTTCTCACCAGTGCCAGGGTTTTCATAGGAGGCGGGCATACCCCCACTTTGTGGGGGGGCCGGTTCAAGCTCTACCAAATTTCCAAACGACTCTTCGCCACCACCCACACCCAGCTTCCCGCCCTATGACGTTCGGACACTTCACTTCGTGGCATGCGGACGACCGTGGCTACTATTCAGGGCCCCGCGGCCGACGACGACGGCGTGCGCGCGCGAAGAAAAAACGAATGTGTCCCGCATGGTATTATTTGACAGGGATGATGGCCCTGGCAGGTGCGCAACCGTTGTTGCAGAAGTTCGAAAAAGTTGCTCGCAAAAGCCCGTTTGACAGAAATGTTTAAAAAGTGTTGGGTTTCCTACGAATCCGCAAGAGCGCGCGGGATGAAATGTTGACAAGTTTTTTTTGAAAAACCATTGGTTTTTTATGTTTGTATGTTAAAATCGCTACGAAAACTAAGGTTTTGGAAGGATTTCGTCTTGCGCGCGCGAATGTCCACTTTACCTTATTTTTTGCAAGGGATTCTTGAAGTTTGGTTATGTTAGAACAAGAAATGTCCACTTTAGCTTATTTTTTTGCAAGGGAAAACCGATCGTAACAACACAACCGGATCCGGACTCCCCCGTTTTGCCTGTGACTTCCTCACGAAAATGATGAAAATGAGGCTGCGGCCTAGGCGCGGCGGGGGGGTCGTGCACCAGGGGTCCCAACAATAATTATTCTTTAGAAGTAATAATGTTCAACAACCATCTTGAGACTGTGCGTTCGCACCTGCTCGCGTACCAGTCAACACGTATATCCCGAACCCTCCATACCCGCCCTCTTCGTCTTCGATCGTACCCCCCTGGAGGTGTATCTTTCTCACCTGCAACGCGTATTTCGCGCAGCCCCTAAGGCAGGGAAAGAAAGGACGGATGGAAGGAAGGGACACGGGGCGGGCGGGTTGCTGAAGCGTGCGTCTTGCATGAATCGCCAGGAGGTCTCGAGCGATAGCGCGATTCCCAAGTAAATCGTAAGAAATCCACAGCGCGAGCCTGGTTCCTGAGTGTCGAGGGCACGACGTATGAATAAATTGCGAGGGCGTTCCACGGGAGAGCGCGATTCTTGTATAGATTGTAAGGGAGTCCCGCGCGAATACGCGACTTGGGGATCAATTGTGACGAAGTATCAAGCGGATGCCGTTGTTGTTGTAAACCGGGGGCCAGGGGCACAGTCTGGTGACACCCAGCTTTCCCTTGTAACAATCCGGGTGCGAACCCCGAGGTGGGCACTTTACGAATTCAATGGTTACCCGGCAGGGGAGATCAACAATAAAGGTTCTTTAGAAATGAGAATTCAACAACAGCAACAACGACAGCTACAATAACAATAACAATAACAACAATAAATGCAACATCAACAGCAACAGCAATAGTAACAACAACAACCACAACAACAACAACATCAGCAGCGGCATCAACAATAACTACACGTACAACAACAACTACCACTACAACTACAACTACAAGTTCAACTACAAATACAACTACACTTACAAGTACGACAACATTTCGATACTGTTCGCTCTTATCTGCTCGCGTGCCATTCAACACGCATACCCCGAATCCTCGATACCCGCCCTCTTCGTCTCCGATCGTACCCCCTGAAGGGTCTACCTTTCTTAGTTGCAACGCGTATTTCGTGCAGCGTCTAAGGCAGAGGACAAAGGGACAAGGCGGAGGGAGGAGGATAGAGCACGAGAGGGGGCTGGTAGCAAAAAACACGTGGCAGAACCAGCCGGGCCCATCGGGCGGGTAGACACTAACGGGCAGGTCGGGAAGGCGGGCCCAGGCAGCCAGATCAAGCAAGCGGGTTGCTGAAGCGTGCGTCCTGCATGAATCGCGAGGAAGTCTCGAGCGATAGCGCGATTCCCAAGTAAACCGTGAGAAATCCACAGCGCGTGGCTCCTGCGTGTTAAGGGCGCGGCCTCTGAATAAATTGCGAGGGCGTCCCACGCGAGAGCGCGATTCCTGTATAAATTGAAGAAATCCCGCGCGAGAGCGCGATTGGGGAGTCAATTGTGAGGAAGTATCGAGCGGGAGACGTTGTTGTTGGTTGTTGTTGCTGTTGTTGTAAACTAGTGGCCAGTGGCACAGTTTGGTGACCCCACACTGTCCCTTGTAAGTATCCCGGCAAAGCAACCTAACAGCGATGTGTATAAGCATATCTGGAAGCATTCCCCTTAAGATTCAGGTGAGAATCCAGCTGTAGAATTCTGCTGTTCTCGCAGTCGCAGTCGCATTCGCAATGACAGTCGCAGTGGCAACGGCCTCAGGATCCAATGGAATCCTAAGGATTCCTAAGGATTCCTGAGGATGCTTAACTATGCCTACGGATTCCTAAGGATGCCTACGGATTCCTAAGGAGCCCTAGGGAATCCTAAGGATTCCTATGGATTCCTACGGATGCCTCAACCTGCCTCAGTTTCAGCCTCAGTCTCTGCCTGCCTCGGCTTGCCTCAGCCTCAGCCTCAGCCTGCCTCAGCCTCAGCCTCAGCCTCAGCCTGCCTCAGCCTCAGCCTCAGCCTGCCTCGGCCTCAGCCTGCGTCAGCCTCAGCCTCAGCCTGCCTCAGCCTCAGCCTGCCTCAGCCTCAGCCTCAGCCTCAGCCTCAGCCTGCCTCAGCTTGCCTCAGCCTCAGCCTCAGCCTGCCTCGGCCTCAGCCTGCCTCGGCCTCAGCCTGCCTCAGCCTCCCCTCCTCCCCCCCCCTTCCCCCCCCCCCATTCAGCCTCACCTTGTCTCAGCTTCGGCCTGCCTCGGCCTCATCCTCAGCCTCAGCCTCAGCCTCAGCCTGCCTCTCGGCCTGAGCCTGCCTCGGCCTCAGCCTCAGCCTGCCTCAGCCTCAGCCTGCCTCAGCCTCAGCCTCAGCCTCAGCCTCTCTCAGCCTCAGCCTGCCTCTGCCTCAGCCTCAGCCTCAGCCTGCCTCAGCCTCATCCTCAGCCTGCTTCAGCCTCAGCATCAGTCCTTCAGCCTCGGCCTCAGCCTGCCTCAGCCTCAGCCTGCATCAGCCTCAGCCTCAGCCTCAGCCTGCCTCAGCCTCAGCCTCAGCCTCAGCCTCAGCCTCAGCCTGCCTCGGCGTGCCTCAGCCTCAGCCTCAGCCTGCCTCGGCCTCAGCCTGCCTCGGCCTCAGCCTGACTCAGCTCGGGCATTCAAAATATGGCACAGGACTGGTGTTCTGGGAACACGAAGGTCACGAAGTGGCCCACAGCTGGCTCCGGGCAATCAAAATATGGTGCAGGAATGGTGTTCTGGGAACACGAAGAGCACGAAGTGGCCTACAGTTGGCTCCGGGCATTCAAAATTAGCCTGGGAATTGTGTTCTGGAAACACGAAGAACACGAAGTGGTCTACAGCTGGCTCCGGGCATTCAAAATGTGGACTGGGAATGGTGTTCTGGGAACACGAAGAACACGAAGTGGCCTAAAGTTGGCTCCGGGCATTCAAAATGTGGCCTGGGAATGGTGTTCTGGGAGCACGAAGAACACGAATTGGCCTACAGTTGGCTCCGGGCATTCAAAATGTGGCCTGGGAGTGGTGTTCTGTTGGCTCCGGGCAGTCAAACTGTGGCTCCTGGCAATGAAGATAAGGGAATCCCCGGATTCCCCCGGATCCCGTCCGGATCCCGCCCACACCCCCCTGGGGAGTCATGATGCTCTCTTTTGACACTACTAGAAACCTGTCAGTCTTCGCTGTTAGGTAACAAAACAAGATGCGAGCCCCAGAAGGAGCCCCCGGAAGGAGCACTTTAATTCTCTTGCACAGTTGTGCTCTAGAGCTCGGACCTCTTTATGTTCGTGGTTCGTGGTTCGTGGTTCGTCGTCGTCCTCGGCTTACCCTAGCCCTGGCCCCAGCTTCCCATCGCTCTCCCCTTGGCTCTGGCCCCCCTGGCCCTGGCCTCAGCGCCCCCCCCCTTCGCTCTGGCCCCACTCGCGACCCCCTGGCCCTGGCCTCAGCCCCCCTCGCCCCGTCGTCGTCCTCGCCCCCCCCCTTCCCCCCTTGGCTCTGACCCCCTGGCCTTCACCCCAGCCCCCCTCGCCTCGCCCCGTGCTCTGGCCCTCGCCCCCCTCGGCTCCCGTCCCCCTGGCCCTGGCCCCAGCTTCCCCTCGCCCCCCCTCTCGCCCCCCCCTTCGCTCTGGCCCCCTCTCGCCCTCCCCTTGGCTCTGGCCCCCCTGGCCCTGGCCTCAGCCCCCCTCGCCCTGGCCCCAGCTTCCCCTTGCCCCCCCCCCCCCCCCCCTGGCTCGGGCCCCGCCCTGGCATCGATCCGAGGAGTCCGCGCGGACCTCCGAGTTCTATACTCATGTCACTGCTTCTGCCCCTGAGTCAAGGGGAGGAGCGCGTGTGCCAAGGCGGCGGGAGGCCGAACGAGCCAGGCGGGGCCGGCGGGTCCTGCTCCCGGTCGGCTGGGGGTCCGATCTGAACGACGGCGCCCACGTCGAAGTCCTGAGCCGTCAGGGGGGCGCATGCGGCACGCCGGGCCGGGAGGGGTGGCTGCAAGAGGTCGCCGCGGAGAGCCGTGGGGGTCACGCTGCTCGTGAAGAACGCTCGGACGAGTGAACGACAGCTGGCCCGAGGCCGAAGAGGTCACGGGAGCACGCAGGGACAATGATCAACAAGACTCCAGAAAGCAAGGCCCGCCGGCTTCGAGATGCCAGCTTGTCAGGTGAAAGAGATCGACGCTCTCCTTGGCGCTACGGCGCGCCCACCGAATCGGAAACCCTCGATAAGAGGAGCGACCGCAAAAGCGGTCAGCAACGGAGCAATAGTAGGACATCCACACCGCGTTCGTGATGATGATGATGATGATGATGATGATGATGATGATGATGATGATGATGATGATGATGATGATGATGATTCCACAAAAGGTTCTTATAACATTAGTTGTTAGGCCTATAGGCGAGCCGGGACGCTTCGCCACTGCCTGAGCTCTGCTTCCTCGATCGTCGTGTCCTCGCTCCCCGGGCTTCCTCGCCCTGTCGCGGAAGGGGGGCCGGCGTGGGCCTCTCTCCTGACCGCGCCGCGCGGTGTTTTTTTTTATGACTGGCTGATCAGTTGTTGTGGCTGTGTTGGTATGATTACCACGCGTTGCATCTATAGTACTGGTAACTTTGATATTCGTCTTACTCTCAGTAGCGCTGTCGCGCTCATACTGTTCTTCGTAGTGCTCGTGCTACTAGTACTACTTGTCTTAGCCGTATTAGTATGGTTCGTAGTATTCGCCGTAAGCTTAGTATGATCATCATTCGTGGTCGTCGTAATAGTCTTCGTATTAGCTGTTGTGATAGTCGTGTTTCCTCATTTCCTGATAAATGATGACGATGATAAAGACGACTCTGATGATTATGATGACGGTGATGAGGATGAGGAACAGGAGGAACAGGAGGAGGCGGGGGAAGAGGAGGAGGAGGAGGAGACGCGATCATCATCAGCATCATCATCAGCATCATGATCAGCATCATGATCATGATCGTCACCACCATCACCATCACCATCACCATCACCATCACCATCACCATCACCATCACCACCACCACCACCACCACCACCACCATCATCATCATCATCATCATCATCATCATCATCATCATCATCATCATCATCATCATCATCATCATCATCATCATCATCATCATCATCATCATCATCATCATCATCATCATCATCATCATCATCATCATCATCATCATCATCATCATCATCAACATCATCATCATCATCATCATCATCATCATCATCATCATCATCATCATCATCATCATCATCGTCCTAATGAGGCAAGACATGCCCGGGCGCAGTCAAGAGGAGAGAGGGGGGTGCAGCTCCCAGCTCCCCCCCCCGTGGGCGTGCCGCAACGAGGAGAGCCCCACGCGAGGACGGCAACTGGGGCCTCATGTTCGAAGAAGAGAAGACGCCATCGCTCGGACGTCCATTCCCTGTTTTTTTTTGCGGTTTCGTGCGTGGTTTTTTCGCGAAATGATCAAGGATGCTCCTCGATGGTCCTCGCCGAAGGAAAAACGCACACGTCCGAGCGATGCCGAGCCATAACATAAACTTGTGGCGCCCCGCGCGGATTTCTTGGATCCGCGCTGGGCCCCCTGGCGGCGCCTCCGGCGCCGCCCCTGGCGCGCTCCGCGCGCCAGGGATGGGAGCCCAGCGTAGATCCAAGATATCCGCGCTGAGCGCTGAAAGTTTATGTTTATGGCGTTGATTCTTCTTCGCCATGTGGAGCTCCCAATGGGGCAACGAAGCGCGAGAGGGGTGTGCCGTAATGGGCGGGGAACCGCATGCGAGGACGGCCACTGAGGCCTTAGATGAAGCTCCCTATGGGGCAACGAGGCGTGGGAGTGGTGCCGAAATGGTCATGCGGAGGGCAGAGGCAGGGATGGGAGGAGGGAGGAGAGGGGAGTCCAGGAGGAGTGAGTGAGGCAGACGCGGGGCATTGGGTCTTCAAAACGGGGACCCAACACCACAGAAGGCTTGGGAAATAATCTCATACATCCGCGGATCTCCGCACGGATTGCTTGGGTCGGAACTGGAACCCGCATTCCTGGCGCGCAGAGCGTGCCAGGGGCGGCGCCGGAGCCGCCACCAGGTGGGCCCAGCGCCGATCCAAGCGAGAGCTCCAAGTGTTACGTTGATGTTCCCCAATCAGAGCTTGCTTCTGTAGGGGTCCTAGCGGATATAAAGCTGAGGTGAGGTGAGCGGCCGATTTCGGTGGCCGGGGCCGGGTGCCCGGGTGCCCGGGGGTGCCCCGGTGGCCGATTTCGGTGGCCGGGCCCGGGTGCCCGGGTGCCCGGGTGCCCGGGTGCCCGGGGGGGCCCGGGGGCCCGGGGGGGCCCGGGGGCCCGGGGGTGCCCAATAGCCCAGTAGCCCTATAGCCCTATAGCCCTATAGCCGTATAGCCCTATAGCCCTGTAGCCCTATAGCCTTATTCCCTATAGCCCTAATAGCCTTATATCCCTATAGCCCTATAGCCCCATAGCCCATATAGCTCTATAGCCCCATAGCCCTATAGCCCTATGGCCCTATGGGTCACAGTCCTATAGCCCTATAGCCCGATAGCCCTACAGCCCTATAGCCCGATAGCCGTATAGCCCTATAGCCCAATAGCCCAATAGCCCTATAGCCCTAACAAAAATCTGATTGGGGGTTTTCTCCGGTATCATAATATGTTGTTCTCCGTCTTGACCTGCAGCTGCGTACTGTGCAAGAACAAGAAGGAGGACGAGGAGCAGGAGGAGGAGGAGGAGGAGGAGGAGGAGGAGAAGGACGACAACGACGACGACGACGACGAGTTTAGGCTTCTGCCGTTGCCCCCTTCGTCCAGGTGAGGTGGCCCGCCCCCCGGGCAGCGCGCGACCCAGACCCCCGACGTAATGATTTTTTCATTACGTCGACCCCCAGAGGTCCCGACCCTTTCCCCATGACCGGCTTTGCATCCTGAGTCGTTTTTTGACGCTCCCGAGGCCCGGCGAGGGCCGCCGGAGGCCGAAAATTGGGAAAAACCTCCCGTCATGATTTTTTCATTACTCGAGGGGGTCTGGGGACGCGGTGCGATGGCCACGGGGGGCGCCAAGCGTCCGCCCTGCGACGGTCGGGCCGCCGCACGCTTTCGTCGCAGACCGGCCTTGCCGCCGGGTGCCTCGGCCAGCGTGGCGGCGTGCAGTCGGCCCTGGGCTTAGGTCGGGCGTGTCCTCCTACAGCGTTGGTTTTTGACACCGCGCTGGATCGTTCAACCTTGAACGATCGGCCGTTTTCGAAACGTCCAATCGTTCCACGTCGATCGATTCTGGGTCGCCCGCGGCGTTCAAAGTTGAACGCCGCTGGCGGGGTCGCCGCCGGTCGACACGACACGAACCTACCGTACAGGCGGACTTTGAACGACAAATTGAGAACAGCTTTTGAAACGTGCTCCCAAGCAGTCAAAGATACTGAAACAGTCCTCCCCGGACCATGTTCGACTATGCTTGAGGATTCCTCCTGTGGAGGGACGTGCCCGACTTGAACCTAGGCCAGAGTGAAGGGGCCCCAGGACACACAAATAAATACACACAAATAAAACTATTCCCCATATTTGTCCATATTTTCTGGATGTTCGTCTTCCCCCCCACTTCCCATATTTTCCCATATTTTCTGAAGAATCGACGATTAATTGTGTCTGTGTGTTTTTTCCCTCCTGACAGAGGAACATCCCTCTAGAACACGAGGCCCTCCGCCGCCGGCCAAGACGGAGGGTGCGTCCGAGTGGAGGGCACGCCCAAGAAGTGAAGAGCGCACGCGCCCAACCACGTACAGTCGGGGCGTTGACCTAAGGAACCCAAAATAAGGAACGAGGCCTCTATTTTCCATAAGTTGAACTTCGATTTCGTATCGAAAACCTAAGGAAAACCCTGAGGCAAGCTGTGAAACAATCAAGGAACACGGAGCCCCTCCCCAACGAAAAGGGTTCCTTCTTCAGGGCCCCGACTGTACTCCAGATCCTTCAATACGCACCCCCCTCCCCGTGCCAACCTGTCCGACGCCCCTTGCCCGCCCCCCCACGCGCCCCGAACCCGCCCCCCCTCGCTCCCCAACCCCCCCACGCCCCCCGAAGGACAGCGGTTTCCCCACCCACCCACCCACGCGATCCACCCCCCCCACGCTTATGGAGAGACCTGGAGTACACGAACACGGTCCCCCAATCCGCGAGACCTGCCGCGCGGTACGAACGCTCGCGCAGTGCGTACTCTCGAAACCAACGTGGGCTCGTGTGCCCGTTCGGTCGGACCCAGGCCAGAGGAACACCCCTCAAGAACATGAGAGCCTGCGCCGGACGAAAAACGAGCAGAACATCCAAGGGCACCCTCCCACAGCATGCACGAGAACACCCGACGGACACGAAGAACCTCAGGAGACCCTCCCCAAACCGACGTCGACCCTATACCTCGGTCCGACTCCACCGCCTTGCCTCGACTTGCCCCGCCGCCCCCCCCCCAGCATTGAGTGGGCCTGGGGGGTCAGGTCTGCAGAGCACCCCAAAGGGACGTCAAGGGGCGCAACCAGTCTGTTCGCTCAAGCTGAAACTGATGCGCCACACCCGGCGTCAAGCCAAGACGTTTGGGCAAAAGCGAATGGCTGGATGCTGAAGACATCTTCGTCGGCTCGACCGGCGAGGCGTTTGACCTCCTTGACGTCCGTTTATTGGTGGTCCTGCAATGGAAGCGGTTCTCAGACCCTCGGCCGTGCACAACCCCTCCCCCCTGTGGGCGCCCGAGGACCCCCCTCGTGCTGCCGCTCATCAGGCCGCGGGCGCCCGACGGACCCCCCGCTCGAAAGCTGGGCGAGGGCTGCGAAAACCGTGGCTGCTAAAGCGGCCCTCCCGAAGGGAACAAACAATTTCCCGGAATGAGGCGCGGCACGCGAAACAGTCAACGGGCTTTCTTCCCGGAAGGACGAAGACAACTTCCCGGAGGTCGATTCTAGCAGCCACGGATTTGGCAGCCCTTGCCCGGCTTCCGACCCGCGGCACCAGGCGGTCCAGGCCCCGCGCCGCCAGGTCCGTGGCGAAGAGCGCGCCGTGCACGGGCGGCGCGCCGCGCGCGAAGAGCGACGCGCGCGCCCGGCGCTGCATGGGGGAGGGGGGATGGAGGGGTCCCTCTTCCTCCTCCTCCTCCTCCTCCTCCTCCTCCTCCTCCTCCTCCTCCTCCGCCTACTCCAGCTCCTCCTGTTCCTGCTCCTGCTCCTGCTCCTGCTCCTGTTCCTGCCCCTGCTCCTCCTCCTCCTCCTCCTCCTCCTCCTCCTCCTCCACCTCCTCCTGATCCTCCTACTCCTCATTAGCATCAGCATCAGCATCAGCATCAGCATCAGCATCATCATCATCATCATCAGCATCATCATCATCATCATCAGCATCATCATCATCATCATCATCATCATCATCATCATCATCAGCATCATCATCATCATCATCATCATCATCATCATCATCATCATCATCATCATCATCATCATCATCATCATCATCATCATCATCATCATCATCATCATCATCAATCATCACTCATCATCATCATCATCATCATCATCATCATCACCATCCGCATCATCAGCATCGTCAGAAGCAGCAGCAGCATCATCATCATCGCAATCATCATCAACATCATCAACAGCATCATAGCCATCAGCATCACCACCATCATCAGCATCATCATGACTATCATCATCGTCATCATGCTACTCCTGCTCACCCTGCTCCGCGTGCTCGTCCTGCTCCTCTTACTCCTCCTCCTCCTCCTCCTCCTCCTCCTGCTCATCCTCCTCCACCTCCTCATCCTCGTTCTCCTCCACATCCTCCCGCTCTTGTTCCTCCTGCTCCTCCTACTCATCCTGCTCCTGCTGCTCCTCCTTATCATCATGTTCATCCTCCTGATCATCGTCAGCATCATCATCAGCATCATCATCAGCATAATCATCAGCTTGATCACCATCATCATGATGATCATGGACATCATCATCACCATCATCAGCAGCAGCAGAAGCACCAGCATTTTCTTCATCAGCAGCAGCACCATCATCATCGTCGGCATCATCATCATCAGCAGCAGCAACCTCACCACCACCATCATAATCATCATCATCCTCATCAGCAACATAATCAACGTCACCATCATCAGCCTCATCATATCATCAGCATAGTCAGCATGATCACCATCATCAGCATCATCGTCATCCGCATCAGCGTCATCATCATGATCAGCTTCACCATCATCATCATCATCATCATCATCATCATCATCATCATCATCATCATCACCATCACCATCAGCATCATCATCCTCAGCATCATCATCATCATCATCAGCATCATCATCATCATCATCATCCGCATCATCATCATGATCATCATCCTCCTGCTCCTGCGTCTCATCCCATTCCTCCAGCTCCTCCTCCAGCTCCTCCAGTTCCTCCTCCTCCTCCTCCTCCTCCACCTCCTCCTGCTGTCTCTCCCGTTGCTCCTCCTGCTCTTCCTGCTCCTCTTCCTGATTCTCCTCTTCCTCCTCCTCATCATCATCCTCCGCCTCCTCCTCCTCCTCCTACTCCAGCTCCTCGTCCTCCTCCGCCTCCTTCCTTCCTTCCTTCCTTCCTTCCTTCCGCTCGGCTAGACGCGGCCCAAAGCGTCGGGACCGCGCGGCTGGCCGGGCCCCCCGGCTCGGCCCGTTCATTCCGCGGGCGGCCTCCGAGTGCCTGCCACGCGGCGACCCTCCCCGCGGCCGAGGGCGCGGAGGGTGACGCCCGACGCTATGCGGGGGGCGCCCGCCCTCCATTTCCTCGGGGAGGGGTCCCTCGGGCGGCCCCCCCAGCACGTAGCTGGCTGAGTGCCGCGCGAGGGCTGCCCCCGGCAGCCCCGTTGTGGTGAGCAGCTTGCTGCACGGCGGGCACTCGGCCCAGAGCGGAGAGGCGCAGGGCGGCGCAGCGGGCCCGGGGCGAGGGGGCGGGGCCGGGCCGGGGCGCCCCGGGGGCGAAGGCGGGGGCCGGGCCAGGAAAGACAAGACGGGGCCAGGGCGGCCGGGGGCCGAGGCCGAAGCCGGGCAAGGGAGGGCAGAGCGGGGCCAGGCGGGCTCAGTGCAAGCCGAATCCAAAAGTGACCACACCAGCGTTAGGTCGCTTTTGAAGTCGGCCTCGAAGGCGGGACGGGGCCCAGGGACAGGGGCCCAGGTCAGGGGCCGCAAGGCGGCCAAAGGGGCCGCGGCCCGCCCGGGTCAGGCGTACCCTAAGCGGCGCTCAGGGTGCCCCTGCCAGGCGGCCCGCCAGCGGGGGCGAGGCGGCCCCACGGAAGCCACGGCGAAGCCCCAAGAGACTCGGGCCAGGGGCAACGGGACCGGGCAGGGGGCGGGGAGTCTGGGCCTGGGGACTCTGCACCTGCCCGCTCCGGCTGGACGTAATTACTGCTGCGCCTCCTGCAGCGCAGCCTCGAGGCGGCGCGCCTCCCGCGGCGACAGGCCCGCGGCCGGGGCGAGCGGCCGCCCGCGGGCTGCAGGGGCGCGCGGCCACGGCTGGGCCGGCCGTCCGAGGACCTGCGCCGCCCGCCCGCAGAAGCAGAGCAGGTGGGCTGCCGTCTCCTGCGACTCGCCGCAGAGGCGTCAGGGCCCGGCGCCCCCCGCCGCGTCGCATGCGAACGAGCCCTGCAGGCACAGGCGGGCCCACGCGCGCACCTCAGGGAGCGAGGCGCCAGCCGCGCTGTGATCGAGCGCCGTGTGGCCCGCGCCCGCCCCGCGCGCGAGTGCTCCCTGCTGCGCGGGGCTCGCCAGCCAGGACTGTTCCTGGCGCAGCGCCGCCTGCCTGACGAGGTCGCGGTACAGGGCACGGGCCCCCACCCCCGCTTGCGGCCCCGGCGGGTCCGGCAGGCCCCAGCGGTGCAAGAGTTGGCGGACCCGCTGCGTCCAGGAGCCCTCCTCCTCCTCCTCCTCCTCATCGTCATCACCATAGTCATCATCAAAATCATCATCATCATCATCATCATCATCATCATCATCATCATCATCATCATCATCATCATCAGCATCATCATCATCATCATCATCATCATCATCATCATCATCATCATCATCATCATCATCATCATCATCATCATCATCGTCACCATCACCATCATCATCAGCAGCAGCATCAGCATCAGCATCAGCATCAGCATCATCAACTTCATCATCAGCATCATCAACTTCATCAGCATCATCATCATCAGCATCATCATCATCAGCATCATCATCGTCATCATCATCATCGTCACCGCCATCGTCATCATCATCATCATCATCATCATCAGCAGCAGCAGCATCATCATCAGCAGCAGCATCATCATCAACATCATCGTCAGCATCATCATCAGCATCATCAGCATCAGCATCAGCATCAGCATCAGCATCAGCATCAGCATCAGCATCATCAGCAGCAGCATCATCAGCAGCAGCAGCGCAGCAGCAGCAGCATCATCATCAGCATCATCATCAGCATCATCATCAGCATCATCAGCATCGTCATCATCATCCCCAGGCCTCCGAGGGCCCCCCGCCCCAGGCCTCCGAGGGCCCCTATGATGCTGAGGAGGTGCGCCGCGGAGGCGCCCATACCAGGGGCGCTGCCCCGCAGGTCAGCAGGGGTCGTGAGGGTTCCTCTTGGCCCTAAGAGGCCCCCAGTCGTGGGACCGGGGGGGGGGTCCTTAAGGCCGTTCCCTCCTGGCCCTGAGAGGCCCCCACTCGGAGCCCCTCGCCCCAGGCTCCGAGGGCCCCTAGTCAGGGCTTGCTCCCTCTTAGGGTTGTCCCCTCGTGGCCCGAAGAGGCCCCCTGTTCGTGGGATCACAGCCCCGCTCAGCTGCCCCGATACGCAACACGCAACACGTAGCGTGTTGCTACGGAGCTCAACACGTGGACTGAAAACGTAGGTCCGACGCAGTACGTTCGCCAAAACGTGGGCCACAATGCGGAGCCAACACGCAACGTGTTGACACGGACGTCTTGAACACGGGACGTGTTGCGTTTCAAAACGGGCGCATCGAGAGACAACTGAGCAACCCCGAGGTGCGCCGCGGAGGCGCCCGGACCAGGGGCGCTGCCCCAGAGGTCAAGGAGGTCGTTAGAGCTGCTCCCCGTTGGCCCTGAGAGGGCTGCAGTCTTCACACCTGCTGCCCCACCTGCCGCGCACTCCCGCCCGCAGCATGCACGCCTCCTCCCCCCCCCCTCCCCGTTCCTCCCCTCGCTCGGGCAGAAGAGCGACGCTGCGACGCCGCCTTCTCCCGGTCTCGTGGCCGACAAGGGAAAGGCACTTGAGAGCCCCGGTGAGTCCGCCCGCTCGGACGTGAAAGTCGCGGCGCGCTGCGCCCCCCCTCCCCCCCAGCCCTAGGGCTGATCGGCGGAGGGCGGTCGGACTACCCCTCTCCCTTCGCGGCGTTCCATCTTGCACCGCCCCGGCGCACGCCTCTCGCCGCTTGGGTCCCCATTCTTGCTCGCCCGCCCTCGCTATATATCGAGGTACCCCTGGGCCAAAACCGGCCCAAAGTTTTGGTTTAGACGGGGCCCTTCCAAGGGGGTCGGCGCTCGGCCCAGAAGGGTCGGCGCTCGGCCCGGACAGCGCCTGGCGTAGCCAAAGCGAGAGACTCAGAGGAATCGGGGCCAGCGGCAAGCATAGGCGTACATCCCGCAAAACGTACATCGAGGCATCCCTGGGCCGAAACCGACCCACGACGTCGTCGCTGTCATGGGCTGGCGAGAACTATAGCACGGCCGCGGCGCAGCTTGGAAGCTTGTGGCACTCGAGGCCCTGGAGCCAGCCCGCTCAGCGCGCGCGCAATCCAAAACCCCCCTCGCAGCCCCTCGTGGCCCTTGCCGCGCCAGCCCCCTCGCAGCCCCTCGCAGCCCCTCGTGGCCCCTCGCAGCCCCTCGTGGCCCCTTGACGCAGCCCCCTCGCAGCCCCTCGCAGCCCCTCGTGGCCCCTCGTGGCCCCTGCCGCGCCAGGGCCGCTCGGCTGAAGCGCCCGGGGGGGGCGCTGGCAGGCAGCGTGG
>CAUYUJ010002028.1:27500-80000 GCA_963575745.1 Prorocentrum cordatum
GCGACGACGACGACCACGACGACGACCACGACGACGACGACGACGACGACGACGGGCGATGACGACGACGACGACGACCACGACGACGACCAAGACGACGACGACGACGACGACGACGACGACGACGACGACGACGACGACGACGGGCGACGACGATAGCGGCAGCGGCGGCGAACACTACCTTGGGGGGAAGGCCTCTTAGAAGGGGGCTGCTTCTTAGAAGGCGCCGGCCCTACATCTACAGACAAAGCCCGCGCGTTCTAAGAAGCAGGGGTGCTTCTAAGAAGCCTTCCCCCCTCGCCCTACCCCCCTCTGCGCGTGGCCGAGACAGCGGCACGGCGGCGAAGACTGCCTTAAGCAGCACATAGAAGAACTGCAGCCACCGCGTGGTCGGGAAGAGAACCAGGACGCGGCGGGGCCTGAACGCTTCGGGGGGGGCGGTCCAGCAGCAGCTGCGGCCGAGGAGGTCGAAGGCCCTGGGGGAGGAGATCGCACGAAGCCCAGGTGCGGTAAGTCTTCGTCGTCGTTGTCGTCGTCGTCATGGTCGTCGTCGTCGTCGTCGTCGTCGTCGTCGTCGTCGTTGTCGTTGTCGTCGTCATGTCGACCCTGATCGCAGGCCCTGGGGCAGCAGCAAAATTGAAACATGAGAAAGTAACAGGGGATATGCCGGCTCCTTGCCCAGGCTCCGTGAGGCTGTTGAGTGGATCAGAAATTTCGGGCCCAACCCTGGGATGTACGATGGTGGGGCGTCCATCCTCGATAGGCGTGCGTCCGAATAGCCCCCTCGGGATGTATCCAAGGGTTTCCCCCTTTCTCCCTGAGAGGCCAAACTTTTCGGGCGGAACCCGTGGATTGGGGAAAAAATCGCCTGCGAAAAGAGGGGGAAGACGAGAAAGAGGAGATTGAGATTTGAGCATGGAGCCTCAGACTCTCGCCAGGCATGCCAGAAGTTACGCATGTCACACATCAGCTGGCACTGCGAATCAAATCGCGTTGCCACTAAAGCAGCGAAGCACAACCGAAACAAAAAAGGGGGACAACTGGAAACAGATCAGGGGAGCGCGGCTCGTGCTGCGAACGCTACCCCACACTTCGCCGGAGGCGCCCCGCAGAACTGGCTCGCACAGGCGCGCAAAGAGAGGAGGAGCCCGCGCGTGTGTGCACCAAGCGGCAGTGCCAGAAGCACTCGCACAGGTGACCCTCGCGGGCAGGAGCAGAAAGCGGACGGGAAGCAGGGAGAGCAGAGCGCGGGCAGGGACCCAGACACGGCCAGCAGGCACGCCGAGTCCTCGAGCCCACCGCGCAGAGGCGCGCGAAGCGGACGCTGGGGGGGAGGGGGCGAGGAGGAGGGGAAGCCAGGGAGGCGGAAAGGCGAGAACGAGCCGGCGAATGCCGTGATCGGCAGGAGAAGCCGCCCACGAGGGCTCCCAGGGGGGCGAGGAGCTCCGGGAGCAGACCGCCCCCGAGGTAGGCCGGCACATGCTGCGGCGGGCAAGGCGGGGGCTCCCAGGGGGCGGGGAGCGCCGAGGGCAGGCCGCCCCCGAGGCCAGGGGGCGAGCGCCGACGGTGCAGTGCAGCAGAGCTGGGGCTCGGCGGCGCGCGAGGGGGGAAGCGCGGAGGAGAGGGAGCCTTCTCGGAAGGCGGCGGCACACTTCCCAGAAGCCCTCGCGCCCTCTGAGAGGCGTTCTGCGCCTTCGGGGGAGGCCCAGAGGACTTCTCGGAGGGCCGGGGGGGACTTCCGAGCCTGCTGAGAAGGCCGACCCCTTCTCACTTCCCCCCTTCGCTCGCCGCCGAGGGACCGAAAGAAGAGGGGGGAGCGGCATTGCGCAAGGCGAGGACACGCGAAGGAGCAGCAGCGCCGTGCGGCCGTGAAAAGGCACGGCGGCCTCTCAGGGAATCAAGTGGGAGCTGGCCTGGAGGGACCACTCGGCGATGTGCCGCCAGCACTGGAGCCCCTCATCCAACTTCGGGTGGCCGTCGTACCCCTAGTGGTTTGCGACTCTGGAGTGCTGCACAGCGACGCGGATCTCGAGGCCGTCGCGGTGGACGATGTGGGAGTGCTCGACTCCGTCAAGCTGGATACCAAGGCGGCAAATAGTCCTGAGGGCAAGGAAGCCTGCAGGAAACAGAAAGACGAGCCACCCACCTACCCACCCAGAGATCCCCAAAGCCATAAACCGTCCACCGAGCTGGGCGTGATTAATTGCTCGGGTCATCCTCACGCTGCTGAGGCGGTGGTGGCTGCCTGGCTGTGCGGCTGCACTGAGACTGGACCACCCGCGTGCTGTTCAATATCATGATGCTGGACTCCGAAGTGCAGGTTCCCGACATCGGGCTCACCTCCATCCTGGCGGCCAGCATGGGAGCGTTTGGTGCCGTTGTGCTGGATAGCGACGTGGTGCTCCCCTTGCGTCGCAGCGGATACCGTGGTAGCGCTGGGTTCCCAAGTGCTGGACGCCGACAAAGTACGCGGCTCCGTCGTGGTGGGCATCGCGGTAGGACCCGTTTCCGTAGTGCTGGACACCGAGGTGTCGCTTTACTTCTTCGTGATGGACATTGTGACCACGTTCGACTCCGTCGTGGTTGACCACATGGCGGCGCTCAAGTACGTAGCGCTGGATGTTGCGACGCAGTCCTCGACTCCGTCATTGTGGACGCCGTGGTAACGTTCAAGTCCGTAGTGCTAGATGCCAATATATTTCTCGACGCTTTCGAGGGGGCACGGGATCGCCAGACGCCGTTGTGCTCGACAGCAACATGGAGTTCGACTCCGTCATGGCGGACCCCCTACAGCGCGCCTTCCGTATTGCTGGATAGTGGCGTGATGTCGAGCTCCGTCGTGGCGGGCTCCGTGGAGGTGCTCGATTTAGGAGTGCAGGATAGCGACTTGCTGCCGTCCCCAATGTCATGGACCACCCTCCTGCTCCTCCTCCAACTCCTCCTCCTCCTCCTCCTCCTCCTCCTCCTCCTCCTCCTCCTCCTCCTCCTCCTCCTCCTCTTCCTCCTGCTCCTGCTCCTGCTCCTCCTCCTCCTCCTCCTCCTCCTCCTCCTCCTCCTCCTCCCCCTCCTCCTCCCCCCTTTTCCTCCTCCTCCTCCTCCTCCTCCTCCTCTTCATCCTCCTCCTCCTCCTCCTCCTCCTCCTCATGGTCCTCCTCCTACTTGTCCTCGTCCTCCACATACTCTTTTACAACTACTCAATATGAATACGATTCTCCTCTCTCCCCTCTCCCCCCGAGGCGTGTTGAGATTATCACGCCCCCTCCGCGCATAGTATGCTTACACAAAGATTTCGAACAGTGTTTTGTCTTATTATGTGTCCTATCCGAGCGTTTTCGGTCCTTCCGAAATGGCGCTCCCGATGCAGCATCGGTTCCATTTCCACGCTCTCGTTTCTTTCAAAATGATGGCCCCGCTTGTCGTCCTTCAAAACGGCGCTCCGTCTACAGCGTGGGCTTCATGTCTGACGTGCCAGTCCTTGACAGTGGCGCTCCAGCTGCAGCGCTGGCCCAACTGCTGAAGCCGCCTTCCTGACTTGCCATGGAACCTCCGTCCGAAAGACTGCCACTCCGGACGTGGCGCAGGCCGTGCTGCTGCATCAGCATATACCTTGCGCCCCCCAGTCCTGGTCCCTGCGTGTTGGCACTTCAAAACGGAGCTCCTGCTACGAGGTTGACCTCCTTCCTGGGTTGCCACGGAGCCTCCATCCAGTGGAGTGGCCCTGTCGCTGCAACGCTGGCAGCATTATTGGATCGGCATTGGCTCACGTCTCCCCGCCCTGTGTCCTACGCAATGCCACGGCTACGCCATGCTACGCTCTGTCGTCGCCATGCCATGCCATGTCATGTTCGGCGGCGTGCCCAAAAGTGGCAATAGGTGGTAGCCCCTTCCGTGGACCTTCCCCCGCCCCTACCCCCTGCCCCCTCTCCCCCACCCAGCCCTGCCCCTACACAAAGCGCCCTTCTTACATCGCTGTGACAGATATGGCGGCAGCGCATCTGGATGAACTCGTGGAAGCAGGAGGGGAACAACATGCGATCGGCAGGCCCCAGGAGAAGGTCGATACGAAGACCAGGCGGACCAACGGGGATGACAGCGAGAAAGATACGCCCAAGCCAGGCACATGCCAGCAGGAATCCAGACATCCGGCGCTCCAATGTTGTTCGAGGCGTGGGACAACGGAGGTCTGGAGCACCTGCCTGGGGCTGGCTGCTCGCCCCGAGTCGTTCCTTGGCGCTCCCGGGGCCCGCTGCGCGCCCGCGGGAGCCGAGGACTGCCCAGGGCGGGCCCTCGGCCCTCCTGGGCAGAGGAGCGAGACCACCCCGAGCGGGCGGGATGGACGGCAGGGAGGAGGCAGAGCGCGCGGCAAGCACGTTTGCGGGACGAGGAGCGTGGCTGCCGAAGCTGCTGGTCCTACACGGCAGAGGGCAGATGCATCGAGCAGACGCTGGCGCACAAGGCGCCGCAGCCGGCCACGAGCCCGTCTCCCTGCATCGAAGGATCAAACACTGCATGGACATCCACTCGGATCAGCGCTCCCTCTGGCGTGCAGGAAGTGCCACGCCTGCCGTGCCCTGCGCCACGGATAGAGGCCGCGCTCAGGGACCACCCCCTGCGCACCCCCTCTTGTGTCCAGAGTGCCACGCCTGAGTCTCGTGCGTTTGTCGTCTACGCGTTGCATGCGCGGTGTCAGCGCCCACACCCCATCTCGGAGGTCCGCGCGGAGTTCCTGGCTCGGCGCCCGAGCCCCCTGGAAAGTGCCGGCAGCGCCGCTCCGAGAACCAGCCCGGGACCACGGCGGCTCGGTCGGCCGACTCTCCCCAGGCCACAGCCGCCTGCCACCGCTTTGCAGACGGACGAGGGACGGTGGATCCCATTTTTTTGTTCTTCGGCGTTTGGGTTTAAAGCTAAATGTGTCTCAGCAGTGTTCCTGTCTCACTCGTTCCCTCCTCATCGTTCTCGTGCCTTCCGTTTCGCCTCCGCCTCCTCACGCAGGCACATCGGCATTTGCGAATCCGATTGCTACTTCGTCTCTGTCTTTTAGTCGCAGGCCAAAAACCCTGCACCACCCGCGCGACCAGGGGTGCCGGCACAAACCTCAACGCGCCCCTCTGCGGCCGATTCAATGTTGGTCGGCGTTGCCAGCGGGGCGCAGGATTTCGGCCAGTCGACAGAAGGGCACATCGCGGCGCAGCCCACACAAAAGGTGCAAATTGTCCATCAACCGCACCACTCGCAAACAGCTGAGGGACCACCTCAGGCTGCCGCAAAGGCCTCGGTGAAGGGAGGAGGCCGAGAGGAATACGCAACAAAACCTGCTCGGTCAAGGCCCGACTTGCTTGCTGGCAACACCCATCACAACACCCCATCTTGACTACACTGCACGAACCTGCGCAATCGTTTTCACGTAGCCTCTTCGGGGGACCTCGTCTGTCCCATCGCGCCACTATCCGTGCCGAACCCGTGTCGAACCCGTGTCAAAAGTCAAAGCCGCGTCGAATCCGTGTCGACTCCGAGCTGGGCACAAGAAACGAGACAGCAACCGCCCGGGCAGCCGATGTCCCCCGAAGATGCATCGTGATCGCTTGTCCTTCGGGGAACGGCACAGCAGCACAAACACAGGCCTTGGAGGCCCGCGCGGATCTCTTGCATCCGCGCTGCACCCCGCCCCCCTGGCGCGCCCCGCTGGAGGCGCCGCCAGGGGGACCAGCATGGATCCAGGAAATCCGCGCGGACCTCCGACAAGGAGGCGGAGGAGGAGGAGGAGGAGGAGGAGGAGGAGGAGGAGGAGGAAGGTTGTTCCCCCAACAATGCTTGCACCCAGGGGCCCTCGCCTGTCTTCCAGGGAACTGGGCCCGTCTGTTGGCCCGGCGGCCCCGCTTTCCGTCCGTCGCCGCCGGGCCTCTCCAGATCACAGGCCCGTCGATTGGCCCGGCGGCCCCGTTCCCGTGCGTCGCCGCCGTCCCGATTCACCCACCACCCTCTTTCGCATCGCAAGCGTTGCATTGCGTTGCATCGCATCTCATCGCGTCGCATTGCGTTGTAGTGTGTTTGCATGCAATTACTTCGCATGGCTTGGCAACACACAGATAGCACCACATGCATTGCACAACCTAGATAGCACCACATTCGTTGCACCACCCAAATTGCACTACATAGATTGCACGGAAAACAATGTTGGGTCCACACTGGCTAACGTGTGTATCTGTTTTTCCCCAAACCGTGCTTGCACTGAGGGTTTCTTATCTCTGTTCTAAGGAACTGGGCCGTGTCTTCGGTCTGGCGGCTATATGGCCGCCGTCGCGGCCCCGTCGCCGCCTCGTCGCCGCCCGTCATCTGAGCTGTGTCTTCGGTCTGGCGGCTCTGTGGTCGACGTCGCCGCGTCGTCGCCGCGTCGTCGCCGTCCGCCACCGCCTTGTATAGATTGCCCAGCATAGATTGCTCCACGTAGGTTGCACCACGCAGATTGCTATTGCACCACATGGATCTCACCACATAGATTGCACAGTTTTGATTCTCCTTTCTAAAAAGAGAATAGACTCTACCCCCCCCCAGCGTTATCGCCCCCCCTTTCGGGTATGTAAATCACATATGATTCTGACCACATGTCCATCCTAAATATGAAATCACAATGTCCCAGGCCAACCGGTATCCCCCCCTGAAGTTCCGTCGTAAAGAAACACACTATGCGGTGACATGTTTTGATCGAACATCTCATTTTTCACGAATCCCTTCAAAAAATATGCCGAAGTGCACACGCGCGCGTCGTCGCGCGCGCATACCGAAATCCTTCAAAAACCTTCGGTGCCGGAAGGATTTCGCAATCGAGTTCCAACAAACATACAAAAACACAGGGTTTCGTAACTCTGATTTGCTAAAAAAGCTTACGCGCGAGCTCTTGCGAAATCTCAAGAAAACCATTGGTTTTTCAAGATTTACACAACATGCTACCAAACGGGCGTCGCGCGCGCGCATGTCGAAATCTGTCGAACGCCCTTGCGCGTGTGCCGTCGCGAAAATCCTCTGCAAAAATGGGACGAAGTGCAGACGCGCGCGTCGTCGCGCGCGTACGCCGAAATCCTTCAAAACCAATCGGTTTCGGAAGGATTTCAAAATCGCGCGTCCAAAAGACCTACAAAAACACAAGGTTTCGCAACACGGATTTTCAACAGAAGCGTGCGCGCGCGCTCTTGCGGCGTCGTTGTCGTCGTCGCCGTCCTCCCTCCTCCCGCGTCGTCGTCGTCGTCGCCTACGTTGTCCTGTGTCTTTCCTTGTGTTCGTCGTCGTCCTCTTTGGCGTCGTGGTCGTTTACGTCGTCGTTGTCGCCGTGGTCGTCCTTCCTCCTCCTCCCTCGTCGTCGTCGTCGTCGTCCGTCGTCGGCGTCTCGTCGTCGTCCCTCCTATTTCGTCGCCGTCGTCGTCGTCGTTGTCGTCGTCGTCGTCGTCGTCGTCTTCCCTCCTCCCTCGTCGTTGTCGTCGTCGGCGTCGCCGTCCTTCCTCCTTCTTCGTCGTTCGCGTCGTCGCCGTTCTCCCTCCTCCCTCGTTGTCGTCGTTGTCGTCGTTGTCGTCGTTGTCGCCATCGTCGTCCTCCCTCCTCCCTCGTCGTCGTCTTCGTTGGCGTCGGCGTCGTAGTCTTCGTCGTCGTCGTCGGCGTCGGCGTCGTCGTCTTCGTCGTCGTCGGCGTCGTCGTCGTCGCCGTCGTCGTCGTCGTCGTCGTCGGCCGTCTTGCTTCTCCGGCCTTCTTGGGGCGCTCTTGAGACGCCCCCGAGGGCTCCAAGACGACCCCGGAGCGATATCTGTGCTCGGTCCCGCATGGGTTTTGCAAACCAAGTTGCGGGTGGGTGGGTGGGATGATTGCGCGAGCAGTGGAGTTGACAACTTCAAGTTCGGCAAGTGAATCGCACCGCATAGATTGCACCACGTAGATTGCACAACATCGACAGCACCAAGTATATTGCACCCCATCGATTGCACCGCAGATATTGCACCACATAGATTGCGCCACATAGAGTGCTCCACATAGATTGTTGCCCAACTTATGTTGCAGCACATAGACTGCACAACATAAATAGCACCACATACATTGTACAACATTGACCACACCGTATAGGTTGCAACGACTAGGCACCGCAGATATTGCACAACAGATACGTCGCCAAATAGATTGCTCGACATTGACTGCACGACATAGACTGCTAGCAGCACACCGCTTGGGGCCCACACTGGCCAAACTCACTTCCAGACTGAGGAACCGGGCCTGCAGGCCAGTCTGGCCGCAGTGCCGCCGCCGTCGCCGCCCCGTCGCCGCCCGTCGCCTGGGCCTGCGGGCCGCTCTGGCCGCCGTGTCGCCGCCGTCGCCGCCTCGCCGCCAGTCGCCTCGTCGCCGCCAGCTTTGCATTGCTTCAAATTGCTTCGCATTGCTCTACATTGTGTTGCATTGCTCTGCACTGCTAGGCACTGCTTGGCATTGCTCTGCAGCACTTTGCATTGGTTTGCGCTACTCTGCATTGATGTGCGCTACTTTGCGTTGCATTAACTTGATGTGCATTTCTGTGTTTGCTTTGATTTGCACTGTGTTGCACGGCTTTGCATCACTTTGCATTATTTTGCTTGCGCCACATAGCTTACACCACATACATTCTCCTTTCTAAAAAACTAATAGATTCTACCCCCCCCCCCCCGGACTTATCGGTTACCCCGCGCGTGCTGTAAATTACATATGATTCTGACCACATGTCCATCCTAAATATGAACTCATACCATCCCAGCCAAGCCGGGTTCCCCCCCCTGCGGGTCCCTTGTAAAAAACACTATGCGGTGACATGTTTTGTTCCAACATAACACTTTTTCACGAATCCCTTGCAAAAAAAAAGACGAAGTGCACACGCGCGCGTCGTCGCGCGCGCATACCGAAATCCTTCAAAAACCTTCGATGCCGGAAGGATTACGCAATCGAGATTCCAACAAACATACAAAAACACAGGGTTTCGTAACACTGATTCAAAGAAAAACTTACGCGCGAGCTCTTGCGAAGTATTAAGAAAACCATCGGTTTTCCAAGGTTTTCACAAAATGCTACCAAACGAGCTTCGCGCGCGCGCATGTCGAAATCTGTCGAACGCTGTTGCGCGTGTGCCGTCGCGAGAATCCTCTGCAAAAAATGCGACGAAGTGCAGACGCGCGCGTCGTCGCGGGCGTATGCCGAAATCCTTCAAAAACCTTCGGTTTCGGAAGAATTTCGAAATCGTGCGTCCAATAAACCTACAAAAACACAAGGTTTCGCAACACGGGTTTTCAACAAAATTGTGCGCGCGCGCTCTTGCGTCGTCGTCGTCGTCGTCGTCGTCCTCCCTCCTCCCTCGTCGTCGTCGTCGTCGTCGTCGCGTCGTCGTCTTCTGTCTTTCCTCGTCGTCGTTGTCGGCGTCGTCGTCGTTTCCGTCGTCGTTGTCGCCGTGGTCGTCCTTCCTCCCTCGTTGTCTTCGTCGGCGTCTCGTCGTTGTCCCTCCTATTTCGTCGCCGTCGTCGTCGTCGTCGTCGTCGTCGTCTTCACTCCTCCCTCGTCGTTATCCTCCTCCCTCGTCGTCGTCGTCCGTCGTCGGCGTCTCGTCGTCGTCCTTTCATTTCGTCGCCGTCGTCGTCGTCTTCGTCGTCGTTGTCATCGTCGTCGTCTTCCCTCCTCCCTCGTCGTTGTCGTCGTCGGCGTCGCCGTCCTTCCTCCTTCTTCGTCGTTGGCGTCGTCGCCGTCTTCCCTCCTCCATCGTCGTTGTCGTCGTTGTCGCCGTCGTCGTTTTTTCTCCTCCCTCGTCGTCGTCTCCGTTGGCGACGTCGTCGTCGTCTTCGTCGTCGTCGTCGGCGTCGTTGTCGTCGTCGTCGGTGTCGTCGTCGTCGTTGTCGTCGTCGAAAACATTGGAGACGTCGTCGGTGTCGTCGCAGTCGCTGTCGGCGGCGCCGTCGTCGTCGATGTCGCTGTCGTCGTCGGCATCGGTGTCGTGGCCAAGTGCCATGCAGTACGTACCGTAACGGTCTTGTCTGAAGATGTCTTGCGACCAAGTTGCGGGTGGGAGGGTAGGATGTTTGCACGAGCAGTGGAGAGGACAGCTTCAAGACGGTCAAGATTAATTGCACCACATAGAGTGCCCCACACATACCGCACCGCATATATTGCACCACGTCGGTTGCACCACGTAACTCACACCACATGTATTGCACCACTGAGGTTACATATCGTAGATTCTCCCTTCTACAAGAGATACAGACTCTACCCCCCAACCCAGCGTTATCGCTCCCCCCGCGTCCTATGTAAATCACATATGAGTATGACCACATGCCCATCTTAAATTTGAAATCACAATGTCCCAGGCCAACCGGTTTCCCCCCCTGAGGTTCCCTTGTAAAAAAACCTCTTTGCGGTGACATTTTTTGTTCTAACATAACACTTGTTCACGAATCCCTTGTAACAAATGGGACGAAGTGCACGCGCGCGCGCGCCGTCGCGCGCGCATGCCGAAATCCTTTAAAAACCTTCGGTGCCGGAAGGATTTCGCAATCGAGTTTCCAAAAAGCATACAAAAACACAAGGCTTCGCAACACTGATTTGCTATAAAAGCTTCCGCGTGAGCTCTTGCGAAATCTTAGGAAAACCATGGGCTTTTTCAAGATTTTCACAGAATGCTACCAAACGGGCTTCGCGCGCTCGCTTGTCGAAATCAGTCGAACGCCCTTGCGCGCGTGCCGTCGCGAGAATCCTCTGCAAAAATAAAACAAAGTGCAGACGCGCGCGTCGTCGCGCGCGTACGCCAAAAAACTTCAAAACCCATCGGTTTCGGAAGGATTTCAAAATCGTGTGTCCAAAAAACCTACAAAAACACAAGGCTTCGCAATACGGATTTTCAACAAGAAAGCGTGCGCGCGCGCTCTTGCATCGTCGTCGTTCGTCGTCGTCGTCGTCGCCGTCCTCCCTCCTCCCGCGTCGTCGTCGTCGTCGCCTACGTCGTCCTCTGTCTTTCCTTGTGTTCGTCGTCGTCGTCCTCTTTGGCGTCGTGGTCGTTTCCGTCGTCGTTGTCGCCGTGGTCGTCCTTCCTCCTCCTCCCTCGTCGTCGTCGTCCGTTGTCGGCGTCTCGTCGTCGTCCCTCCTATTTCGTCGCCGTCGTCGTCGTCGTCGTTGTCGTTGTCGTCTTCCCTCCTCTCTCGTCGTTGTCGTCGTCGGCGTCGTCGTCCTTCCTCCTTCTTCGTCGTTCGCGTCGTCGCCGTCCTCCCTCCTACCTCGTCGTTGTCGTCGTTGTCGCCGTCGTCGTCCTCCCTCCTCCCTCGTCGTCTTCACTGGCGACGTCGTCGTCGTCTTCGTCGTCGTCGTCGGCGTCGACGTCGTCGTCGTCGAAGTCGTCGGAGACGTCGTCGGCGTCGTCGTAGTCGTTGTCGTCGTAGTCGGTCTTAAGGGGTTTTGCAAACCAAGTTGCGGGTGGGTGGGTGGGATGTTTGCAAGAGCGTGGGATGTGTCAACTCATGGGTAAAAATCAATTGCACAACATAGACGGTACCACACACATTAAACCACACAGTGTGCTAGAGCACGCTGCCTGGGGCCCACGATGGCTAATATTTGAGGAGGCGGCCTGGCCTGCCGTCCGGGTCCGTCAGCTCCCTGTGCAGCGTGTCGAGCAGGAGCTCCGCGAAGTTCCCGGGCTCGTAGCGAATGAAGACCTCACGCGCGACGGCTCGCCCCTGCTTCATCGCGCACGCCTCGCGCTGGGCGACACTGCCCTGCGTCCCTGCGTCGGTCCTGGACGGCCGCCCCCCGAGGCTGCTTGACCGCTTCCGGGAGGTCTGGGAGCTGGCCATCTGCCCGCCAGCCTTCCCCAAACGCCAGCCCCGAGCGAGGCCATTCCGACGCATGGAGCTGCAGGAGCCCCCAACGCAGCGCACGCCAGCAAGAGCTGCCAGATCCCTGGGGAAGCCAAAGGTGCCGATACCGATACTCCCCGGACCGCAGGAGGCCTCCAAAGAGGGAAATCGAGGGAAGGGTAGCGGCATGGGTACGGGTTTCTCCTCTGTAACCCTGGTCAAACACACTGGCCATGGCACGCGCGCAATCGATTCGGTGGCACATCACGGCGGCGCCTGACCGTTGCCGTTCGCAGGGGCGCTCTCAGCGCGCCGCCCCGCACATCGGGCGCGACCATCGGGCGCGACCATGGTCGTCGTCATCATCATCGTCATCATCGTCATCATCATCAGCATCATCAGCATCATGATTATCGTCATCTTCTTCCAGCTCATCATCAACATAGTAATCATCATTGCCGCCATCATCATCGTAATCGTCATCATCATCTGTAACATCATCATCGTCGTCATCATCAGCATCATCATCACCACAACCATCACCAGCAGCAGCATCCTCATCATCATCAGCATCATCATCACCAGCACCGTCACCATCTCCATCATCACTATCACCAGCAGCATCATCATCATCATCTCCTCCCCCCTCTCCCCCTATCCCTCCTCCTCCTGCTCCCCCTCCTCCCCTCCTCATCCTCCTCGTCCCGATCATCATCAACATCATCACCCTCATCATCAACATCTTCATCGTCATCATCATAATCAGCATGATCATCATCATAATCATCATCATCATCATCACCAGCATCATCACCATCATAATCGGCATCATCATCATGATCATCATGATCATCATCATGATCATGATCATCATCATCAGCAGCAGCAGCATCATGTTCATCATCATCCTCAGCATCATCATCACAATCAGCACCATCATCATATTCATCAGCAGCATCGTGATCAGTATCATCATCGCCATCATCATCATCCTCACCATCAGCATACCCATCATCACCAGCATTCGTCATCATCATCGGCGTTTTTATCATCAGCATCAGCATCCGCATTATCATCCTCGTCCTCATCCTCATCATAGTCCTCATTTTCATCGTCCCCATCCCACTCATCCTCCTCCTCCGCCTCCTCATCATCATCAGCAGCAACATCCTCATCAGCACCATCACCACCATAACCATCATCATCATCCTCCTTCTCCTTCTCCACCTCCTCCTCATCATCATCGCCATCATCATCGACATCATCGTCATCAGCATCATCAGAAGCACCATCAACAGCATCATCCTCATCATCACCATGATCCTCGTCAAGAGCTTCATCTACATCAACATCATCATCAACATCATCATCGTGATCAGCAGCAGCATCAGCACAATCATTATCACCATCATAATCACCATCCTCATCACCATCATCAGACGATTATCAGCATCCTCATCCGCAGCATCAGCACCATCATAATAAGCAGTAGGATCATCGTCATCATCATCAGCAGCATCATCATCATCCCCCGCATCATCATCATCATCGTCGGCGTCCTCCTCCTCCTCCTCATCACCATCACCGTCTTCTTCGTCATCATCATCATCATCATCATCATCATCATCATCATCATCATCATCCGCATCATCATCGTGTCCTGCCCCGTCCGCCAGATCCACCCTCCTCACATTCCTCCTCACCGTCCTCCTCCTCCGCCTCCTCCTCCGCCTCCTCCTCGTCGTCCTCCTAATCCTCCTCCTGATCCTCCCCCTCTTCATCATCAGCACTAGCACCGTCACCATCGCCATCACCATCATCAGCATCATCAGCATCATCAGAAGCATCATCATCATCATCATCATCAGCAGCAGCATCATCATCATCATCATCATCATCATCATCATCATCATCATCATCATCATCATCATCATCATCATCATCATCATCATCATCATCATCATCATCATCATCATCATCATCATCATCATCATCATCATCATCATCATCATCATCATCATCATCATCATCATCAGCATCAGCATCAGCATCATCATCATCATCATCATCATCATCATCATCATCATCATCATCATCATCATCGCCATCATCAGCATCATCATCAGCATCATTACCAGTATCAGCAGCATCATCAACAGAATCAGCATCAGCATCATCATCCTCATCATCATCATCATCAGCATCATCATCATCATCTTCATTATCACCATCAGCAACATCACCATCGTCGTCATCATCATCAGCATCGTCACCATCATCCCCATCATCATCATGAACATCATCATCATCAGCAGCACCACCATCCGTCATCACCATCATCCGCATCATAGGTATGACAACTATCATCATCTGCGCCTTCATCAGTATCACCCCCAACATCATCCTCCCCTTTCTCACCATCATCATCATCGCCAGCATCGTCATACTCGCACTTCATTCTCATCATCATCATTAGCAGCAGCATCATCATGATCATCAGCAGCAGCATCATCGTCATCATTATCGTAAGCATCAGCATCATCTGAATAACATGATCATCATGAACAGCATCATCATTGCGATCATCATCCGCACCATCAGCATCCTCATAATCCTCATCATCAGCATCATCATCGTAATCATGTCCCTCCCCCATCCTCTCACCCCCCACCCCCCCTCCCGCTCCCTCCTCATCATCAGCATCCTCATCCACCTCTTCCACCTCCTCCTCCTGCTCGTCCAACTCCTCCTCCTTCTCCTTGCCACCAATATCATTATCATCAGCAGATGCATCAAAATCAGCAGCAGCATTATAATCATTAGCAACATCATCGTCATCGCCATCACCACCACCACGACCATCACCATCATCATTATCATCAGCATCATCATCATCATCATCATCCTCGCCGTCATCATCATCATCAACAACACCAAGAGAATTAAAACCGTCACAAGTATCAGCATCATCACCATCATCATCATCAGCAGCATCATCGCCAATATCGTCATCCTCACCATCATCACCAATCATCAACAACAACGTCGTCGTCATCACCATCCTCATCATCTTCCTCCTCATCCGCATCCTCAACGTCCCCCTCCCCCTCCCCCTGAACCTCATCCTCCTCATGACCCACAGCACTTTCGTGCGAGCATCATCCTCATCAGCATCATCACTGCACCGTCATCATCGTCACCATGATAATCAGCAACAACCTCATCATCATGATTCTCCATCTCCACACCACGATCATCGGCATCATCATCATCATCGTCGCCGCCCTCATCATCATAACCACCATCATCACCAGCAGCAGCAGCAGCATCATCCTGTCGCTCCCCCTCCTCCAGCTCTCCTTCCCCCGCCACAACTGCACGACATGCATACGGATATCCTCTCTCCCCCGACGCTGTCCGGAGAGCGTCCCGTCCTCTGCGCGTGCTGTCTTTCCAACCATCCTGTGGCGTTGGGTCCTTGTTTCGAAGGGACGGCGCCCCGCTTTCTCTTCCCGCCTCATTATTCCCCTATCCTCCCTCCTGCCATCACCATCACCAACATCATTGCCGCCATCATTGGCACACCCTTCACACGTTTCGTGACCCCATCGGAAATCCCATCTAAGGCTCCAGTGGCGACGTTCCCGTGCGCCCCCGCCACCCATTTGGGCACACCCATCGTAGATCGTGGCCCCATAGCGAGCTCCACATAAGGCAGCGGCGACGTTCCCATGCGTCCACGCCACCCACTTTGGTACAACCCTGACACGGTTCGTGGCCCCATAGGGAGCTCCAGCGAAAGCTCCTGCGGCGACGTTCCCATGCGTCCCCGCCACCCATTCTGGCACACCCCTCATACGGTTCGTGGCCCCAGAAGGAGCTCCACCGAAGGCCCCAGTGGCGACGTTCCCATGCGTCCCCGCCGCCCGTTTTCGGCTGGCCCCATGGGGAGCTCCACCTAATGCCCCGGTGGCGACGTTCCCATGCATCCCCGCCACCCATTTTGGCATGCACATACACACACACACACACACACGCACACACACACACACACACACACACACACACACACGCACACACACATATATATATATATATGTATATATATATATACACCGCATAGACCACCCTTCGGGTGATAAGGAGGCGAGGGGGGGGGACCACCGTCGCACTCGATCGATCTCACTATCGATCTCGCTATCGATCTCATTATCGATCTCATTCGATCAATCTCACAATCGATCTGGCTATCGATCTCACACTCGATCTCACTAACGATCTCACTATCGATATCACAGTCGATCTCGCAATAGATCTCACAATCGATATGGCTATCGATCTCACGATCGATCTCACATTCGGTCTCACGATCGATCTCACTACCGATATCACTATCGATCTCATTCGATCGATCTCACAATCGATCTCACAATCGATCTCACATTCAGTCTAACTATCGATCTCACTATCGATATCACAATCGATCTCACAATCGATCTCACAATCGATCTGACTATCGATCTCACGATCGAACTCACTATCGAAGTCATGATCGACCCCTCGTTCGATCTCACTATCGATCCCACTATCGATATCACAATCAATATCACAATCGATCTCACATTCGGTCTCACAATCGATCTCACTGTCGAACTCACTATCGATCTCACTATCGATCTCACATTGGGTCTCACTATCGACCTCGCTATCGATCTCACAATCGATCTCACAATCGATCTCACATTCGCTCACTACCGAACTCACCATCATCACCACCATCATCATCACCATCATCATCATCGTTGTCAACATCATCATCATCATCGTCATCATCATCATCATCATCACCGACGGGACACCGACGGGACACCGGCGGGACACCGCGGGGCCCCGGCCGCCCGGAAGGGAGCCATTTAGTCCGGCCGCGCCTCAGCCACACGGGACACCAGCGGGACACCCGCGGGACACCGCGGGGCCCCGGCCGCCCGGAAGGGAGACATTTGGTCCGGCCGCGCCTCAGCCACAGGAGACTTTCTTCTCGCCCGCCCACGCAGCTTCGCCTCGCCCGCACGCACGGCACGCACGAACACGAAACCGAAATCGATTTCCCGGTAGGGGGGCTCTCCGTTCCACTTCGATCTCACCCCCTCACCTCCGATATATAGATAGACAGATAGATATATTGATATATAGATAGATAGATAGATAGATAGATAGATAGATAGATAGATAGATAGATAGATAGATAGATAGATATACACACACGCACCTCACACGGTTCGTGGCCCCGTAAGGGAGCTCCACCTAAGGCTCCAGTGGCGACGTTCTCATGCGTCCCCGCCACATATTTCGGCACACCCCTGACACGGTTCGTGGCCACATAGGGAGCCCCACCTCATGCTCCAATGGCGACGTTCCCACGCGCCCCCGCCATCCTTTTTCGACACACCCCTGACACGGTTCGTGGCCCCATAGGGAGCTCCACCGAAAGCTCCTGCGGCGACGTTCCCATGCGTCCCCGCCAACCAATTTCGGCACGCCCCCCAAACGGTTCGTGGCCCCATAGCGAGCTCCACATAAGGCCCCAGTGGCAACATTCCCATGCGTCCCCGCCACCCACTTTGGCACACTCCTGACACCGTTCGTGGCCCAATAAGGAGCTCCACCTAAAGCTCCAGTGGCGACGTTCCCACGCGTCCCCGCCACCCATTTTGGCACACCCCTGACACGGTTCGTGGCCCCATAGGGAGCTCCAGCGAAGGCCCCAGATGCGACGTTCCCACGCGTCCCCGCCGCCCATTTCAACACAACCCTCATACGGTTCGTGGCCCCATAGGGAGCTCCACCGAAGGCCCCAGAGGCGACGTTCCCATGCGTCCCCGCCGCCCATTTCGGCACAACCCTCATACGGTTCGTGGCCCCAGAGCGAGTTCCACCGAAAGCCCCAGTGGCGTCGTTCCCATGCGTCCCCGCCACCCATCTTGGCACACCCCTGACACGGCTCGTGGCCCCATTTAGCTCCACCTAATGCCCCGGTGGCGACGTTCCCATGCGTGCCCGCCACGCATTTTGGCACACCCCTCACACGGTTCGTGGCCCAATAGGGAGCGCCACCAAAGACGATATCCACAGTTGCGGTACTCACATCTGCGAATAGTTGGGTCTTTCGCCAAGCTACTCTTACATACAGGATTTCATGATTCCCTACCTCTACCTAGGCTCTGCCTAGAAGGGTTCTTACTCTCTTAGCTTAAAGGGGCTGGGCAGTGCTACACGCCCCGAGCGGTTCCCCCGGTCCCCGCCCCGCGGTTCCCCACAGTCCCCTGGGAGCTTTAGCTTTAGCTTTAGCTTTAGCTTTAGCTTTAGCTTTAGCTTTAGCTTTAGCTTAGCTTTAGCTTAGCTTTAGCTTAGCTTTAGCTTAGCTGTAGCTTAGCTTTAGCTTAGCGTTTCGCTTAGCTTTTCGCTTAGCGTTTAGCTTAGCTTTAGCTTAGCTTTAGCTCAGCTTGAGCTTAGCTGTAGCTTAGCTGTAACTTAGCTTTAGCTTAGCTTTAGCTTAGCTTTAGCTTAGCTTTAGCTTAGCTTTAGCTTACATTTAGATTAGCTGTAGCTTAGCTTTAGCTTAGCTGTTGCTCAGCTTTAGCTTAGCTTTAGCTTAACTTTAGCTTAGCTTTAGCTTAGCTTTAGCTTAGCTTTAGCTTAGCTTTAGCTTAGCTGTGGCTTAGCTTTAGTTTAGCTTTAGCTTAGCTTTCGCTTAGCGTTACTGTTACTACTAATGCTGCTTTCCTAGGGGTTCCAACTCCTAGGTAGGGTCGCACTGGGATAATTTGGTTTTTCCGATGTGTTTTTTCAATCCGGTCGTTCCTGGTTGTTCCAAAATGGTGCTCTCGCTGCGGCGCCGCCTTCATTTCCGCGCTTCGGTCATTCAAAATCGTGCTCCCGCTGCAGCGCTGGCCTCGTTCCCGGACCTCTGGACGGCACTTGGCATTCGAAAGCGCCCACATCGGACAGGCACGGTTGCGGAGGACATGGAGCCCGCATTCCGGACAGGCCCTGCCCTCTCGTAGACGGGCCACTGACCCTCCAAGTCATCTGGTGCAATGCCACGGCATGCAATGTGATGCTGAGTTGTGCACTGCTGTGCGATGCCATGCTTTGCGTAGCTATGCTTTGTGATGCAATGCTTCACTACGCAGTGCCACGCCACGCTATGACATGCTGTGCTTTGCCGGGCTCTTCTACGCCATGCTTTTCCATCCATCGCGTATCCTCTTGGGATCATTGCCCTGCTCATCCGACTGTGCGAATAGATAGGAGATCTACGCCAGAGTAAGGGATGGAAGGGAGGGATAGGACGTCAGATGTGACGCTAACGCACCTAGCTTGTCGTCCTCCACCTACCCCCCATCCTTCTCATCATCACGATCATCATCATCGTCATCATCATCATCATCATCATCATCATCAGCATCATCGTCATCATCATCATCATCAGAATAATAATTATCATCAAAATCAAGATCATCATCATCATCACCACAACCACCATCACCATCACAATCACCATCACCATCACCATCTGCATCATCATCACCATCACCATCACCATCACCATCACCATCATCATCATCATCATCATCATCATCATCATCATCATCATCATCATCGTCACGATAATCACATCCTCATCACCATCACTACCACCATCATCATCATCATCATCATCATCATCATCATCATCATCGTCGTCATCATCATCATCATCATCATCATCATCATCAGCAGCAGCAGCATCATCATCATCATCATCATCATCATCATCATCATCATCATCATCATCATCATCATCATCATTATCATCATCGTCATCGTCATCATCATCATCATCGCCATCATCGCCATCATCGCCATTATCGCTATCATACGCATCATCATCAAAATCAGCAGCAGCATCATCAGCATCATCTCATCGTCAACATCATCCTTACCAATCACCATCATCATTGTAATCATCATCATCATCATCATCATCATCATCATCATCATCATCATCAGCTTCATCATCATCAGTAGCACCATCAGCATCGTCATGAGCATCAGCATCAGCTTCATAATCATTCTCATCACTGCCATCATTATCATCATCAGCATCATCATCAGCATCATCATCATAATCGTCATCATCCTCATCATCATGCTCATACTCATCATCACGATCAACATCAAGATCATCATCATCATCATCAGCATCATCATCATAATCTCCATCATCATCAGCATCATCATCAGCATAAGCATCAGCAACAGCATCATAATATTACTCCTACGTCATCAGCATCATGATCATCATCATCATCATCATCATCATCATCATAATCATCATCAGCAGCATCGTCACCTGCACCGTCGTGAGCATCATCATCAGCATCATCAACATCATCAACATCATCATCAGCAGCATCAGCATCATGATCATCAGCATCATCAGCATCATCATCATCAGCATCATCATCATCAACATTATCATCCTCATACCCATCCTCATCCTCATCCTTATCCTCCCCTACACATACCCCTCCCCGTCTTCCTCCCCCTGCTCCCCCTCCTCCTCCCGCCCGAGCCTGGTCCACCTGGGCGACCACTTCGTCGCCCTCGCTCTGCCCGAGCTCCGCGGGCGCTGGGGCGTCCACGCCCGTCTCAGACAGGTCCGCCAGCAGCCCCGCGGCAGAGGCGGCGGGCCGCCGAGGCGCGCTGTGCCCTGAGATCCTCCTCCTCCTTCTCCTCCTCCTCCTCCTCCTCCTCCTCCTCCTCCTCCTCCTCCTCCTCTTCCTCCTCCTCCTCCTCCTCGATCCTCCTCGTCCTCCTCCTCCTCCTCCTCCTCCTCCCCTCCTCCTCCTCCTCCTCCTCCTCCTCCTCCTCCTCCTCCTCCTCCTCCTCCTCCTCCTCCTCGATCCCCCTCCTCCTCCTCCTCCTCCCCCTTCTCCTGGAGGAGGCCGGGCCCTGCTGGACAGACCTCGCCCGCAGCCCCTCGATTTCCTCGCGCGGGGTGATGTTTGGCCCAGTTTCGGGCCGCGGGGCTCCCGCAAATCGATCGGACTCGCAAAAGGCGCAGAAAGATGGGCTACACGCAACAGTGACCCTCGGCAAAAGTGACCCTTAGTGCGCGGCCAAGGGGGGGCCTTTGCGGACACAGGTGGGGCTACCCTTAGCGCGCAGGAAGGTGGGGTCTAGGGTTGTGGGTACCATGACAATGGACACTCGAACAGTTCTTATCATTGGCCGAACTATGTGCTTTGATGTTGAAAGATGTGTTGAACATGTCTTGCGCATGGTAAACCAAGTCTTTACATGTTTGAAGCAAGCTAACATGCGTTCTACATCTGCAAAGTATTTGGCAACATACGTCCTCTCCATTGATCGTATTGTGCAGGTCTGGGGCTCGAATCGTGATTTATCACGATGCTGCAACTGCTTCGAGACGTCGGATCTCAGGGTGGACGGACCTGGCCGATCGGTTTTTCCCAGCTTGCCCAGATATCCGAGGCTCGGACAACAATTGGGGCCGCCGGTTTTTGGCCGCGTTTGGCCCCCAGGGGCCATCAGCGGGCCCAGGGACCGCGCGGGGCGCAAGGGATGCAAGTACTCCCAGGAGCAGTAGGGCGGGGCGAAAGCGTGCGCGCCGTCCGCAACGGCGGGACGCAAGCGCAGATGCCTGCAAGATGCAAGCACCAACGCCTGCGAACCGCACGACCCAAAGGCGCGCGCGCGATCCACCCCGAGGCGATCCCCGCGGCGCGCCTGCACGGGGCGCGCGTCGCGATGCAAGCAGAAGCATAAACGCTGCATCGTGCGCGCGGTGGGCCTCTCTCGCGGGGCCGCGCGTAGCCGCCCACATGCAGTTGCACCCCACCCTCGCGCGCGCGAGTCCTTCGCGCGGGGCCGCGCGCCGCGAGGCGCGAGAATGCGGAGGGCGGCCCGCGCGCGCTGCTCGCGCGCCATCGCGCGGGCCAGGCGCGGGCGCGAAATTTGCGCCCGCGCACGACGCTGCACAAGCGAGCGCGCGCGCTTTCGATGGCGTCGTGCGCCCACCGCAAATTTCAGCTGCGCCAGCAGCCTCCCGCATCCGGGGGGTGCGACAACCCCCGCGCCGCCCAGCCTGGCGGCGCCAGTCTGAGCCGCCGCGCGGGGCGCCAGGGACGCAAGCGCCCCTAGCCGATGCACGCTGGTGCACCGTGCAACGGCGACGCGCGCGGAGCGCGCGCCCCTTGCGAAAGCGGGCAACGCGCGCGGCGGCACGGCGAGGACGCAACGCACGAAGACGAGATCGACGCGCGAGAGGGCAACGCGCGACGCCTGAGTCGCCGGTGCTGAGCCCAAATCGTCCTCAGGCTCGGCCAGGTGCGCTTCGACCGCGGCGCCGAGCTCCAATTGCGCCATGTCGAGGTGCGACAAAAACGCGGGCGAAGACCATTCTCCCGCTTGCAGGACCTCGCGCAAGGTGCCCCCCCTCTGCTGAAGGTCCCATGCGTGGCCGCGCCTCGGGTCATGAGCGCGATGGAGCGCCGCGTCTTTGACGCCGAGTTTGCCGAGGAAAAGGCGCGGCGTGCTCAGCGCGCCAGCCGCGCCGATGCCCGTGGACGGCCTGGCGCCCGCGGGCAGGTCCGCGAACTATGCGCCGAGCGCGTGGGCTGGGCACGTCGCGGAGCAGCGCGCGCGCGAGCGCGCCCGCTGCAGCGCGGAACCGAATTGCTCGTTCTTGCGACGCGCCAATTTGAGCTGCAGGAGGCCGTCGCGCAGAATGAGGGGGGCCCCTGCGCCCTGTCGATAGGCGACGCCGTCGAACAAAATGCCCGAGGCCTCTGAAAGGAGGCGCAAGGGAAATACGCGCGTGACAAGAAAGAGCTGCGCGAAGACGGCGGACTCGCGCCGCCCGTTTGCTGAATGCAGCAGCGCGCGAACTGGATCTTCCCGCGTGAACAGAGGCGCTCTGGGCAGGAAAGCGCCGCGCTTGCGGATCGCGCATTTGGCGCGGAAAAACCGCGCGTCACGAAGCGCGTCTACAGGGGGACCGCAAACCTCAAGCCAGCTTGACGTGCGAAACATAATTAGAAAAGGTCTGATCGGAGCAAAAAAGAAGCGACCGCGCGAGCAACCCGTCGGCGGACGGCGGCAGCTCGCACCAGCGCAGCGCTAGAGCATCGCGCGCGAAGGCGAACCACGCTGCCGCGCCGTTCTTGAAGGAGGCGACGGAGCGCGGGCACGCGCCAAGGAGGGCCGTTGCGCGCGCCGAAGACAGCCACTCGGCGACGCTCACTGGGCCCCCCTGGCTGTCGAGCCGCCGGCGAAGATGGCGGAGTTCCGCGCGCGGGCCCCCGCCGCGCTGCGGCGCGCGGGCCCCTCGCGCCTCCGCAACCCTTATTTCAAGGAGCGCGTCGACTGCCGCGCCCCCGGCGGCCTGCGCCCGCGCCGGTGCTGGCCTCTGGCAACGGGCTACCTCCTGCGCGCGCGCATGGGCGCGATGCGACGCAGCCGGGGCAAGACGCGAAGTGTGCGAACCTGCCCGCGCGTCGCGATTGCGATTGCCTCCCGAATGCATCGGTTCGGGCCGCCGTCGAGGTCCGCCCCCGGGAACTGGAAATCCTTGAACTTGGCCCCAGCGAGCGCAGACGGGCGCGACGCGCTTTCGGCGGCGGGCGCCTCCGCGATTGCGTCGAACCAAGCAGCCTCGCGCCCGCCTTGGCCGGCGGCTCTCTCCAGGAAGACTCGCGCGGAAGCGGCGCGCCCGGCCATTGCCGATCCGACGGGCGGCGCGCGCCAAGAAGGCCCTCTGCCGCCGAGCCTTTGTTCGCCGAGCGCACGAGGAGCGACTGCGCCACGCGCGACCTTCGCGGGCGCAGAACGGAAGCGAATAATGCTGCCATTAAACGCGCTCGCCGACGCGAGACGATCTGGCGCGCAAGCCGAACTGTCGGCCGAGAGCTGCACGCGCGCGGCACGGCGGCGCCCGCGCGGCCGACGGGGGCGCCCAGGCCTCGGGCTCCCAGAATGCTTCGCCAAGACGCGGCTGAACAAAAGAAGCGCCGATCTCGCGAAGGAGCCAGCACTGCCCCCGCGACGGCAAATCAGCAACGTTGAGTTTCGAGGGGGCGCGGTCGACGCGGAGCGAGACGCGCAGTTGCGCCGCCTGCAGCCATGGCGAAATGATGAGACACGTATCATCCCACTCTTTGGAGGCGCCGTTCCGCGCGGCGGCCTCGGCACCGACGCTGTCAGACCAGAGGCGCACGCGCCCGCCCGCAAGCGACTCGCTGAATGTAGAAATGCCAAACGCGATCGCAAGAAGCCCGGGAGACAGAATTTGCGCATCGCCCATTTTCTTGAGATGGCGCAGGACGCGTTCGGGGGGGCCCAATCGGCATAGGAGGCCTGCCCGTCGAGGAAGAGCACAGCCGCGACGCGGTGCGGCGCGCTGCGCGCGTCGACAATGAGCTGCGCTGCCTCGCGCCAGTCTGGTGCCCAGACACGAGTCTCGCAGAGTTCCAGCGCTAAGACTTCTGCCCGCCATTCGAGTGCGACGCGCAGCTGCCGCGGCATCACCGCGCCGCCCTGCTTCGAGTGGGCGAACAAGGGCCGGACGAGCGAACGCCCTATGCGATGGAACATGCCCGAGCATGCCCACATCAGGGCGCCCGCAAGCTTCGCCGCGCCCCCTGGCCGCAAAACGAGGAGAGCGCGTCGCCATTGCGACCGCGCCACTTCTTGACCTTGTCGGGCGAGGGAAGGCATGAGAAACCGCCGCGGTCTGCGCGGACCTGAAGGCCCAGGGCGACAAGCGGCATGCCCGCGGCGACCACGTCCGCCGCGATCGCAGAAGGCCCGAGGACGCAGCGCACGAGCCGCGCGATGCACCCGAGCGCATGCTCGGCGCAGGCCGCACGCTCGGCTCCAAAGAGGTCATCGGCGAAACGCAGCATCGGAATGAACCATCGTCGGCGAACAAAGTGCGAGATGAGCGCGCCGATCCTCTCCCGCGCGTGCGCGGACGCCACGGCGCCGAAGGGCGCGGCCAGGTGCCCTGCCACGTGGGCCACGCCCTGCGCGAGGAAAACGAATAACCGAAATCGGCGATGCATCGGCATGGCGGGCAGCCCACGGCAGGCCGAGTCGATGTCGGCTTCGGAGCACACGACGCGTTCGCGCGCGCCCCGCGCCACGCCCCTCGCCACGCAACGCAGCGCGTCGATGGGCTCGGGGCGAAACTTTTCGCCTGCCGAGGAGCACCTGTTCATCTTCGCGCGAGGTAAATCGTCTACTGCCCGAGCGCACACGTCGCCCCATTGGACCGCGCCCGCGCAACCCCGAAGCGCGGCGACAAGACGTTTACGCCGAGGTCGGCCTGCTCAGCCGCGCAATGCTGGGCCACGCGAACCATGCGCGCTTCTTCGAAAGACTGCTGTAGCAACGTCGCCGAATGGGCGTCCTCTTTAAGGAGCGCCAGCAATGCGCGGTTGGCTTGAGCTGCGCCCCCTAGGACGGTTGAGACTGGCCGCGCGCCGGGTCGGTGCACGGGCGCGCCGCCCCCCGAGGCCAGGCGCGGGCCCTCTGCTGGCGCGCTGCGGCGAAAGAATTCGATGCACGCGGCGTCCTGGAAATCACCGCTGGCGGCGAGCGCTTCCATCGGCGGGCCGCTGACGCCAGTCGCCACCACGCGCGCGCCTGCATCGGTCCCTACATGCCACCGGGCCAAGGCGCCCGACTCGCGCAGCGCCCGCGCCTCAGCTTAAATGTCGCAGATGAAGCGCTCGCGCTCGGCATTATAATCTGGGCAGAGTGGCGCGCGCTTGCCCGTTCCACTGCGGCCCAGACGTCTGCGCCGACGTCGACGGCTGGTTCGGAATCGACTTGCCCACGGCGCGCGTCGTCGACGAACTGCAGTTCCCTCACGTCGTCGACGCTGTCCTGGCGAGGCCCGCGAGCGGCCCAGTCGATCGCCGCCAGCGAAACGAAGTGCGACGCGCAACATTGCGGAGCGCGCGACGCGCGCGGGGCGTGCATCGAGGACTCGCCGCGAGACCGCGAGCGCCGCCGCTTCGGGGGGGGGCTGGCGCGGCAGCCGCCCGCGCAATGCGAGCGGGCGCGACGACCGAAGTAGCCTCGAACGCGGGCGCGCAGCAAAAGTTAAATAACGCCCCTGAACGCGAAGGCGCGGAACAAGCCGCGTCTGCAGCGGCCGCTGCAAGATGAAATGGCACGCGAGCAGAACCGTCGGCTGACGGGGCGCGCCTTCACGGCGCGCGCAATGTCGGCGCGAATCGGACCGCGAGATTTTGCGGTAGCAAGGGCCGCGCCAGGGCCCCGGAGCTCGAAAGCAAAGCGCACCGCGAGCCGATCTGTCGGCCGAAATCAGCCCGCGAACCGCTGCACGACGCCGCGCTTTTCTATCCCAGCCTCGCGCCGCGATGCGTCGCGTTGCGACCCGGCCGCTACCGCTCGCGCCGCCTCCAGGCGACCCCCCGAGCTTCTCGCGCGAAGGCGACACTAGGGCTTGCGCCTCACGGGACGCGGCGGCGCCCTTGGCTACCGCTGCTCGCCCCGCTGGGACCGCGAGCGCCCGGCCCCCTAGCTCCAGCTGAAGCCGCCCTTGCTAGGGCCGCCCTCGCCCCAGGGCCCCCCCCCGCTGGGGCCGTTGCTCCAGTGCTGCGCCGCGCTCCCCCCGCCCTTGTAGGCCCCCTCTGTGCCGCCCTTGGCGCTCGTCTCAGACGGCGCCGCCATGGTCGTTGGCGCGACCCAGGATGGCAGAATCCAAACGCTTTGCCGCGCGATCCACCTGCGCGCAACCGACGGGGCCAGCGCGGCGCGGAAGCGCGCGCACCAAAAAAAGCGGGCGCGGCCCGCGAAGGGCGAGTCGCCCGAGCGCGGAGGTCCGGCCCAATCTTTGCGGGCCTGCTCGTCGCAATAGACCGCGAGCTGCACCCGCCGCTTGTCGCGGGATGCCCCGAGGCCCACCGCCGCGCAGACGTCGCGACGGGCTGCGGCCGCGGCGTGACTCAGCTGGTCCGCGGCGCGGGCGCCGACCGCGCGGCGGCTCCACGCGAGGCGCCACTGGCTGAGCGTCGGCAGGACGCGCTCGGGCGCCGCCTTCGCCCCCATTGCCTCGCGCGAGGAGATGAGCGCGACGCGTGCGCGCGCGACGGGAACGCCCCGCGCTTGTGCCAAGTTTCCCAAGTCCTCCGAAAGTTCAGCTTCGCCTTCGTCGGCATCGCGAAGCGCCGCGGCGAGGTGCTGCGGCAACCTCCTGGATAATTTCACGCAGACGAAGCCTTGTTCGACGCCGCGCTTCCGAAGCTCGGCCACTGCGCCGGCGCGCTCATCGACAAGGACGGAGCTACGCCACGAGCGTCGCCCGCAGCATGGCGCCCACGCGTCGCCGCGACGCGCTGGGCGGCGCCCGGGCAGGAGATCGCCTGGCAAACCTTCGAGGCATGCAGTCTTGAGCGAGGCGCACATGTCCACGCGGGCCGCCGCGGGAGCCCGCGGCGCGACGCGCGCGACGTCGCGCGGCGGCGGGCGCGCGCTATCGCACCGACGCACCTCGCCCATCCGTTGGAGAAACGCGATTAGGGTGGCGCTGGCGCCCCCGCTGGCCGACCCTGCGGCCGCCTGCCGATCCTTGCTCTCGCCCTGCGCGCGAGCGCGAGCGCGCGTCGCTCGCGCTTCGCGGGCGCGCCGACCTTCTCGCGCCCGGCCACCTTGATGGCCAGGCGGACACAGCGCTTTTTGCCACCATCCAGTTCAGCGTTCTGGAAACGGAAGTCCTCCAACTTGGCCCCCGGCCAGCTCCGGGGGCGCAGTGTTGCTCTCGGCCGCCAGCGCCGCTGCGATCGAGTCGAACCCGGCGGCTTCCTGCGCGCCCGCCCCGCCCACGCGCTCAAGAAAAGCGCGCGGGGTCACTGGCGCGACTTCGGCCATCGCGAAGCGGCGCGTCGCGCGCGCGCGCAGTTCAAAACTCAGCCGTTGCCGCGCGCGACGCCGGCGGGAAGAGCGCCCGCGCCGCGACGCGCCGTTACAGACGCGCGGGCCCTCGCGCTGGCCGCGCGAGCCGACGAGCAGAAAGCCCCCGAGAAGCGGCGGTCCGCATCGCCCGAAGGGGCAAAACATGCGACGGGAGCAGCCATGCCCCAGGAACCGCCGTGCGCCTGGGCCGCCCGGGCCCGCGCCGCGGCGAAGGCCGCATTGGCCCCGCGCGGCCACTTGGGGCAGTCGGACAACATGCGCCCGCGCGAGACAAGCCGCATATGCCTGCACCAGCGAAGGGAGCCGCCTGGGCCCCTGGGCCCCAAAGCGCCGAGCGCCGGGACCGAGTGGGCCCGCGCTCTTGCGGGGGCCGCATTGGCCCCGCACGGCCACTTGGGGCCGGACAGCATGCGCCAGTGAAAAGCAAGCCGCATTGGCCTGCGCCAGCGATGGGGGCCGACTGGGCCCCACAGCCGCCCGGCGCTGGGCCCGCGCGGGCCCGCGCAGTTGCGAGGGCCGCATTGGGCCCGCGCGGCCACCCGGGGCCGACGGACATCGTGCGCCCGTATAATAACAAGCCGCATTGGCCTGCACTGGCGGCGGAAGCCGACTGGGCCCCACAGCCGCCGTCCAAGCGTGCCCGCGTACACGCGAGAGCCGCATTGGCCCCGCGTGGCCGCGCGGGGCCGACGGACAGCACGCGCCCGCAAAATAGCAAACCGCACTGGCCAGCACAAGCGATGCAAGCCAATTGGGCCCAGGAGCCGCCGAGCGCAGAGGCCGAATGGGCCCGCAAGGCCGACGGACAAATATGCGCCCGTTCGAAAACGAACCACCATGGCCAACACAAGCGGTGGAAGCACACGAGCCCTGGAGAAACCAGACGAGCAGGGCGAGCGCGCGCGAAAGCAAGCCGAGACGCCGCGCCCCGAGCGGTGACGGTGCGTGGGCCGCCCCACGCAAGAAGAGGGTTCTGACCTCGAGCCAACAAAACAGACGATGGGAGCTTGTCCGCAACGGCGGGACGCAAGCGCAGATGCCTGCAAGCACCAATTCCTGCAAACCACACGACCCCGAGGCGCGCCGCGATCCGCCCCGACGCGGCCCCAGCGGCGGGTCTGCACGGGGCGCGCATCGCGATGCAAGCAAAAACATAAACGCTGCCTCGTGCGCGAGGTGGCCCTCTCTCGCGGGGCCGCGCGCAGCCGTGCACATGCAGTCGCACCCCCCCTCGCGCGCGCGGGCCCTTCGCGCGGGGCCGCGCGCCGCGAGGCGCATAAAAGCGGGGGGCGGCCCGCGCGCACTGCTCGCGCGCCCTCGCGCAGGCCAGGCGCGGGCACGAAATTTGTGCCCGCGCACAACGCAGTACAAGCGAGCGCGCGCGCCGAAAAACGACCCAGGACGAAAAAGCGGCCTTGGGGAAGTTGTCCACACCCCCGAGTCTACGTCGAACGAATGGTAGCGCCGGATTTCTGTGCGAGCGGGGTTGAAACGCGATGTCAGATCGGGCCCTGTGACCCAGGCGTTGCAATTGGTTCACACCGCGCGTTCTCGCCTCGTTCTGGGCCCCAGGCCCCTCACATATCGATCCGGCTTAGAAAACCGCAGCATCTGTCGCCTCTCCGGGGCCACCCAGCGCCTGACGCCGAATGTCAGCTTGTGATTGACCAATCCGTGGGGGGGGCGAGCAAAAAAAAAAAAATGCCCCTACTCGGGCGAATCGCGGGGTGGCGCCCGCCAGATTGAAAATCAACGGCGGCGGCGCCCGCGATTATCGCCGACGCCCAACCGCCAGCGGGAAAGCGACAGACAGCACGTACTGGGGGAAGGGAAGGGGGCGGGAAGCAAAGGCGGCAGAAGCAGGGACCGTGAGCCAGGGCGACACCCGCTCGAAATGAAAAAGAACTGCTGCCGGCGCTCGCCCCGCATTTTCCGTGCTCTTGTCTGTCGAACCGATGCGTTTCCTTTGCCCTGGCCGCACCCAGGGGGGCGCCAGTTGCCCCGCGGGCCCGTGAGCAAGGCGGGACGAAAGGAGGGCGTGGCCAAGCGGGGATTCGCCCAGCAGCTCACATCGCTGATTTTTCGAGCGCCCCCTGGCGCCGAAAGCGGCCATGCATCGAGGACTGGCCCCTCGGCGGGGCGACCGAAACCAGCTGCGCGCAGCAGGATTCGCAACCCCCCCTTTCCTTCCCCAGCTTTTCGCCCGACCCGAACAGAGCGGGCAGTCTTGCTCCCCCCCTCTGTCGTGGTTTCTATAGTCGTGTTCGACGACGACGACGACGACGACAAAGACGACGACAAAGGCGACAAAAACGAAGACGACGACGATGACGACGACGACGACGACGTCGACGACGACGACGGACGACGACGACGACGACGACGACGACGACGACGAAGACGACGACAAGGACGACGAAGAAAACGACGACGACGACGACGACGACGACGACCACGACGACGACGACGGCGACGGCGGCGGCGACGACGACGACAACGACGCCTGAGAGGGGGAAAAGATTCGCCTCGGATGTGTATGACCCCTCAACTTATATACGAAAGTCCATCGTTTTGAGGTTGTCATGCAGGGAGGGGGGTACACGCACCCCTCGGCGGCGCCAGCGACGACCCCCTGGCGCGCGTGATTAACAAAAATATTTCGCGCCCCGCGGGATCTTTTCATCAGCCTCGGGAAGAGGGGTCCAGCCATTTCCTCATCACAAGCTGACACTACCAGGACTAAGCTGGATCGAACCACGAAATCGAGTGGAATCAGAAACGGATCGGATCGCCAAGGAGCAGTCCCGAATCAGATCCGAATCGGATCGCCGCACCTAGCCTTCGGTCGGGCATGTCCTCCTACAGGCGGAGTTCGGAAAAATAAGCACTAGTCAAGAACGGTTCGAAAATAGTTGAATTGGCTCTGAAAAGAAAAAACAAAACTCTGACTATTTTTATGTATTTTCGAAAATTCCTCCTATACAAGGACAGGCCCGACTTAAGCCGAGCTCTGGCTGGCACCGCCCGGTGACGGCGGATCGAGCGGAATCGAACCCAATCGGAGCCGCGGCCCAGGCCGGCGAATATCGAACCGCATCGAAAGGGATCGTAGACGCACCGTGGACGGACACAGCCGATTCACAAACCTCCTCGCACGGGATGAAAAAATTGGACGCCCGAAATGGATACAAAAAACTTACAGAAAGCCCAACAGCAAATGTTGTCCAAAACCGACAGCGGCCGCTGTCGGGCAGGCGGCTGTTGGGCAGCGCACCCATTTTCCCCGCACCCATCTCAATCCTCCCGAAAAACCCACGGACGGCCACAGGACCGTCAGAAAACGACGCGAGACGGAAAAGGGGCCCCAGGGAAAAGGTCGAGACCTCCAGGGCTCGACGTCCCGAATAAAGGAGAGAGAGAAAAAAAAAAAAAAACAAAAAAAAAAAAAAAAAAAAAAAAAAAAATGGTTCCAACTTTCCATAAAAACAGATGCCCCAGCAAAGCCCCGGCAAGGGGTGAAGAGGCGGGTCGAGGAGCAGGCGGTCTGCTAGAGAGGGGGCAAGGGTGCGAGCACGGCCACGTGCACCTTCATGTGTTGCCCATGGGATCCCAGAGGTCGCAGACTTGCTAACAGTAGGAAGGCGACGTCCTCCGGCCTAATGAAGCTGCATGGACGTCTTCCGGCCTAATGTTGAAGGTCTTATACATGTATGTATGTATATATATATATATATATATATATATACATATATATATATATATGTATTACGTATACTTGTATATATGTTGTACATACAACATGTGAAATACATACATTCATATGCATATATGGGTTTGTCGTTTTGGGTTGGTTTGGTTTGTTGGTTGATTGCCTGGTTTGTTGGTTGGTCGGTTGGTTTGTTGGTTGTTCGTTTGTTTTTTGTGTTGGTTGTTTGGTTGGTTGGTTGCTGAGTTGGAAGTTCGTTGGTCGGTTGTTTGTCTGGTTGGTTGGTTGCTCGGCAGGCTGCGTTGATGCGTGGCTTGTGTGTTTCATTTGCGTTGGCGGTGGTTGTTGGATTGTGCGAATGGTGGTCGTTGGTTGGTTGTTTGTTGTTGGTCGTTGTGCTTCTCACCGCCGCGCGGTGATTGGTGTGCTTCTCACCGCCGCGCGGTGATTTTCTCACCGCCGCGCGGTGATTGGTGGTGGGTTGTCGTTGCGCGGGTCGTGGGCGGTTGCTGGCAGGCCACCGCTGCTGGTCGCCGCCCGTCGGCGTCGCCGTCGTTGCCGTCGCCGCCCCGCCGTCGTCCGCCGTCGCGCCGCTTCCCCGCCGCCGTCGTCGCCTAGGCTGTTGGCCGCCGCCGTTGCCGCCCCTTCCCTCGCCGCCCGCCGTCGCCGCCCGCCGTCGCCGCCCGCCGTCGCCGCCCGCCGTCGCCGCCCGCCGTCGCCGCCCGCCGTCGCCGCGTCGCCTTTCCGTCGGCGCTGGCCGCTGCCGTCGTCGCTTCGCCGTTGGCCGTGTCGTCCGTCGCCGTTCCCCTCGCGCCCCCCCGTCGCCGCGCCGCCCCCCCGTCGGCGGCGCCAGGGGCGCCCCGCGCCCAGGCGCCAACAACGTCGATGACATCGACTGCGCCTCGGGTAGGGACGGGGGGGGGGCAGGAGGGCACGACTAGCAGGGGCGCCTAAGGGGGCAAACCAAAAAGGGGAAGGAGAACCACCCAACGCAGAGCCAAAATCGCTTGAGCCAAAATAGCTACGGCGGAGAAGGCGGCTAGGAGAAGTAGCGGGAGGAGGACGCGCGAGGGCGGGCGAGAGTCCAGCGCGGAGGACAAGGGAGAAGAGGAACTTGAGCAATGGCTGAGCCGCAGGCGCGGGCCGCAGCCCGCCACCAGGGCTTGAGGGAGACGCGCGCCACGGCTGCGGAGGTCGAGGTCGTAAGCTTGGGCTTAGGCCCAGGCTTACGAGCTCAACAATGGCCACGGAGGGGGATCGGGGAGAGAGGGGGGGAAACGACAGTCCAGCGGCGGCAGCACGCACGCGAGGAAGGAGGAGGAGGAGGAGGAGGAGGAAGAGGAGGATGAGAAAGAAGAGGAAGAGGAGGAGAACGAGGAGGAGGAGGAGGAGGAGGAGGAGGAAGAAGAAGAGGGGGGATGAGAGGACGTGGAAGAAGGAAAAGGACAAGGGGAGGCAGGATGGAGGGCGGTGGCAGGAAGGAAGGAGGAGGGAGGATGGGGGAAGGGAGGAGGGAGGAGCAGGAGGAGGGGGACGTCCGAGGAGGTTGAGGAGGAGGAGGAGGAGGAGGAGTGGAAGGAGGAGAAGGAGGAAGGGGAGGAGGAGGGGCAGGGGAGGAGAAGGGAGGAGGAGGAAGAGAAGGAGGAGGAGGAGGAGGAGGAGGAGGAGGAGGAAGAGGAGGAGGAGGAGGAGGAGGAGGAGGAGGAGGAGGAGGAGGTCGAGGAGGGGGAGGGATTGCGAGGAGGAGGAGGAGGAGGTGCCTTCCGTCTCCCACCCTGTCCTCCTCCTCCCGACCCTTCTCATCCTCATCCTCCTGCTCGTCATCATCATGGGCATCGTCATCGCCGTCATGTTCCTCCGCCTCCTCCTTAGTTTCCTCTCATCCCGTGTTTCTCCCCTCCTGTTATTCCCCGTTTCTCTCATCAACCCCCCCTCCTCCTCCTCACCATCCTCACCATCATCATAACCGTCACCACCATCATCACAACCATCCTCCTGACACTCCTCATCATCAGCATGACCACCACCCCAATCATGTTGATCCTCACATCGCCCTCGACATCGTCATTTCCCTCACCCTCTTCATTGACCTCGTCCTCACTCTCCGTCCAACTCCCCCGCCTCATCCCTTGCCTCCCGACCCTGCCCCCCTGATCATCCTTCTCCTCCTCCTCCTCCTCCTCCTCGTCCTCATCCTCATCCTTCTCCTTCTCCTCCTCCTCCTCCTCCTCCTCCTCCCCCTCCTCCTCCTTCTCCTTCTCCCTCCATCCCTCCTCCCACCTCCCCTTTCCTCCTCCCCCGCCTCCTCCTCCTCTTCCTCCTCCTCCTAAGTTTGTTTGGGCGTAGCCCCCTCATCATCCTCTTCCGCCCCTCTCTGTCCTGCTGCTGCTGCTGCTGCTGCTGCTGTCGTTGCTGCTGCTGCTGCTCCTCCCCCTCCTCCTCCTCCTCCTCCTCCCCCATTCCCCTCCTCCCCCTTCGAAGGAGCGAAGGAGCAGCGGCCGCCGTCGCCGTCGATCCTGGGCGGCACCAGCCGCACAACTCTCATCTTTCTTCCTCGTTGTTTGGGCGTGACCCTCCTCATCTTCTTCCCTGAGCAGCGGCCGTCGTCGCCGTCGATCTTGGGCGGCGCAGGCCGCGCAGCTATCGATAGAGGGGAGGTGGAGGTGGGCGTTTTTTTTTCTTTCTCCATGGCCCCAGGGCCCCCTCTCGTCACCACGATTCGCCAATCGAAATTCGCGTCCATCTGAATTGAAAAACAGAACGGGAGGCGAGGCCCCGCCGCCGCGAGGCTCCCTGAGCGCAATGCCCTAAGACGGGGAGCCTCCCCCTGGGGCCTTTCCTTGTCCTCCAATCGGAGGGCAAGGAGGGGCGCGCCCATCGATGCCCTCCAATCGGAGGGCAAGGAAGGGCCCCCCCTCTGCCGACCTTCCGACTGGAAGGTGGGCGGAGGGACGGGGTGGGACGGGGTCCTCTGGCTGCAGAGGCCCATTGCCGATCGGGCCGCGGGGTGACGCACGTAGCGCGCCCAGGTAACAGCCCTTCCCATCCCTTGAGGGGGGAAGAAGGGCTGTTACCACGACCCCCACGGCAGTCGGACTTACAGGACTTACGTTGCCTTTACCTCCTATTGTGCCCGAGGAGGAGGAGGGGGGGAGGAGGATCCAAGACAGCCCCCGAGACGCCCTCCAAGACTGCCTCCGAGATGCCCCCAAGACATTTCACCAAAAAACCAAGAAGAACCCGAAACCCGAAGAAGCCCACAGAAACCTAACGCATGACAAACACCACAGACCCTGAACGTCCAGCAAGACTTCCCAAGACCCGCCTGGCACCCAAGCACCCTAAAAGCCCCGAGGCCCCGACAAACCGAAGTGCCTAAGAACTCAAATACCTAAAAGCTCAAATACCTAAGAGCCCCAAGATCCCCCCAAGAGCACCCGAGGAGCCCAAAATATTGACACCCTAAAGAAGCCCACTGCGAAAACGCGCCCACAAGCCGCCCCCAAACACTGAGGATTTCAACCACCCCCGCACAAAGGGTCCGAATGGACCGAACTCCCCAGACAGCCGACCAACCTCCCCATAGGCCTCCAAGACACCAGGGCGGTTGGCGCACAGCCATTGAACTAGATTGGAAAGCGTGGCAAACATGTCTTGCGAATGGATGCGAGAATGTGCAGAAAAAACGGGGTGCACCCCGAGCGCTGGAGCAGGCGAGCTATCCACTTCCATCGTGTAATCCGGTCTTCCTCCTCCCCCCTCTCCTCCTCCTCCTCCTCCCCCTCCTCCTCCTGCTCTCCATCCTCTTCCTTTTCAGCCCCCTTCCTTAATTAGACGCGCTCGCGCCCGCCTCCACCGCCTCCTCCTCCTTCTCCTTCTTCTCCCCCTCCTCCTCCCCCTCGTCCTCTCTCTCTTTTTGCGCCCAGGCCTCCTCCTCACCTTCCTCATGTCCCACCTCTCTCCCCCTCCTTTGCCACCCTTCTTTCTGAGCCTCGGGCCCCAACCACCTCTTTGGCAAGAGCGTTCGCGCCTAACCGATCCAGCCCCACTCGATCTCTTCATCGAGTATTTCCCGAGCGGGGTCGCCATTCTCTAACACGGGACCTTCGAAGCTTGCCACGTACCACCAGTTGTGGTGTAAACCAACTCGCGCCAGTTCCTTCATCCATTCGTATGTCAGGCTTCCGCTATCCGCCCTAGCGCGTCGGGTCGACGCGCTCAGAAGTGCTGGCCAACATTCGGGGGGGGGGATGAAGGACCAGGGCGAGCAGGAGGAGGTGTGGAGGGGTGAAGAGGAGGAACAGGAGGAGGAGGAGGAGGAGGAGGAGGAGGAGGAGACGCAGGCAGGAGGAGGAATCGCCTGTCACAGGTTATCGCGCACAATCTTGTCCAGCTGAAGCCAACAGTAGCGCCGAGACGTGTTCGCCAAGAGGCGGATCCCGCAGGCTATTTACTGATGAGGTCTAGGTTCCCCTCCTTCCTCTTGCTCTCTCCCCTCCTCCTCCTCCTTCTCATCCTCCTCCTTCTCCTCCTCCTCCTCCTCCTCCTCCTCCCCTCCTCCTCCTCCCCTTCCTCGTCCTCCCTCCCTCCTGCTACTGCTGCTGCTCCTCCTCCTCTTCCCCCCCTCCCCCTCCTCCTCCTCCTCAGCCCTTCTCCTCCCCGTGCCCCCTCATTCGTTTGATCCCTGGCTTCCTCGGGCCACGTTGGCCTTCGTGGCGGAGGTGCCCTTATAGGGCGCGTGTCGTATGGATTCTGGTAGTTGGGATCGGAGCTGAAACACATCGGAACCGACATGCTGATTGAGCCCCAATCTCAGGACGCGGCTCTATCCCGCCTCCGTGCTTGGCCCAAGATATTATCCACCCCCTTTGTTTGAAAACGCATGCCCCCTGCCCCGCGGGTCACGGCAGAACGTTTCTTACCAGGGCTCAGGCCCCTCCCCTCCTCTTCCTCCTCCTCCTCCTCCTCCTCCTCCTCCCCCGCTTCTTTTTCCTCCTCCTCCTCCTGCTAATTCCTGGAGGCTATAGCTGGAGGCACCCTCTGCTCCTCCCCTCCACCGTTTCCTCCCCCTCCTCCTCCTCCTCCTCCTCCTCCTCCTCCTCCTCCTCCTCCTCCTCCTCCTATCCCCCCCTCCTCGATCCCCCTCCTCCCGCTCGGCGCGCCGAGCAGAGTGCGGGGAGGCCACTGCGACCGCAACAAGTACGACCGACACGGCGCGCTCGGGGGTCGGGGGGGGGGCACGAGGAACGAGCATGAGGGGCCGCGGGGGTCAGCATTCTTAGATGCCCTTCTCAGACGACGCTCCAATCCCGAGATGGGCCTGCAGATCCAAGCGGGCAAACACCCCCTTCTCCTACACGCCCTCTCTGGCATAGGAAGCCTCTGCCAGGGACGCGATCATGCAATTCAGGGTTTCGTCGTCCCAAGTTGCATATAAGCGAGGGTGGCCGAAGTACTCGGTCCTGCGGGGTTGCCGAACCAAACAAAGAAGATGGCAGGGGATGTAGTGACGACCGGAGGCTTCGAAAAACAAAAAAAAATCTTAGAAGGCAGTTCTCGATCCCGCCCTCGTTGACCCCCCTCTGATTGATCGCGCGAGTCCTATCAGTGAGGTGCCACATCATGTGATGCTTTGGCATTGGCTTGATTCCAGACATCTTCAGTGATCTCAAGTGGCGCATGCACAAACGCCGCAGCTGCTGGCACTCCCCAGGGTTCGGGACATCGGACAGAGATACCAAATACTTGTCCCACTCCCCCAACGCCTGCGCACACTCCAAGAGCTTTTGCCCCCGCTTCAGAGACCCATGGAATTTTGGCAAGCCCTCCTCGACACACCATCGAAACAGCCAGCGTGCCTCTCCAGCTTGAGTTTTCAGCTTCTCTTTGAACATCGACATGCTCAAGCAATCGATGACTTCGGGGTTGTTGCCCAACAATCGCTGAGAAGAAAAATAGCCGTCTAGTTCGGCCGTTAACTTGCTCGCGCAAGCCGCCTCTCGCATAGACACTTCGGGGAGCGTGGATCCAAACAGTGGGTTCTCTGTTGCCAAAGCCCAAACAAAGTTCAAGACGACGCTGGCCATAACACCTAAACATACAGTGTGCATGTAATCTACCCCGTAGGACCCCACGATGGATATCCCCAGCTCAGCGTCCAGCAAATCATTCCGAGCCGTCGTCCTGGATTTTTTATTGCGCCTCCAGAAGCGTATCCAGCGAGGCACCTCCAACAACGGATATTCAGCGACATCCTCAAGCCCAGGCTGCGGGGGAAGCAGGCCCCCCTTCATGATGTGGGAGCTTTCTGGGTTGATGGGGGGGCAACTGTAACCAGCGCACAAGCCGTGCCCATTCTTGCGTTTGTTGAAATACAGCTGGGTCGTCGTCAGGACCGTCGCCCATTCCTTCGGGGCGCAACCTCATCTGACGCACTGCCCAGCCTTGGGGGTCGGAGGGGGAGAGGAGAGAGGGATCAGGGGGATGGGTGGAGGAGAACAAGGGATGAGGAGGAAGGAGGAGGAGAAAAAGGAAGAGGAAGGGTGAGGGAGTGTCGGTGGTCACCCCCGATGGTCCTCCTTTGTATTTATGTGAACCCACTTCTCGGACTCCGCACAAGCCATCTCGTGCACATCAGAGCTGTGCGGTTCCCAAGGCGTCGTGTCCAGGGCAAGCTTGCTGGGACCAGTTAGCTTTTCTTTGGCAGGGGTGCCGCGGCCAAGCTGTTTGGCAGGATACCCTGAACAGCTTCTGATTGCCCTTACAGCTTCGTGTTCAAAAACCCTCGTCTCCCTCCTCGCACCCTCCTGGGGCACCCATATCCTCCTTCCCCTCCTGAGGCGCGCGTCTCATCCTCGACCTGTTCCTCCTCTTCCTCCTTCTCCTCCCCTGTTCCTCCCGCGTCCAGTCAGTCCATCCTGCTTAGCCCTCCCTCCCTCCATTCCTCCCTCCCACCATCCTTAAAGAAAAACGCTCACCTATACTCGTGCCGATTCGTCAAGGTCGCTGGGCATAACGGACACGGACAATGTTTATGCGACCATGTTGGCACGTTGAAATGCGATGAGAGACCTTCCCAATCAACCATCAATTGGATGATCGCCCCACGAAAACCAAATTGCGAACCAGATAGCGCTTGGCGCGCTGCTCCCAGGGCCTCACCATCAACGCCATATTCGGGAAAAGCCCCGTCTTTCAAGGATAGCGCACACCATTTCGCATAAGTGAAGATCCTGGAGTACGTGCAATGCCCCCTGCAGCCGCACTTACAAGCCAACTGTTTCCGCAGCACCAAAGTCACGCGCCTCCGACCACTTACCAAATTGACCAGGGACATAACTAACACTGAGCGTTGTTTACCAGATGAGGCTTGACCTCCATAGCGAGCGGCGTCCACAAATAGTCCCAGAGGCAACGTGAACACACCAGGGGGGGCATCTTTCACAACTGGGTGGCCCCAAAAAGAACGTGGCCACTGTCTTTCTGAGAACCTGCTCTGCATTGCGCCGAGGCCATGCGATTTGACCTCTTCATATAACAACTCGTGAAAAGGTCTCACTTGCAACTTCATGTCGTGTCGCAATCGGTTTGCGGTCGATTGCCCGGGAACTGATAACAGAAAGGGTTTTGTCTGGCCTAATTGTGCAGACGCCATTCTCCTATCTATGACCTCTTGATAATGGCCTCGCGCGGGGTCCCCTGGTTTTTTCCCCCAAGAGCAATCTATATGGGCCCCAGCCTTAGATGCCGTCCAAACGATCTCGCAAAACGATGTCGCCTCCAATCGACCAGTGCAATACAAACGCTGGAGTTCGAACAACAAAGCTCTGCCTGCTGCTCGTTTCTCCTCCTCGTCGCCACCGCTGGGGAAGGCGTTCGTGCGCCGCCGCTTATTGGCGGCCATCGCCAGTAGCTGGCGCACCGAGAGGGGAGGGGGGCCGCCGCCGAGACGGCGCTTCAATCGCGCTGGCGCTGCAGCGGCGGTCGGTGGGAGAGTCGGCGGGAAAAAATAACGTGAACCTCATTCTCGTCCCTCTCACTCCTCCACGACGGCGGCTGGGCAAAGTAGAACATAGGAGACCGCCCCCCAGGGAGCCTGGGTCAGGGGCGCTCGGGCCTGGATTTTGAAATGATTGTTCCTCTCCCCCTTCCCTCGCAACAGGCCCAGCGCGTGGGCGAGCTGTTCGTCGGACCGAGAACACGGACAGACTCACCAGGACAGCAGCGGCTTTCAGCGCTATTGGTTGTTGTGCATGCTTGATTGTTCGTGTTGGCTTGCTTGCTGGATTGCACGATGGATTGTTTGCATGCTCGATTGGTTGCGCCTTCAGTTTTGCTGCATGCATGGATGGTTAGTTGATCGTCTGCATGCTTGAGTGTCTGCGCCTTTTGCTTGATCGTTTGCGCATTGGTGCGAGTGCAACTCTACAATAAAATGAGGGCCGAATGCCGCCAGGGAGAAAAGTGAAATGAGAGCCCAATTAGAGCACCCAAAACAAAACGAGGACCCGATTTGAGGACCGAGCAAGGACCAAACCTCCAGAAATATACCAAAGAAAAGGTCACATGAGCGCACGGACGAGAACTTCACCGATCTCGCTGCGCATTGATGTTTCTTCTTCAGCCTCGCTCCCCCGAGGACGGGCGATTACTTCAAGAAGGCTCGCGCGGTCGTCGCCTCTGCCGCCCCTTAACGTGCTAGGTCGCAGCAGCCAGAGAATTCGAGAGAAGAGGATCTTGAAGATCTCGAAATCGAGCGATCGGATCTCGAAACTGCTTGAAATATCGTGATCTGACCTCGGAATCTGGTGATCGGATTGAGGCTCAGCGGTGGCTCAGTGGTGGCTTAGATTTGAGTGTTTTATGTGTCAACGATTGTTTGATTCGATCTCCTCTCGATCTTTCTCTCCTCCAGTCGATCCTCTTCCTCATCGATCGTTAACCACGCGTGGATCGAGGAGAGGAGAGGGATCGTTGGCTGCTGTCGGAGCGCCCCCAGCGGCAGCACTAGCCTGGAGCTGGCGCTGCTCGCCCCCGAGAGAATTAGGCTGCCTGCTTGCCCTTGCGCTTCTTGTTCGCCCCCCCCCCTGGGTCCCCTGGAGCGCCGAGTGCGCGGTCTCCGTGCGCTTGTTCTTCTGAACGAGGGTCTTCGTCTGTTCCTTCGGAGGGCGGCATCGATCCTCTTGCTGCTGCTCCGCCTTCGTTTTCTTCTGACCCTCCTCATCCCCCTGTGCCTTCTCCGCCTCCTCCTCCTTCCCCTCATCCTTCTCCCCCTACTCCTGGAGTCCATCCTGGCTCCTCCTGCTCGACCTCACCCTCCTCGCTCAGCGTGCGCCGCTGCCGAAAGGATGAAGGTAGAACGGCCAAGGGGGGCAGGCTAGGCACATCACAGTTCGCTGCCCCTCCGATCTCCAACCTCGAAAGCAGGCTCCGACTTCGGCGGGCCAAACTGCGGCCCCTCCCCCTCCCCCTCCACCTCTCCCCCTCAGAAGCCTCAAAGTAGGTGAGGTGTTTGGGTCCTTAGGGTCGTTCCTCCAGCTCATCCCCCTCGTCCTCCTCCAGCCCTCCTCCTCCTCCTCCTCCTCCTCCTCCTCCTCCCCCTCCTCCTCCGCATTGTCCTCCCTCGTCCAGTTCCTATTCTCTCGCTGCCCCGCAGGCCTCGATCGCCGTCTTCATCGACTCCAGCTGCGACAGGATCTCGGCGTCGCCGAGCCGCTTTATCACCGACGCAAGGGCGAGCGAGGAAGGCGGGGGGTTATGGAGGGAGGAGGAGGGACGAGGGGAGGAGGAGGTGGAGGAGAAGGAGGAGGAGGAGAAGGAGAAGGACGGGAGGAGGAGGAAGAGGACAGGAGCAACAAGGGAAGGCAGATGAGGTTAGGAGAGAGGAGGAGGAGGAGGAGGAGGAGGAGGAGGAGCAGCAGCAGCAGGAAGAGGAGGAGGAGGAGGAGGAGGAGGAGGAGGAGGAGGAACACCTCCGCGTTCGGCGTGCCCTTCGCCAGCAGGTGGCTCAGCTTCGCCCTCTTCAGCTCCGCGAAGAGATCGTTCTTCTTCTTCTTGAGCTCGCCATTCACGTCGTCGCTGGCGGCCCAGGCCCAGTCTTCGGACGAGGCGATGTTGTTGATGAGCTGCTTGGCTGCATCGATCGCCTTCTTGGCCGCGCTCACGAGCTTCTTCGCGTCGCGGATGGCCACCGCCGTAGGATTGGTAGCAGGCTTCGGGCGTGGCGTAGCTGGCTTCATCCCAATCGCCTTCGGTGCGTCCTCGTGGTTGTAGGTGACGCGAGTCTGCCAGCGCTTCGTGAACCTCTCCCTCCACTGCAATTCAAAGTATAAGAATTTCACTGTCTGGCTCTGAGGATCTAATTGGGCATATGGGTGCCCGAGTTCCAGACAGCGCTGAGCGATTCCGTAGACGCTAGCCACCGTCTCCGCGCCCTGGTGCCCCGCGGGGCCCCCCTCCTCGAAGCACATGCGAAGGACGGAGAGGAGCCGCCCTTTCTTCACCAGGCTCTCGTCGTAAGAGTCGATGCGGTCTTTGTGCTTGCGTGTCAATTCACTGAACTTCTCGGAGGCCCACTTCTTCTTGAAAGCGGTGATCTCCTTCTGGTCCTGGCCGCACGCCTGCCAATCATCATGCAACTTAGTCCCTGGCTTGCTGACCTCCCGCATGAACGTGTTGCCAAGTGCACTCCGCATTTTGAAAACCGCCCCTGCCTCAGCCATGTCCACGACCTCGAGGTCGCTCGCGAGGCCCTTGACCCTGCCCTCCCCCTTGATAGCCCGACGCAGCAAGGAGTGCTCGTTCGAGTCGTCCGTGATGTGGCTCGATGCCGCAGTTAAGCAGCCCGCCGGTTCCTTCTCCTTCTGAATCGCCAACCTCGCTAAGCGCGTGGTGGCCTGCTTCAAGATCGCCATCTTGTCTGGAGTCTCCTGTGCAAATGTCTGGCTGGCCTCAGGCGTCTGCGGCACTGAAGGCGAGGCTGCCTGTGCCTTGCGGTCGTGCTGGACGATGGCGCTTGCTGGCTGTTCTCCTGCCAACGCTGCGCGGACCCTGGCGTCGCTGGACTGCGAAGGACCCTTGCTCTGGCTTTTGAAACCCTTGCCCTTGAAGCCCTTACCCTTGAAGTCCTGGCCCTTGCAGTCTCCGATGCTCTTGAAGCCCTTGCTCTTGCCCTCGCCCTTGCCCGCGCTGCCGTCGTTCTCCGCCTGGCCGTTGCCCTTGCCAGAACTAGCGCCGTCAGCGCTCGGCTCGCGCCCATCGCCGCGTCGCGGCGAACGGCTGCGGCTGCAGCTGGGCGCGCGGCTGCAGCTGGGCGCGCGCCTCGACCGTCTCCGCTGCACGTCACTCTTCTCAACGAAACTCATGCGCTGGGTGCGATCCATGAAGACGCCATCCCAATCATGGTCATTCTCGTGGTCTGACTCGTGGCCACTCGACTCATCACCATCACTTGGTGGCACGTAATCATCGTCATCGTCCTCCAGGGCAGCTGGCTTCTCCGCGGCAATCGGGTGCTCCGCGGCAAGCGGGGGCTCCACGGCAAGCGGGGGCTCCACGGCAATCTGAGGCTCCGCCGCGGCGCGCAGAGCCGCGCCAGTCTGATTGGCCCTCTGACTCTCGGGGCTGCTCAAGATGTTTACGGGGCCAGCGACGCCCAGGAAGGTCTCCTTCTGGCCGCCGTCCTCGATGGAGTCGGGATCCACGTCATCGCCTGGCGGGCGAGGCAGAGCAAAACAAAATGAAGGACGTGTGAGGGGGGGGGGAGGGGGTGCGAAGGAGGAGGAGGATCGGGATCAGAGGGAGGAGGAGGAAGAGACGGCGAAGGAGGAGGAGGAAGGTAGATGAGGAGGAGTAGGAGGAGGGAGAAGAAGAAGGAGCAGGAAGAAGAGCAGGAGCAGAAGGATGAGGAGGGTGAAGAGAAGGAGGGGAGGAGGAGGAGGAGGAGGAGGAGGAGGAGGAGGAGGACGAGGACGAGGAGGAGTAGAGAAAGAGAAGGAAGAGTAGGATGCAGGATGAGGAGGACAGAGGGCACGCCTTCGCCGAAGTGCCGCGGCGCTGCGGCGGGCTTGGCAGCGGGCAGATCGACCGCCCCAGCCGCCGCGAGTTCAGCTGCATCGCCAGCCTCCTGCCTTGCCTTCCAGGCCGCCCACTCCTCTGCGGACATGTCGAGGCTGTCGCCGTCGTCCGTGTTTTTTAGAGCAGCCTCCTGCTCAGTAAGCCAATCCTCCCACTGCTGCGAGGTCCACTCCTGCTCCTGCCAGCTCGCCCCCTCAGCGACGGTCTGGGTCGTGGCTTCGTCATCCTCGATCGGCGTCGCCATGGCACGCGTCGGCGGCGACATCTCGAGTCAGGGCCAGGGGGCCAGGGGGGGTGCCGAAACGACCTCGAAGCCAACGCAGCCTTGGACGTACAGCAGAATTTCCAAACAGAATTCAGCTCGTGTCGAACTCGGTCTCTGTAGGATTTGTGGGTCTGGGGCGTCTGCTCTGGCCGTTAGGAGGCACGTGGGTTCTGAATTTCGAGTGGGATCCACCGCGTGGCGACGGTCGCCAACCCCCCTCGGATCGCATTCAAAAACCAGACCCCGTGGATTCGACCATGGGGAGGTCGTTAAGCGCAGGCCAGTCGGATTGGCATCACAATTTCGCTTCGAATCCAGCGATGCGGTTTTGAGGACTCGGTTGTCGGGTCATGGCGACGAAGTGGCGAGGGTCGTTTCTTTGTTTTGTGAGGGACGCGCTCGCCACCGAAGTTAAGAGAGGCGGCCAATCCGTCGAGCGGCCCATGCGGCCCGAGGCCTCCTTACCAGGCTCGGGGCGGGGCCAGGGGCAGGATCCTCGAGGCGGGCGGGGGAGATGGGTGAGGGGTGCACGGAAGGCGAGGGAGGAGAGGAGGATAAGGGAGAGGGAGGGTCACGGAAGGAGTGGAGGGAAAGGATTCAGAGAAGGTGATGGCCGCCCGACCGAGGATCCAGATCAGCTCCTGGACGCGAAGGCTGCCACCAGGCTGCTGTCGGGCGGGGGGGCCTCGCTGATGTCGTCGTCCTCGCCCTTTGGGAGGGAGGGAAGGAGAGGGGGAGGGGGGAGGGAATGGGGGAGTGAGGGAGGGAGAGAGGGAGCCAGGGAGGGGACAGGGATAGCAGGAAGGAGGGATCCAGGAGTGAGGGAGGAGGGAGGGGAGGAGGGAGGCGGGAGGGAAGGAGGGAGGAGGAGAAGGAAGAGGGGACGAAGGAGGAGGGGGAGGGGGAAAGTCGGGCCCCCTTCCTCCTCCTCCTCCTCCTCCTCCTCCTCCTCCTCCTCCTCCTCCTCCCCCTCTTCCACCCTCCTCCTCCTCCTCCATTCTCCTCGAGCTCCTCCTCCTCATCCTCCTTCTCCTCCTCCTCCTCCTCAAGCTTCTCCTTGTCCTCTTCCTGCTGCTGCTGCTGCTGCTGCTCCTCATCCTCCTCCTCCTCCTCCTCATCCTCCTCATCGCTCCTCTGATCACTCCGACTTTCGGAATCCAACCCGAGCCATCCTGCTCTTCTGGTGGCCCCACCTCCTCGCGAGCGGCCTCCTCTGCTGCCGAAGGCTTCGCGTGAGCGGCTGGGCGCTTCGACATCGTCCTCGGCTTCTTGGGCGGTGGCTCCTGCTTCTCTGATGGCGAACTGAGGCTCTCGGGGTCGTCGTGCTCTGGCTCCTCCTCCTCGCCGCCTTCCTCACCCTCGTTGGGATCTTCCGCCTCATCCTCATCCTTCTCGTCGCTGCCACCGCCTTCTTCGGATCCGTCTCCCTCTCCCTCGAGATCATCGTCTGAAGGGTCATTGTCGGGATCATCGCCACCGTCGCCGTACTGCGAGAAGGAATCCTCGTCATCGCTGCCCTTCGCTGCGGGCTTCTTGGCCACGGGCGCCGCCGCTGCAGGCTTCTTGGCCACGGGCGCCGCCGCTGAAGGCCTCTTGAGCATCTGCTGGCGATGGCGCTCCTCGAGGTCCAGCTTGTTGACCTTGACCTGCTGCCAGGCGAGGTTGCCCTTCGCGAACTCCTTGACCTGACGCATCAGGAACTCTTTGGCGACTGACTCCTCGACGTTCCTGTGCGAAATCTGCGCCTTCTGCGCTCCGTTCACCTTGAACGACAGGCCCCACTGGTGGGTCTTGTCTGAAAGAGTCGCCAAGGCCTCGACGGATCGCCCTCCTCCATCCTCTTCCTCTCATCCGTCTTGTCTCTCTCCTCCCTTCTCCTCTCTGCTCCTCCCTCTCCTCCTGATGCGTCTCCCCCATGCCTGCCTCCTCCTCCTCATCATCATCTTCCTCATCTTCCCTCCCCCCGGGGGGCCCTCGATCCCCGTCCTCCCTCCTCCACCTCACTCCTCCTACTACTCATCCTGCTCCTCCTCGTCCTGTTCTTCCTTTCCCCCCTCAGTGTTCTTCCTCCTCCTCCTCCTCCTCCTCCTCCTCCTCCTCCTCCTCCTCCTCCCCCTCCTCCACCGCCGCCGCTCCTTCTCGCACAGCTCGACCTTCTCGCCTGCCACCGACACCGTCTTCAGCAGGGTCGAGGCGACCTTCTTCTCCGTCGACGCCGCCGAGCTGGCGCCTCCTCCCTCGGGCTTCTTCGCCAGCTTCGACGCCACCGAGCTGTCGCCACTCTCCTGGCCAGCCTTCGCTGGCTTCGACGCCACCGAGCTGTCGCCACTCTCCTGGCCAGCCTTCGAGGGAAGCGCCTTCCACGCCTCCACGGTGATGCCGCTGATCACGCGCTCCTCGGGCGGGCCCTCCGACTCCCACACCCCGACGATGTTCCCGTCCTTGATGTACAACACCTCCGTCGTCACCTTGCGCTTGTCGCCTGGCCGCTTCATCCAGGCCACCTGCTCGACCGTGTCGAAGCCCGTCACCGTGTCCCCGTCTGTGACGCCAACCTCACGACCCTGGAGCTTGCGAAGGTCGCAGTACCACTTGGGCGGCGGCTTCCGCGTGTTCTGCGTGAGCTCCTTCTGCCGAGGGTCATACAGGTGACGGAGCATCGACCGAAACCTGGAGGGGATCCTCATCGCCCTCTTCCTCCTCCTCTCCTCCTCCTCCTCCTCCCTCCCTCCCTCTCCCTCCCTGTTCCGTATCCTCTATCTCCTCGTGCCTCCTCCTCCTCCTCCTCCTCCTCCTCCTCCCCCTCCTCAAACCTCGTCCAAGTGCCCTCACCGTCCATCCCCATCCCGCTCATTCTCATTCCTCTCCTCGTCTTCCTACTCCTCCTGGCCCACCTCCTCCTTCTCCTTCTCCCGCCGCCCCAGCCCCCCGACGGTGGAGGTGCTGCCGCTTCGCGGGCAAGACGGCGTTCCGCGAGAGGGCCAGAGGGAGACGGAGGATGAGTAAGAAGAGGAGGAGGAGAATGAGGAGAAGGAGAAGGAGAAGGAAGAAGAGAGGACGGAGGAGGATGATGAGGACACATGGACGAGGTAGGAGGAACGGCAGGAGGAGTAGGGGGAGGAGGAGGACAAGGAGGAGCAGGAGCAGGAAGAGGAGGAGGAGGCCCCCCTTTCGAACAGCAGAACTTCAATGCGTTCTGCTCCGCCCACGTCGCCGCCTCGGCCTCGCTGAGCTCGAAGAGGGAGGCCTTCTCCTTTGCCACCTCTTCGAACGCGAGCGACGCCGTCTTCGCATCCACTGCGAAGTTCGGCGCCAGCTTCTCGACCTCCTCGATCATCTTGGGGGAGGGAATCAAGTTCGCCCGACCCCCCTCTGGCTCGGTTTCAAAATCGATCTCACTCGATCGATCTTACGATCGATCTCACTCCAGTGATCTCACTATCGATCCCACTGTCATCCTCTTCCTCCGAACTCCTGCTGCTCCTCCTGTCGATCTCACTATCGATCTCACTCCATCGATCCCACTATCGATCTCACTCCATCGATCCCACTAGCAGCCTCACCATCCTCCGAACTCCTGCTGCTCCTCCTAACCCCCTTCTCCTCCTCCTCCTCCTCCTCGTCGTCCTCCTCCTCCTCCTCCTCCTCCTCCTCCTCCCTCCTCCTCCTCCTCCTCCTCCTCCTCCTCTCCTCAATCCCCTCCCAGTGTTTCTTCATCTCCCAATCACCTTGTGGTGATGATGGACCTGCGCCACGCACTCGTGCGTGAAACGGTCGCTCCCTGGCGTGAACGGCGAGAACGCGCCCGCGCTCAAGCGCCCCCCTGCGCTCGCCGCTAACTCCGCCGCGGGAGCCGAGGGCGAGCGCAGGGGCGCGTTTGATCGTGGGTGTGCTCTCGCTGCTCGGCCTGGTGCGCTCCCGTACTGCAGCCACGAGCGCTTCGTGACGAACGGCATGAGCGCGGCGGCCAGCGCCACCGCGTCCCTGCGCACGAATGGGGCGAAGGAGGAGGAGAAGGAGGAGGATAAGGAAGAGAAGGAGGAGGGGGGAGGAGGAGGAGGTGAAGGAGGAGGAGGAGGAGGAGGAGGAGGAGGAAGATGAGAAGGAAGAGGAGGTGGAGGAGGACGGAGGAGGAGGAGGAGGAGGAGGCGAGTGGGAGGAGGAGAAGGTGAAGACGCGCGCCTCAGGAGGAAGAGGGCGAGGAGGAGGCGCGGGGGACGAGGAGGAGGAGGAAGAGGGGGAGGACGACGAGAAGGAGCAGGAAGACGAGGATGACAAGGCGGACGAAAAAGGAGGAGGAGGAGGAAGAGGACGACGACGACGACCACGACGAGGGCAAAGACGACAAGCAGGAGAAGAGGAGGATCGGCCTGAGCCGGCTCCTCTCCTCGGCGCTGCCCTTCTTCGGGGCCATTCGCCGCGAGCCGCCCACCGCGCCCGTCGGGCACGACGACGACGATCCCTCGAGGGCCCCCCGCCCTGTGGGCCGCGGCGACGGCGACGCCGACGACGGCGGTCGACGGCGCAGCGCCGTCTCCATCGCCACCGTTGCCATCACCGTCGCCGTCGGCCGTCGATCGTTGTCGGCGCTGCCGTCGCTACCGTCGCAGCCGCCGCCGCCGTCGGCGTCGTCGGCGCCGTCGGCACAGTCGCCGCCGACGTCGTCGTTGCCGCCGTCGCCGCCGTCCGTGGCGCAGTTCGGAGCCGTTTTGGCTTTGTTGGTTGGTTGGTTGGTTGGTTGGTTGGTTGGTTGTTTGGTTGGTTCGTTTGGCTGGTTCGTTGTTGGTTGGTTGGTGGTTGGTGGTTGGTTATTGGTTTGTTGGTTGTTGGTTGGTATGTTCGTTGGCGGTTGCTGTGGTTGGCGGTTGCGCCTTCGTGCATGAGAGCCGTTTTGGCTTGGTGTTTGGTTGTTGCATTTGTTTTTGGTGTTGGTGATTGTTGGTTTTGTTGCGTTTGTGGTGGGTGGGCACCGTGGTTGGCAGCCGCTTTGACTTGCTGGCGTGCCATGCGCGGCCGTGGTCGGTTGATTTCTGTGCGTGTTGGATATTATGATATTATGTATGTATTGTATATGTATGCATAAGATATGTATACATATGTGTATTATTTGCATACAGTGTATATATATATATATACATATATACATATATATATATATATATATATCAAAAGACATGATATGCTTATTCAACATCCTCCGGCCTATATGATGCAATTGAACATCCTCCGGCCTAGTTGCGAACATTTGAAAGCTGCCGGCTTAGAGTTAGCAAGGCAGCGACCTCTGGGATCTGGGATCGTGGCCGTCCGGGCCCAAAATTTGCCTCCGTCGAGGCGAGGGCCAATACGGTGATGCCATTTTTCTATCACTTCGAGCGCCAAGGCGCGTGCATGCATGCATTCAACCTCTCAGCGAGCGCAGACCGCTCGCGCTCGCTGCACAGAGGCGCGGGCGGGGCCCCAGGAGCAAGCCCCCGGACTAGGGCTCGGCATCCTGGGGCCCACTGTCCCCGCGCGTCGCTGCCGCCCTCTGCCGAGGTCGCGATCTAGCCGTACGGCCTGCATAGCTCCACGCAGAAAGCCGCCGCCAAGCCGTCCAGCTCCTGCTGCCTCGTGCGGGGGGGCTCGGCGGGGCCCCCGCGACGGGCTCCGCTGCGCGCGCCGCCGGCCATGGCGCCGAGGAGCTGCTGGGGCTTGGCCGCGACGCCCGCGGCTTCGCACTTGCCCCTCCGCCCCTGGGCCTCTTTCGTGGACTGGACAATGAGGCCCTGGCGGTCGCCTCGGCCCAGGGCGACCACGCCACGCCCCTGGCTCCCAGCCGCTCGAAGACGTCGAGGACGGCGGCCTGGGAGAAGTCCATGCCCGCAAGGATGTCGACGACGTGCCCCCTCAGCTCGGCCTCCGACCGCACCCTGAGGAAGCCGCTCGCCAGCTCCTCGTCGGCGGCGTCGGGGCAGGACTCGTGGTAGTCCACCTGCAGCTGGGCGCCGCCCCCCAGCTTCGCGGCACCCTGCTCCCTGCCGCTCTGCCCGACCCTGTCGTGCCGCTCAGAGTCGTGCTCGCGCTTCTCGCCGGTGCGCTGCTCGACTCTGTCCTCCTGGCTCGGCTTGCCCATCCGGTTCGGCAGCACCTGGCCCGTGAGATCACAGCGCACGCGTTGCTCGTCTGTGCGCGCTCCCACAGGCCGCACCGCCGCCTCCAGGCAGCAGGTCCCGATGGTCACCACAATGCCCTCGATCGCGCCGTCGCCGTCGGTGGCCTCCTTGTCCTCCTGCTTCGCGTCCACGCCCTTGGCGCTGTAGATTGCCTTGGCCAGCGCGACCCGCGGCCTCACGCCCTGGGTGTCCGATCCGCGCCTGGGGATCTCCATGGCCCCCTCCCCCACGACAGCGTCCTCGTCCTTCACGTCGTGCTGACTGCCGACCGCCTCGGCCGCTTCGGCCAGCCGCCAGCCTGCAGCCAATCCCTCCGCGAAGGCCTTCGCCTCCGCGTTCAGGTCGGCTACCTGCCCTGTTCCTGGCGCCAGCTCGCATCCTCCGAGTTGCGGCAGCGTTCCACTGCCCCCCGCCCAGACGTCGAGCTCCTCCCCGTCCTCCAGCCCCTCCAGCTCCAAAAGGGCGGGAGCGGGAGGCGCCTCCTCAGGCTCCTTCTCCCCGCACTCCCTCGGCATGGCCCCCAGCTTCGCGTGCGCGGCGCGCTCCGCCTCGACCAGGAAGCCCAGGCGGGGCCCCCGCGCCGCCTCCGCGATCTCCTCGGCGGAAGCCCTGAGGAAACCGCCCGGAGGGGCGCAGGCTGCGTGGAGGGCCGCGCTGCGGCGCTGGCGAGGCGCTCCCGCCACCCGCCGGCCCTCCACCGCGCTGACCAACGCCGGCCTGGCCGCGCGCTCGCGGTCCTGCCGTGACCCTGGCCTGCAGGGGCCCGCCACGGCATGGCACCAGGCCTCCAGCGCTCCCAAGCGCCGCCGCCTGGCCGCCCGCCTCGCCGCAGAGGGACCCAGCACCAGGACCTCCTGCTGCCTGAGCGCCTTGGGCTGCCAGCTGGCTGGCCGCCCCCCGCAGCCGTTGCGCCCGGCCGCCCTGGCCGCCGCCATCGCATGGCGGAGGCGCGCCGCCGCGGGGGACCCAGCTTGAGCCAAAATGGCTACGGACGGTGATGGCATTGGATAAGGAAGCCTTCGATAAGGATTCCAAGGCTTGGAAGCCAGTGGAAGGCCAATCGTGGATTAGCCATGGATCTCACCGCCGCCCTAATGAGATAAGCAACCCTCCAGGGTCTGAAGCCTCTTGGGCCCGTTCCTTCACGAACGCCCCCACCGCAATTCGCCAACCCTACCCCTACCCCCCACGATTTCTGAGGGGGAGGGTGGGGTTCACTTTGTTCGGGAGCTCCCGAGCGAAGTGAACCCCACCCTCCCCCTCAGAAATCGTGGGGGGTAGGGGTAGGGTTCGCATGTGGCCCCCTATGTTTTACCACTACCCCTGTAGCGAAGCGCCAACAGGGAATCATGGCGTCGGGGGTATGGGATCGGCTCTTCCCAGCCGATGGGGTCTTCCAGGGGCCCTGCGAGCAGGCGCCGGACCGATGAGGCGGCCCCCGGGATGACGCCTTTCTGCTTGCCTCAGCGGGCCGCGGGGACTCCGCGCAGTCGGCGAGTCAGCCCGCATCCTCCCGATGCGGTGGCAACAAACGCGCGCACACACACACACACACACACACACACACACACACACGCACACACACACGCACACGCAGACACACGCGCACACACACACACGCACACACACACAGACACACGCACACACCCACACACACACACACACACACACACACACAGCACACACACACACACACGCGCACACACACACACACACGCGCACACACACACACACACGCGCACACACACACACACATTTCCCGTCGGCGGCTGGGCAGAGGTCATGCTCCGGCGATGTGGCATCAGTGGGGCGCGCTAGATGAAAATTGGGCCGCAGTGCGCGTGAGGAAAGGAAGAGACCCCGGCGCGACGGGAAGAGAGAACACCGGGCCCGCTCAGGCCAGCCACCCGCTTCGGCAGAGAAAGCACCGGGAGGGGGGTGCCGGCCGCGGCGCCGGGCAGCAGCTGGGGGGGGGGAAGGCAGCCCAGCAGCGGAAGTTAAAAAGCCTGGTGGGGGAGCGGGTGCCACAAAAGGGCAAAGATGGACGACCAGCCCGGCCAATCAAGATCAGCCCGAAGGAGTAAACCGTGGGGGCCGAGGTTCGACGATCCGCAAGAACGACTGCAGGGGAAAAACGCGTCACGTGTGGATGCAGTCACCACACCGGTGGGGGAGCCGGCGGCGCAGGCGGGGAAGCCGGCCTGGAGCAGGGCGGAACGCAGGCTCCCAGGAGCGCGCTGCAACGAGCGCGGCAAGAGCAGGCCGGCGTGAGGGCGCTGCACCAAAGGACGAGCAGCGGAGCCACGCCATAGGTAGGGGGGAGCGGCGCGGTGCTGGGCAGGGCCAGCAGGCGGAAGGGCGGGCGCCGAGATCTGGTGACCTACAGTCGAGGCGTTGGCCTAAGGAACCGTAAGTAAGGAACGAGGCCCCTTTTCTCCATAAGTTAAACTT
>CAUYUJ010002028.1:85000-94409 GCA_963575745.1 Prorocentrum cordatum
CGACGCGCGCGTGTGCGCTTCGTCCCATTTGTTGCGAGGGATTCGCAAAAAAAGTCTTATGTTCGAACAAGATATGTCCCTGCGTATTGTTTTTTACAAAGGAACCTCAGGGGGGCCGATACCGGCCCCCCTGGGATAATGTAAATTCATATTTAGGATGGACATGTGGTCAGAATCATAAATGATTTACATACCCGAAAGGGGGGGATAACGCCAGGGGGGGTAGAGTCTATTCTCTTTTTAGAAAGGAGAATCAATGTGACTGTCTTGAAACTGTCTTCTCCACTGCTCGTGAAAACATCCCACTCTCCCACCCGCAACTTGGTCGCAAGACCTCCTAAGATCGTGACGGTAGGAAACAAGTGGCACTTGGCAACGACACCGACGCCGACAACGAGAGCGACAACGACGACGACGCCGACAACGACTACGACGACACCGACGACGACTCCGACGACTTCAACGACGACGACGACACCGAAGACAACGACGACGACGACACCGACGACGACGACGACGCCGACGCCGACCACGACGACGATGACGACGCCGTCGACGACGACGACGACGACGACGCCGACGCCGACGCCGACGCCGACGACGCCGACGACGACGACGACGACGTCGCCAACGAAGACGACGACGAATACGACGACGACGACGACGTCGCCAACGAAGACGGCGACGAGGGAGGAGGGAGGACGACGACGGCGACAACGACGACGGACGGCGACGACGCGAACGACGAAGAAGGAGGAAGGACGGCGACGCCGACGACGACAACGACGTGGGAGGAGGGAAGACGACGATGACGACAACGACGACGACGACGACGAGGGAGGAGGGAGGACGATAACGGCGACAACGACGAAGGAAGAGGGAGGATGGCGACAACGACGACGACGACGACGACGACGACGACGACGACGGCGACGAAATAGAAAAGACGGAGACGAGACGCCGACGACGGACGACGACGAAGACGAGGGAGGAGGCAGGACGACCACGGCGACAACGACGACGGAAACGACGACGACGACGCCAAAGAAGACGACGACGACGAGGAAAGACAGAGGACGACGACGGCGACGACGACGACGGAGGAGGGAGAACGGCGACGACGACGACAACGACAACGCAAGATCGCGCGTACACGCTTTTGTTGAAAACCCGCGTTGCGAAACCATGTGTGTTTGTATTTTGTTTGGACCATCGATTTTGAAACCCTTCCGAACCCGATGGTGTTTGAAGGATTTCGGCATGCATGCGCGCGCGACGACGCGTGCGCGTGCACTTCGTCCCGTTTGTTGCAAAGGATTCTCGCGACGGCACGCGCGCAAGGGCTTTCGAACGATTTCGACATGCGCGCGCGCGAAGCCCGTTTGGTGGAATCTTCTAAACATTTTGGACAACCGATGGTTTTCGTAAGATGTTGCATGAGCGCGCGCGCAAGCTTGTTTAGAAAATCCGCGTTGCGAAACCATGTGTTTTTGAATGTGTGTCGAGACGCTCGGTTTTGAAATGCTTCCAAAACCCAGCGTTTTTGAAGGATTTCGGCATGCGCGCACGACAACGCGCGCGTGGGCACTTGGCCCCATTTGTTGCAAAGGCGTCTTGAACACTTATGATGTTTGATAGACGAGTGCACGCGCATAGCAGATGTTGCAGAGGATGGAGGGGGGGAGTCATAAAATAGTCGCCGGCAGGAAGCCGAGAGACACCGATGCTCGAATCAAGACCGCCCTGAGGGAACTACTCTTTTTCGCAGCCGCATCCCAAAGCTCACCGAGCTCCTCTGACCAGCGATGTGCGATGGTCGCCCTCGCACGCGACCAGATGCCCGCTGTCGCGGGCAGTGGGCCGATCACTCGATCGCCTCCAGCGGCCTTCGGGATCGCGCAGCAAACAATGAGATGGAGCTGGCGAGGCCAGCTGCCGAAGCTCTCAGCGGCGTCGAGCACATCCACGAAGCCCCGGCGCCCCTGCCGCGGGAGCCTCTGGATATCCAGCGGCGAGAGGACGTCGGCCCCACGGGCCTGGGAGCCCGAGAGGCGGCCGACGAGGCTGTCCACGTGCTCCAGCTCCAGCGGCTCGAACGGCTGCCGCTGCGCCCCCTGCCAAAGCCGCTGCGTGCCCTGGATCCTGCCGGCGCGGCCCCCAGCTTTCGGCCTTCCCCGCCATCAGGACCGCAGGAGAGGCCGCGGCCTCGGGCGCGACCGACTCAGCCCTGACGCGGCGATGCAATGCGCCAGGGCGGAGCATCCAGCTGCCCCGGGCCCGCCGCGCAAAGGCCCGCTCAGCGGCGGTCACGCTGCGGGAGAAGGCCAGCTGCACCAGCACGCGCGCGCGCGCTCCACGATGCTGCCCAGCTCCTCCAGCTCCGCGACGGCGCGAGTGCTGGAACGCACGCCCTCCAACCGCGCGCCGGCGTCCTCCGCGTTCATGCGCTTCCCGAACATGACGCCCGTGGGCGGGCTCTTGCACTGCTTCAGCATCCTCTCGATGGCGTCGGTGCTGGCGCCCTGCGGTTGGTGGTTCACGTCGCGCTTGCGCAGCGCCAGCTTCACGTCGCGCTTGCGCAGCGCCAGCAGCCGCGCGAGGATAACGCCCATCGTCCACCACCATTCCACAGCAGGCGTTCGCACGTGTGCTCGCCCTGGCGATGGCTTGAGCCGCGCGCAGCTCAGGCCTGGCACGTCGGCTCTACCCCTGCAGCGTTGACGCGCAGCGGAATCCATGCCCTCGAACTTCAGCGCCGTCTCCTCGAAGGTGCTGACCCAGCGACCGCAGGTCGGCGACGGCCCTGACCTCCGCGCCCCCAGGAAAGGCCCAAGCATCGCCCACGCGCGACGGCGCACGCAGCGAGCCCAGAGCAGCCTCGGCATCCTCCCACGCCTCCTGAGGCACGTGGAACGCCACGGGCGGCTCGGTGAACTGCGAGTTGCCCCCATCGGAGGCGTCGGCCAGGTCGTCGAAGGCCGCCCGCAGGTTGGGATCGAGGCCTTCTCGACGCCTCTGGCGCTGATCACGCGTCCGATGCGACCGCTTCCTGCCCTCCTGCGGCTGCTTCCTGGAGCGCTCGCGGGACAGCAGCGCTTTTCCAAGGCACCTGCGGGCAGACGCGCAGCTGCAAGGACACCATCGAAGCCGCACTTGGCCACCGCGAAGTCGACGAGAGACGCGCCCGAGCCAGCGGCGCAAGTGACGTCCACGTCGGGCCTGGGAAGGACACCGTCCAACAGCTGCATGAACTGGGAGGCCTGCAGCTGCTCCATGCTGGGGTTCCAGTCGCCGATGATAGCCCACGGGTCGTCGAGCGTCTCGACGAATCGCCCGACCGAGCGAAGGCGCTCTGTGTTGGCACCCCCGAGATTGTCCCCTGGGAACAGGTAGAACGCGATGACAACGACACTCCCTCTCTGAAGGTGGAAGGTCACCGCCTGGAAGCCCTTGCAGGCTGGCGCACTCAGCACGCGCTCCCAGGACGTGGCGGCCGGGTGCTTCAGGACGAAGGTGGCATCTCCACCGCGGCATCCCGAGGCGGACTTGAGCGACGCAGTCGAGGGGGTAATCATGGCGCCCCAGCCGTCTTGAGCCACCTCCGTGCGAATGCCCTGAACTTATGCTGCCTTCTAATGCATTTCCGCGAAACACACCGCATTCTACTGTCTCCCCTGGGCCCTTAGAGAACCGAGAGACTTCGGGCCCCACTCTGTGGCACTACTGAAGAACACCGTGGCCGAGCCGCCGCGCGCTGGGCCTGCGCCGCAAAGCGCACCTCCACGATCGGGTCGAGAGGCATCTGGTGCGGAGCCTAGGCTGGGGGCTCCGCCGCCCCGCTGTTCAGCGCGGCATGGCCCCCGCCTCTGCCACGGGCTCTGGGGGCGGGATCTGAGGACGCTCAGCGCTCGTGCGTGCTGCTTGCTGCCAGGCGCTCGACCAGAATCTGGGCGGCTCTGGCCTGCGCGTTGGGGCGCTGGGCGTCGGCGCCTGGGGCTGCGCCGGTGGCGGCAGAGCTCGCAGGGGCCCCGTCGCCTCCACCCCTGTAGACGGTCGGAGCGGCTGGCCCCCCACTGACGGCGGCAAGACCGCCCGCTCTTGTTGCCGCGGCAAGGGCAGCTGCTGGCACCAAGCCGCCGCCGCGCCTCTTCTTGACCATGCGTTCCGCGTGCTCCTGATGCTGCAACCTGACCGCCTTCGCGACGTCTGCAGCCTTCTGGAAGACCTCCCGTGCCACGGTGTTGATCTGCTCCTCAAGCTCCAGCTGGTGACGCTGAACTTCCTCTTTGTCTTCTTGAAAGGCATCCTCATCGCCGACGTCGAAGATGGTGCCCATGTCGACCTTGATGGTGTCGCAGGCGCCGTCGAGGAGCGAGCCAAGAGAAAGGACGGGCTCGGCGGCCTTGGCCTTGGTCCTGTGGAACTGCGCCAGAACCTGGTCGTGCTGCTTGTGGAACTCCTCCAGCTGAAAAATTTCGCTGTTCGATGAGGTCCCTCTGCTCCTCCGCCGCCTTCCCCAGCTTGTCGAGCTGGGCGATGGCAGCCCCGAGCTTCCTGACATGCCTCCCCCCGGCGCAGGTAACGCTGGAGAGCTGGGGCGCCAACGGCGCGGCGGCGGGAGGGAGCTCGAGCCTGGTGGTGGCCTGCTGGCAGCGGCGCTCCAAGTTGGCGCTGCCCATCTTGGATTACCAGCCTCGAACGTATCCCTATCCCTAAGATTGACACGCCAAAAGGCGATGACAATCTTAGGGGTTCGCCCTCCAAAAATTATGCTAACGGAGTTCCCCACATAAAGAGATTAACGGTTTCGTGGGACCCATTTTCTTGATGCCCTCCTCGCGACGCAGGAGGGGTGGGAGGGGCACGAAACCATGTAAATAGTATGGTATTCCGATACCCTCCTCGCTCAGGCGGGGCCTCCCTGGAGGGGTGGGAGGGGCACGAAACCATGTAAATAGTATGGTATTCCGATACCCTCCTCGCTCAGGCGGGGCCTCCCTGGAGGGGTGGGAGGGGCACGAAACCATGTAAATAGTATGGTATTCCGATACCCTCCTCGCTCAGGCGGGGCCTCCCTGGAGGGGTGGGAGGGGCACGAAACCATGTAAATAGTATGGTATTCCGATACCCTCCTCGCTCAGGCGGGGCCTCCCTGGAGGGGTGGGAGGGGCACGAAACCATGTAAATAGTATGGTATTCCGATACCCTCCTCGCTCAGGCGGGGCCTCCCTGGAGGGGTGGGAGGGGCACGAAACCATGTAAATAGTATGGTATTCCGATACCCTCCTCGCTCAGGCGGGGCCTCCCTGGAGGGGTGGGAGGGGCACGAAACCATGTAAATAGTATGGTATTCCGATACCCTCCTCGCTCAGGCGGGGCCTCCCTGGAGGGGTGGGAGGGGCACGAAACCATGTAAATAGTATGGTATTCCGATACCCTCCTCGCTCAGGCGGGGCCTCCCTGGAGGGGTGGGAGGGGCACGAAACCATGTATATAGGCGGGGCCTCCCTGGAGGGGTGGGAGGGGCACGAAACCATGTAAATAGTATGGTCCGATACCCTCCTCGCTCAGGCGGGGCCTCCCTGGAGGGGTGGGAGGGGCACGAAACCATGTAAATAGTATGGTATTCCGATACCCTCCTCGCTCAGGCGGGGCCTCCCTGGAGGGGTGGGAGGGGCACGAAACCATGTAAATAGTATGGTATTCCGATACCCTCCTCGCTCAGGCGGGGCCTCCCTGGAGGGGTGGGAGGGGCACGAAACCATGTAAATAGTATGGTATTCCGATACCCTCCTCGCTCAGGCGGGGCCTCCCTGGAGGGGTGGGAGGGGCACGAAACCATGTAAATAGTATGGTATTCCGATACCCTCCTCGCTCAGGCGGGGCCTCCCTGGAGGGGTGGGAGGGGCACGAAACCATGTAAATAGTATGGTATTCCGATACCCTCCTCGCTCAGGCGGGGCCTCCCTGGAGGGGTGGGAGGGGCACGAAACCATGTAAATAGTATGGTATTCCGATACCCTCCTCGCTCAGGCGGGGCCTCCCTGGAGGGGTGGGAGGGGCACGAAACCATGTAAATAGTATGGTATTCCGATACCCTCCTCGCTCAGGCGGGGCCTCCCTGGAGGGGTGGGAGGGGCACGAAACCATGTAAATAGTATGGTATTCCGATACCCTCCTCGCTCAGGCGGGGCCTCCCTGGAGGGGTGGGAGGGGCACGAAACCATGTAAATAGTATGGTATTCCGATACCCTCCTCGCTCAGGCGGGGCCTCCCTGGAGGGGTGGGAGGGGCACGAAACCATGTAAATAGTATGGTATTCCGATACCCTCCTCGCTCAGGCGGGGCCTCCCTGGAGGGGTGGGAGGGGCACGAAACCATGTAAATAGTATGGTATTCGATACCCTCCTCGCTCAGGCGGGGGGCCTTCCTGGAGGGGTGGGAGGGGCACGAAATGTAAATAGTATGGTATTCCGATACCCTCCTCGCTCAGGCGGGGCCTCCCTGGGAGGGGCACGAAACCATGCACGATAACCAGTATATGGTATGGTATCTATGGTACGCCATGGTATGGTATGGTACGGTATGGTACGTATGGTGTGGTATGGTATGGTATGGTATGGTATGGTATGGTATGGTATGTGTGGTAGGAACTATGGTATGGTATGGTGTGTGTGTGGTAGAAATAATATTGTGCTGTATGGAAGATGGAGGGCGGCAATGATATGGTATGGTATGCTACGGTACGCCATGGTATGGTATGGTACGGTATGGTACGTATGGTGTGGTATGGTATGGTATGGTATGGTATGGTATGTCTGGTAGGAACTATGGTATGGTATGGTGTGTGTGGTAGGAATAATATTGTGCTGTATGGAAGATGGAGCGGGAGGTGGGTGGGAAGGAGAGGGTGTTCTGGGAAAACAAGAACCCCACTCAGGATGTGGGGAATAAAGGAACCCCGAAGATTGGCATCGTGATGAGGAGGTGCCCAGCATGGGGATAGGGATCTGTTCCAGGCTGGTAATTGGAGGCCATGGCGCGCAGGCTGTGGAGTTCAGCGGGCTCCAGCTCGTCGACCTGAGTAGCATCGCTCCCAGCAGCGCCACCATCGCCGCCAGCCAAGAGCGGGAGGCCGCAGCCCGCCGCCCGCCCATCGCCCACGGGGGCGGGGGACCGGGGCCTCGCTGCTCGGCAGGTCGTTCTTGGTGCCATAGCAGTGCTTGCACCAGTATACCACGACGCACGGTTGTTGGCGCACCCGCAGCTCGTGCACTTCCACATCGGCCCTGGCTGCACCCATGGCCGCGCACTCCTGGGCGCCATGCGGGGAAGCTAAAGGGAGGAGGATATGAGATATGAGATACAAAGGGGACGCAGTGTCCCTCCAACCACTCTACGAGCTCTCAGGAGGTCCCCCATTGGAGCCCTCGCCGGAGCTCTCAGGAGGTCCCTCGCTGGAGCCCTCAACAGGAGCCGCTCCTACACCTGACTGGACAATCAGGGAGGCATCCTTGGCCCTCTTTGGCAGACCTGCATAGCTCGGGACCTTACCCTGCTTGATCCGTGTGAGATTATGCTGCCCCCCTCTTGGTGGGGCAGCGGCACGGCACGGCCAGCCCAACCAGCTTCAGGGTGGCCGTCGAGCCGCACACATTGCAAAAGAACAGACTGTGTTCCTGCCAAAGATACACTTCATGAGACGGGTGGACCACTTGGTTCCCAAGGATCGAATACGAATTGCTCTTAACAATACTGCTCGGAACGCCCACCCCACCGCCCACCCTAGGTGCAGGGACGGGGGTACATGAAGACTCGGCCGCTCCCTCGATCCTGGATCCAGGAACCAAAAGGCGGCACGCAGAGCACAGCCAGCAACCACCCTGGACGGAGGTCCAGGCATGCTGGCTGGCCGCCAAGGCTCGGGTGAGCTTTGGCTGAGGAGCGGGCCGAGTCTTCGGAGGCCTCTTAGCCTCCCAGGCGTCGACCCCGAGCGCGTCAATCAGGGCCTTCCGTGCACGAGTCCTAACCTGCGCAGCGATGGTGTCCCAAACATCAGTGTGCGGGGCGTTGCCGACGAGCCCCCGAGAGAGGGCCTCTTGGGCCGCAACTTCCGCCAGGGCATCAGCACAGGCGTTTCCAGCGGCGCGGAATATCGCACTAGGCGAGACCAAAAGGTGGGCCTGCTCGTCCATGTGGGACGGGATCCACACAACAGAAATCTCGGCGGCTCCCTGGGGCCCTCTGGAGGCCAATCCCCGCTTCACACGAGCCCAGAGGTCCCCATTCACCCCAAGAGGAGAGGTCTGCCTGCCCGAGAGCCACCCTAGGTACAAGGCACGACTGTCAGCGTAAAAGACACAGGGGCCTTCTGTCGACTCGACGGCAAGGGCGAAGGCCAAAAGCTCCGCGCGTGGGACAGTCTGGCGCGCTGGCAGTCCGCCCAGCATGCCTCCCTCGAGGCGCCAGGCGCCCTCCTCCTCGTCAAAAGAGACGGAGCAAAAAGCAGCTCCGCAGCGGCGACGGCGAGGGTCCGCTGCGCCCCCCCCCCCCCCCCGCTGCCGTCTCCAAAAAGATGGAGCACTCCATCAGGTCCTCGAGCCCTTCGGAAGTCGCCAACCTCGAAGGACCACTCCGCGAAGTCCTCGTCGCGCAGCGGCGTCGCGAGGCGCAGCGCGGGGAGGCCGCGGAGCCACAGCGACGGCTGGCTCGCATGTTGGGCGCTGGCCTGCGCCGCAAGGTGGCTGGTGGAGTCGCACTTCTTGCGCCCTCGGTTCGCAGGACACATGCAAATTCGGTGGTACAAAGTCTCGTTCTCGTGGCCGCCGCGGGGGGCAGGTGACAGACTCCAGCTCGTAGCCCGCATCTCTCTGCCTGACCCGCGGCCATTGGCCACCTGACGTGGCCACGATGTTCTGCGCGTACATGTCCATCTGGCCCCTGGGGAAGTAGTGCTGCTGCTCACGAACGATGACGGTGGCATCAGCGCCCTCGCACAAGTCGTCACCGTGCAGGTGCTTGCTGGCCACGCCCCACATCGCCCGCTTGAGGTGTGCCACGAACTCGTCTTGCACCGCCGACGTGTCCATGTCCAGATCCTCGTGGCCAGGAAGGCGCCATTCGACGCCAGTGGCTGTCGTCCACGACCGAGCCGTAGTAGGTGCCCAGCCCGCGTCCAGTAGCATCGCCATGAGCGCTGCCACGGGGCCACACACAGCACGCCACCTCCGATTGGACCCTGTACGCACTAGCTTGGCCAAGACGCTGGGCCACGCACACTCGATACGCCTGTGGAGCTGCGGGGCCCGCCTCCAGAGGTCAAGCCATTCGCCCAAGAGCTGGCGCCTGAGCTCCAGTCCAAGCTCCTTGTCGCAGTGGAGCGTGGCCAGGAGGCTCGTGAGGCACCTCC
>CAUYUJ010002029.1:0-22500 GCA_963575745.1 Prorocentrum cordatum
CCCCCCTTTCGCCCGGCCCGATGATGGCCCGAGCGCCCGACAACGGCCCCCGGCCAAAGGCCAAGATCGAAGGAACACTCCTGGGCCGAAGACACCACCTCGCCCTTGAACTGGGAACCGCCGGCAGTCCCCGGAAGCCTCGACCCTTCCCCCATGGCCGGCTCTTCGTCCTGCGTCGACGCTTCACTGTCCCAGGGACCGGAAATGCCCAGCCGAGAACGGAAAGCGCGAAAAACCTCCGTCTTGAGGGTTGACGACGTTGGCAATCTGGGCACCCGTCGCGCGGCGTCGGCGCCAGCGGAACCCCCGCCGCCCGCGCAGGCTGGCGAGCCCGAAGCTCCCCCGCCCGGTCGCCTTCAGATCCGCCGCCCCGGCGCTGGCCGAGGGCCCGTGGGCGCCCATCGCGCTTCTTCTTGGCGCCCCCGAGAACTTCTTCTCTCGTCCTCGTCCTGCTCCTCCTCCTGACTCCTCCTCCTCCTCCTCCTCCTCCTCCTCCTCCTCCTCCTCCCCGTCCTTGCCCTCTTCGCTCTCCTCCCTTCTATGTACCTCCTCGTCACTTCCCTCCTCCCGGTCCTCCTCCTCCTCCTCCTCCTCCTCCTCCTCTCTTCCTCCTCCTCCTCCTCCTCCTCCTCCCCTCCTGCTGCTCTTCCTCCTCCTCCTCCCCCTCCTCCTCCTCCTCCTCTTCCTCCTCCTCCTCCTCCTCCCTTCTAGACCTCACAGTCCTTATCCTACTCCCGATCCTCTTTTGGCATCCGTCGTCGTCCTCCTACTCCCTATCCTCCCGATCCTCCTACTCCCGATCCTCTTTTGTCACCCGTCGTCGTCATCTGTTATCCTACTCCCGATCCTCCTCATTCTCTTATTCGTCGTCCTCATTTGTGATCCGTCCCTCTTCCCATGTTGGTACCTCGGGCCCAGCCTTTCTCCTGAGACTCCCTCACCACTTATCATGCTGAAGCTTGAAGCCTCCGAAAATTCCGCGGATGAAGGGCGACCATCTACACATTCGACAGCTACACGCCGCATTGGGGGCGGCCCGTGTTCAAAATGTGGCGCTCGCCTTAGCGCCAAGCACATTCTTTACAACTGCTTGCAACGGTTACACGGATGGGTTGGTGGCTCATGTTTGAGACGGGCTCCCTCTGAAGACGTCATGAGACTTGAAGACTCTGCCGCATGAAACCTCAACATGTGCACCACTTGTGCTGGTGGAGGGCGGACATGTTTCCAGTGGGCCTCGCGATTGAGAGGCCTTCGGCCGCTGTGATATGGCAACTAACCATGTGCGACAACGTGAAGGATGGGAGGCAGGTGTGCGTCACAATGTCGATCCCGCGTGACACGCCCTTGAACTGTTTGAGCACTCCACACTCTCACTCACACAGACAGAGTGCGGCCACTTCTCGAAACGGAGCTCTCGCCTGCCAGCGGCAAACACACGGGACGCTCGCAATTCAGTGGGGAGGGGGGCTTCCGTGGAGAAAATAAGTCGTCATCGGGGAACTTTGGAGGGGAGAGTGTACATAATACTCGTTATCCTCCTCTTCCGCCTCCTCTTCCTCCTACTCCGCCGTCCATATCATCCTTCAGATACCCTGTCTCCTCCTGCTGGTAAACACCTGTTCCCCATCCAGAACGCCATTACTCCACACATTTGACTTCACCCCGACTCTGATCGTTTAACACTGCAGCGTCCCTTATACATAGACTCCAAATCCCCCATGTTCGACCCCATACACCTTAGTGCACCGCATCCTTCACCTCACCACCCACCCCTCACCATCCTTCATGATGTCTGTCTTCATCATAGTCCTCCCCATCCTCCTCCCCCTACTCGTTCTCCTCCTCCCCCTCCTCCTCCTCCTCCTCCTGCTCGTTTGTCGGTTCATTCGCATTCAAAGCATGTGGTGTTAGGAGCCTCCCCCAAAGGAAAATCGATTCAAACGGTGGAGAAGAAGACGTCGGCGGCCGGCAGAAGAAACTCTCCCCCCACGATGGGCGTGGCCCACGCTCCCACGCAGGGGGCCGCAGGCAGGGCCGCTCCGCAAGACTCCGAGGGAACTCCGAGGCCCCACCCCTGCAGGCGCATTGCTTGATCAATCGTCATGCACAACCTCCTCCTCCTCCTCCTCCTCCTCCTCCTCCTCCTTCGCCTCCTCCTCCTCCTCCTCTGCGTGACCGCCCATGAATCAACGACAAAACCAAGAACTGCTGGCTTGTCCTGGTTTCCTCCGTCTTGGAGGAGATGCCCCACGCCGTCGCCCACTTTCATCTCAGAGCAGGCGTGCTGATTTCGAGCAGCAAGTCTCCAGAAGCGGTTGGGCTCCTGAGCAGGCTGGAACTCTGTTGCGGCGAAGCCTGGCAGCCCCTGTGGGTGAGCGCGACTGCGAAGTGGTCTCTTCGCTCTGTGCCCTGCTTTCGCCCTGCAACGGTTCGGTTCGGCATCCATGATCTTTGGGGAGGGGCGGCGAACAATCCGCACACCGTATCTTCTAACATGGTCGCTAGTCTGGCAGACCGTCGCTGGTCGTGCAGCCTTCAAGCGGTCGCCAGTCTGGCAGACAAGTCACGCGCATAGAGGATGCCCTCCCCCATGCAGCAACTCTCCGTCGGGAACCGCAACTGGTGAGCACCTGGAGCAGCCCGCTCAGACAAAAGGACAAATTTGCCGGCCATCAGCTGCCTGGGCAGAGACCCCCACTTCCTAGATGGAGGGGCCAAGGTGGAGTTGGCGGAGTCGGGGTCTGACGGCCTCGAAACTAATTAGAAGGGCAATTCTGATCTCGTTGACCTGGGCAGGCCTCCGAATGGCACTCGGCGGTCCATGTGTAAACTCATGAGCGGAGGGAGAGAAAGAGAGAGAGAGAGAGAGAGAAAAAAAGAGAAGCCGTGCACGTCAAAGGTGCATTGACAAGCGGTGAAGCAAGAACCACTGCCGGTGGCGCGGCTATGAAGCAGTGAGGCGCCAAGCCAAACACGACAGGCAAGGAATGGCGAAAGCATGTCATCATGAGCGGGTCGGTGGGCAAGAGTATCCCGCACACCATTCGCCCGAACTTCCTGTTGGGCCTGCCGCGGGGCCTCAGCGACATCCGTGCAACCCCCAGGGATCCGGGCTCGGCCGGCCGGGCCTCGCCGCTGATCGCCAGCGCCGCCGCCGCGTGTTTCAAGCTGGCGGGCGCCCCCCGTCCGCGATGCGCCCGGGCAGGGGATCCATTGTCTGAATCACGCGGCCCACATGCTTCTGTTAATCACAGGCTGGCATCGCGTGCCCGGGCCGCCGGGGGTCCGAGCAGGCCCGCGCCATCCTGCAGAAGGGGGGCCCGCTGCATGCGCTGGATCGGCCCGGGTCGGCCGTGGAACTCCGCGAGGCAAGCTTGGCGAAGGCTCCCCTGGACCTGACGCGTTCGATCGTGGACCCCTCGCTACGCATCCTGTTCTCGGACGACCGCCGGAAGACCGCCGGAAGACCGCCGGCGAGCGCGCGCCCCGCCGCGGGCGCTGGGGCCCGACACGGTCTTCGGCGGTGTTCGGCGGTCATCGGTGCGAAGGCGGGACATGTCGCGTGAGCAAGGGGTCCATGATCGAACACCTAGTGGGCCCAGTCATCAGGCTCTCGAGGAGGCCTGTGCTGTCCGGCGCGCGCACGCTGGGCACCCGCAGGGACGCGGTCAGGAGGCCGCACGCGTAGCTAAGACATGGTTCCTGCTCTGGGCATTCTGCCTATGCGACCACCCTTCCGGCGACGCGGAGCTTGTGGGTGGGGGGGAACCAACTGGCGACAACTGCGATCATTCGGGGATGGACATACCCCCCTTTAGCAAAACGTGGTTTAGTGAAAACGACCTGAAGCCCAAATCTGGCGGGCGCAAACCTGGAAAATAACGGCCACGGCGCCCTCTCGAGAACCGAAAACGGACAATTCACTAATCGACGTGTCACTGTTGGGGGTTCTGTCCACCCCCGAATGATTGTGATGGTGTCGACGCTGGTGAGGCACTCGCGAGCCGGTGAAGACGCACGATCACAGTGCCGGCGACGATGCAGGATGGCGACCGTGAAGGTGACAACGCGTGGCTGTAATACACCCTGACGAGCGGGGCGTCGGTCTCACCGTTCCTCTCATCATGGATCCACCGATAGATCGATCGAAATCACTATAGATCGGCCCCGCCTTCCATCGATCCCACGATCTCTCTCTCTCTCTCTCTCTCTCTCTCTCTATATATATATACATATATATATATACATATATATATATAATTGATTTCACGGAGAAGCCACGGGCGAGCCGTCGAGGCCCCCTCGGGACTCCAAGAAGACACCATCTGGACACCATCGGGACACCTGGACACCATTGGAGGACACCACCGGGACACCATCGGCACACCATCTGGGCACCATCGGGACCCCATCCGGGCACCGCGCGGACATCCCCAGGACACCATCTGCACACCAAGGGGCTCACAATGTGGACACCATGCGGAAGCCATGAGAACACCATCGGGATAACATCTGGGAGCCGTCGGGGCACAATCGGGACACCGGCGGGGCACCATCGGGACACCATCGGTGTTCCGTCGAAACACCATCGGGACACCATCGAGATAGCATCTGGAAGCCGTCGGGGACCACGAGGGCACCATCTGGACACCATCGAGACACCATCGTGACACCATCTAGACACCATGTGGGCACCATGCGGACAACGCGTGGACACCATCGGGACACCATCAGGGCACCATCGGGGCAGCATCGGGACACCATCGGGGCACCATCGGAACGCCACTGGGGCAGCCATCAGGACAAGACCTGGGCACTAGTGGGACATCATCGGGGCACCATCGGGGCACCATCTGGACACCATCGGGACACCATGTAGACACCACGGGACATCACCCGACACAATCGGGACACCATCGGGGCACCATCGGGAAATCATCGGGACACCATCGGGACACCCATCGGTGCACCATCGGGAAACCATCGGGACACCACCGGGACACCGCCGAAACACCACCAAAACGGCATGTGGACACCTCCGGGACACCACGGGACACCGCGGGACACCACCACGGGACACCATGGGACACCACGACGGGACATCCTCAGCCATCGCCGGCCTAGGGGGGGAGCGTTTTTTGGTCTGGCGGGGCCTCAGCCAGGAAGGATCGTCCCTCTCGCCCGGCCGCGCAGCTTCGCCCCGCGCGCAAGTGCGACGCGGATGCGAAACCGAAACCGATGTCCCAGCGGGGGGCTCTTCGTTCCACGTCGACCTCACCCCCCAACGTCCAGTGACTGATGGTCGGAGAACTCGCTGTGCAATCAACCACCTTTCCTTGCGCCTGGTCTCGGGTCGGGCGAAAGGGGGGATAGCAAAGGGGGGGTTTGAGAATCAGCTCACGTAGCTGATTTTCCCCGCGCCTCCCGGCGCCGGGAGGCGCCCATGTATCGAGGAATGGGCCCCTCGGTGAGGCCGAAACCAGCTGCGTGCAGCAGATTTCGTAACCCCCCCTTTCCCAATCCCCCCCTTTCGCCCGGCCCGATACTGAGCACCGCGAGCGTGCTGCTTGCACCTCCTCACGGGGGATCCCCCCAAACACACAACCTTGCGAAGCCACGCGGAATCCGCCCCTGAGGGCGCGGGCCCAGGCCCCTGTTGAGGCTCGAGGCGAAGTCAATAGTTCAAGGGGCCCACAAACACACAAATAAATACACACAAATAAAAAGATTCCCCATATTTTCCTATATTTTCTGGGTTTCTGTCTTCCCCCCACTTGCCATATTTTCGCATATTTTCGGGGGAATCGCCGATTAATGGTGTCTGTGTGTTTTTCCCTCCTGAAGAGTCCTGAGACGCGAGATCGATCCGCGCCGACACAATCGGACGAACCATCGAAGCCGCGGCACTCCGGCAACAACATCCGAAAAAAAGGGGCTCTGCTGATTCTGGGGAGGACAGCGCTGTAGGGAGGAAGGGATGGAGCGCGGTGTTGCGGCGTCTGCGCGCGCCCGCCTGCGCCGAGAGAAGCACTGCAACAGCACGGGAGCTGCGTCGGCGACCCCCGCGTACAAGCATTGCCAAGCGACGTGGACGCAACAGAGCGGTCGCCATCGTTGACTTTGGCCGGGCCCCCAGGGCCTCGCAGGGGGCAAGACTGCCCCGGCGGGCCTCAAATCGAGTCGCACGCGCGAGACGCGGCGGGCAAGTCCATCGTTCATGGGGCCCTTGTCGGCGAGAGGCGCCCCGAACATCTCTGCGCTTCCGGATGGCATCTGCGGGCGCTCCGCAGACGCCGGTAACCATGTCGTCGTCTACTGGGCCAAACGCTGAGCCCTCGGCTACCTTCGCACTCCCTCGCGCAGGACGTGCCGTCGAGACTGGTTTGCCCGCGTCCAACTGCAATCCCTGGAAGCAGCGTGCTGACGCGCCACGTCAAACCTGGCGCCAGCTATCCCGGGCGCCTGAAGTTTGGGCACCCGAAATGGGTACCGAAAGAATGGGTACAATGCCCAACAGCAAATGTTGTCCCAAACCAACAGCGGCCGCTGTTGGGCAGGCGGCCTTCTGTCTCGAATGGACACAGGCCGCGGCGGCGCGGACAGCGAGCCCTGTTCAAAATGAACAGGAGCTGCTGTTGGGCATCGTACCCATTCTTTCAGTACCCATTTCGGGCGTGCAGATGAAGCGCACCGCCACGCGCTCCAAAGGGGCGCGGGATCGCCGGCGAGCGCAGGCGGCGCAGCGGGCGAGATGCTGTCCTCGGAGGGGGGAGCGAACGGCCCTTGGGCGGGAGGCACGGGGCGCGGATGCACTGACTCTCGGGCTGCGTCTGGACGCCCGAAGCAAAGCAGCGCGAGGGCCGCGTAGGACACGTCGCAGGCGGAAGCCGCACCTGGCTTCGACCCAGCAAAATTCCAGATTCTCGCTGCGGCCCCAAGAATAACAAGTCTGCGCACCTCGCACTTCGGAGCATGGCCACGATATGTCGGTCGACCACGCGCCCCCCCAGAATGGGGCGCTCCGCAAGCTGCAAGACGATATGCTGAAAAGCCTCTGTGAATGGAAGCTCCGCAGTCGCTCCCCCGAGCTGCTCCTCTTCCACGGGGTGGCCGGGTGCGCGTTTGCTCGCCGCTGGGCCGAAGGCGGCGACTACGTTTGAGAAAAATAGGGCCCCCCCCCCCCGATCTCCCCATGGGCGCCAAGCGGGCAGCGCGACTTCCCGCGCGAAGGCGAGAAAAGTCATTGCCTCTCCCTGCCCCCCCGCCCACTCTGCCTGAGAAACACCGCGCAGGGGCCCGGCGCGCCCGCGCTGCATCTGTGAAGGGGCCCCAGGACACACAAATAAGTACACACAAAGAAAAACATTCCCCATATCTTTCCATATTTTCTGGGTTTTTTCCTCCCCCCCACTCCCCATAGTTTCCCATATCTTCCTGGGAATCGCCGATGAATTGTGCCTGTGTGCTTTTTCCTCCCTGACTCTAGAGGGTGCCGTTGGAGAGGGGGGCGCCTCTGGAGACGACAGCCAAACAGACGTCGCCTCTGCAGTCGAGAAGCCAGACGGCCGCCAAAAGCTCGAGTCACGCGGCTCCCGCGCGAGCGCCCCGTGCGCGGGGCGCTCGCGCAGGAGCCGCGCTGCGCCGTGGGCCGGCCCCTCGACTGCAGTCAGGCACGCGGCCGCATGGCGAAGGCTTCGCACTTGAGCAAGAATGGCGACGGACTCGTCGTCCTCGTCCTCGTCCTCGTCGTCCTCGTCCTCCTCCTCCTCCTCCGCCTCCTCCTCCTCCTCCTCCTCATCCCTATCTTCCTCCTCCTCCACATCCTCCTCCTCAAACTTCTCCTCCCCGTCGCAGCACCAGACGTGCCCGTAGGCTGGGCGGGGCGCTTCGCTTGAGAACTCAGTGGGAAGTGCGATCCAGGAGCTTGCAGATTCTGACAAATACACTGATGGAGGATGGTACATGTTGGAAAAATGGCTCTCGCCCAAGCGTCGCGCATAATCGTCTTAAGATATTGCAACAAGTACACACATGGAGACGGGAACGTTTTCGAACTAAAACCCTCGCCTCAACGCCAGGCACTCTCGTGTTAACCGACCAGATATGCACGAGGATGGAGCGCGGCTCCTATTCAAAATGGCGTTATCGCCTGGTACGTCCCCTAGAAATAACCACCACCACAAGCTTAAGCCTGCGCAGCTGCTACAAGGATGCAGCGCAACTGATGCTGGCAATTGGGGATGCCGCCCGAGACGTTGTCAGCCTTTTTTATGCCCAGAAGCTGCGATGCGTGCAACAGCTATTTCGATGCGGAGCGGTACTCCAGATTTCGTGATAAAAGGGAGGGGGTCTGGACCCTCCAAGACAAGCCATTTCAGACCCCCCGTGGGAGAACCCTCCAAAACATCGTCCCCAGACCCCCCCAGGCCCTCCAAGATAGCCTGGAAGAGACCCCCCCCGAAATGAGACCCCCCTCCCTTTATTACGAAATCTGGAGTACCTTTTCAAATTGTGTCTGTCGTTGGACGCTTCCTTGAGCTGAACGCCCGAACTTGCCGCGTCTCATACCACCCGAAATATATTGCAGGCGAGTGTGTCACAACGGAGCTCGCGCCCGCCTGAATCGCATGCCCATAGGGGCACCCGTCTTGCAAGAGGGGGCGATTGGCACAAGGAAAAGAGTACGACTGATGGGACCGATCACTGGTAATGGGGAAACTTCGGGCGGGAGTGGTGATTGCAGCATCGCTGATACAGATTGAGTTTAGTCTGGTCCTCGTCGTCCTCCTCCTCCTCTTCTGAAAATGGGCACCGAGAGGCACCGATACCTCCCCTGAACATAGGTTCGAGGGAAGCCCAGCCGTGGTAATGAAGAGCCTCCTGGAGACCCAAAGGGCAAACAGGAATTCAAGCACCTTCTCGGAACTCGATCCTCGACCCTCTTGAACCTTGAGGCTCCTCCTCCTTCTCCCCCCCTCGTCGCCCAGCCCAGCCGCGCCCCGCCACGCCCCGCCCAACTGGCCCCCCGGAGCGTCCCGCAGCCCCAGAAGGCACCAACTCTGGGAGCAATCCGGGCGGTCGCAGGAGTCTCTCGAGTCTAAGGAAAACCATATAGAAATATACGAGAGACGCTCAATGCCCGTCTACATACGAAAAATAATAACAAACACTACATCAACACCAACGTTTTCTCGGATCCCCCTCCCTGGGGCGCGCAGCGCGTCAGGGGCGACACCTGAGGCGCTGCCAAAAGGGGGTCCAACACCGCTTCAAGGAATCCTTGAATTTGGAGATTTGGTTTTTGATGATCTGGGACCTCCCCCCCGTGGGGGCGAAACACATCCATACCTACGGCCTCGCAGGCGGGGCCCCCGGGCCGCGTCCCCATGGATGCGGGGCTGTGTTCCGCGAATGCGCCACGCGGAGCACAAGCACAGGGTCGAGTCGCGCCCCGCAGCGCAGACCGCGAGAGCGTGGATGTGGACATGCTCGCCGCCCTCTTCGGTTCACAGTGGTGTGGCGACAGACGTGGATGTGCTGGCGTGGGTATGAGCACGGACACGTTCGCCGCTCTCTTCTGCTCACCGTAGCGGTGTGGCTTTTCATCCCAGAGGAGGAGGGAAGGAGGAGGAGGGAAGGAGGAGGAGGAGGTGGGAGGAGGAGGAGGAGGAGGAGGAGGAGGAGTAGGAGGAGGAGGAGGAGGAAGAGAAGGAGGAGGAAGAGAAGGAGGAGGAGGAGGAGGAGGAGGCAGACATGTAAGTGCCGCCGTGGGTATGAACGTGGACACGCTCGCCGCTCGTGGCCCCAGGGGGGTGCCCCATCCTCACCTCGGGGGGGCCAGAAGCACAGGCGCGGCGGCAGCCCCACGGGATAGATCGACTCCAGCGGCACGCCCAGCACCTGCGGTCGCCGGCGCCTCCTCCTCCTACTCCCCCACCTCCTCCTCCTCCGCTTCCTTCTCGATCCATCCCCACCCTCTTGCTCCCTCTCGCTGCTTCCTCGCCTCCCTCCTCCCTCTCCCTCCAGACCATCCACCCCTGCCCCTGGCCATCGCTCGGACGCCCCTTCCCTGCGTGTGTTTGTTCGGTTTCGTGCGTGGCTTTTTCGCCAAATGATCCAGGATGCTCCTCGATGGTCCTCGCCGAAGGAAAAAGTGCACACGTCCGAGCGATGCCAAGGCCTGGGGGTGGGCCCTCCCCTGCCTCAAGGCCCCCCCCCGGCCGTGGGCCCTGCTCTGCCGACCGGCCCTCCCTGCCGCCTGCAGGCATCTCCTCGGCCTACAGGCCCTCCCTGCATACAGTCATTCGTCCTCCTCCTCCTCCTCCTCCTCCTCCACCTTCTCCTCCTCCACCTCCACCTCCTCCTCCTCCCCCTCTCTTCTCCTCCTCTTCCTCCTCCTCTCTTCTCCTCCTCCTCTCTTCTCTCCTCCTCCTCCTCCTCCTCCTCCTCCTCCTCCTCCTCCTCCTCCTCGTCCTCATACTGGCTCGATTGTTCGATCGATCGATCCTCCTTCACCTCCTTCTCCTCCTCCTCCTTTTCGTCCTCCTCCTCCTCCTCCCTCACGCCCTCCTGCTCCCTTCTTCCTCCTCCCTTCCCTCCCCCTCTTGAAAGGAAACGTGGTGAGGGGACTGGGGACTGGCCCATTGGGGGAAAGACCGAGCTGGACTTGGCGATACATCGCCGATCGATCGGCGATTTGCCCCCGACATCAGGTCCGCACGTTCTTGGGCGGGGGGGGGGCTATCGGATATCGGGCCCCATGGGCGACGACTGGGCGATTAGGGGTCGCTGCACCCCTCCCCTTGGCGCCCTTGACCCTACTGCCAGGAACTTTTGCATGGCTCGTCGCCGTGGCGGCCCTGGCATCACGCCGTGCCTTGCGAGCGGATGGCGTGCCACTCCGCTCCGCGGCCCGGGGTGCTGGGAAAAGCTCGGGATGGCGACGCCTCGAGACCAGGAAGCGGATAGCGCGTAGCGCCGGAGCGTGGTGGGCCAGAACCGGCGGAGCGACGCGCGATGCAAAAGTTCTGGAGCCCATCGGCAGTGAGTGGGCCATGGGGGTCGATGCACTCCCCCGTCCTCCGCCTCCTCCTCCGCCTCCTCCGCCTCCGCCTCCGCCTCCTCCTCCTCCTCCTCCTCCTCCTCCTCCTCCTCCGCCTCCTCCTCCTCCCCCTCCTGCTCCTCCTCCTCCTCTTCCGCCTCCTCCTCCTCCTCCTCATCATCATCATCATCATCCTCTTCCTCCTTCCTTGGGCCTGCAGCGGCGGCAGCAGCCCTGCTCGCGCCCGGGCGAAGGAAGAGCCCGTCGGGCGGGCACGGCCCGCCCCCGAACCGGCCGCTCGCGAGATGCCCGGGGCTCGTCATACGCCTGCTGCCGCAAAGGCGAACCGCGTCCACCCCGCCCTAATATGAGGAGGAGGAAGGGGGAGGAGGAGGAGGAGGAGGAGGAGGAGGAGGAGGAGGAGGAGGAGAAGGAAATGGAGGAGGAGGGACGGATGGATGGATTGAGAAGGACGTCATCAGAGGAGGCCCTGGCGGCCGTCAGCACGCTGACAATCACCAGGGCCCCTGGTGTCAAGAAGAGAGCCCCTCGCCGCCGCGCGCACGTGACCGCGGGCGCCCGTGGCGACGAGGGAAGGACCCCGGAGAAACCCAGACAGGCATCCGTCACAACCCTGGCCTGCCCCACGGCTCAGCCAGGGGAGCGGAAAAGAACCCCCCCCGCGGGGACGGACGGGCGACCAGACGGCCTCCGCAGGCCGCCCCCAGGAGGGGGACACGGGCACGCGCACCAGCGCGAGCTGCAGACCACACAAAACGTCGAGGCGGACCCAGCAGGACAGAGCGAGGGCCCTCGCCTCAGCGCCTGTGCGACCTTGTCGGTCTCGACGCCTGCCCGGACGGGGCGCCACCCACGCGCCACCTTCTCCGCCAGGTCGAGGGTCTGCTGGCAGGCAGCGGCGGCGTCGGTCTCTCCTCGTCTAGCTTTCTCTCGGCGCGAGCGCCGCTCGGAGGCTCGTTTTCTCAAGCTCCGCCTCCGATTGCTTGGGCTCCAACTCCGCGACCTGCTGCGCCAGGTGCTCGCTGCCCCTGGTCGCCGAAGTGAGCGCCGCCCTCACGGCATCAGGCTCGGCTTCGAACCCTGCGACCATGGCGTTGACCTCGGAGACCGTCTTCGCGATGTTGTCCAGCTGCTGCTGCAACAGCTTCACTTCGGCTTCCACCGCGGCTGTGGGTGCCGTCTCGGCCTCAAGCTCCGCCTTCAGATCCGAGATCTCCCACTGCATCTCCTTGATGGTCGCCTCGTTCAACAGGAACTTGCCGCCGTCGATGTCCTCGCACTGGGACTGCATGCTCTCGATGCTGCGAGCCACCCGTCGTCGAGTCCGTCTGGTCCGCGATGTCCGCCTGCTCGGACACGTTCGCCTTCTCGATGGAATCCACGTCCGCGTGCCGGCGTCTGCGGCCTCGCTGCCGCCGCCTCTTCTCCTCGTCCTCGTCCTCGTCCTCGTCCTCCGGGTTGACGGCCGCGAACGGCCCCCGGGACGGCAGGGAAAAACCTCCCGAGACGGCGCATTGGACCCCACACGAAAAACAGAGAATGATGGCCCCCAGTGGGAGTGGAAGAAGCGGAGAGTCACACACCCGATCGATACCCCAAACAACGACAAAAAACACCGAAACCCACCACAGACAGACAACCAAATATCCATTATTCAGGGCATATGCTACTCCACTTCCGCCACCCACCCACCCGCGACCAGGCCAGCCCGCTGCCCCACCGCCCTCTGCGTTCCAGCAACAACCCCCGCCGCGAATGGGTTTGGGGGGAGCAGGCAACCAGAGGAATCCGGCGCCGGGCGCAGTGAGTTTGCTCCCCCCAGATGGTCCTTAAAGAAGGCCGTCGGCGCTGGGGCCATCGGCCCGGAAGCGCGGCAAAACGAACGCCCAAGCTGGGCTGTCCGTAACGCTGGAACCAAGGAGGGTGGGCGCGGGACTAGCGCAGGTCGCGACACCGTTGTGCCCCAACTCACTTCTTTGCGTGTCGTCGATGCGCAGGGGCCAGACTAATCTATTGAGACACGCAACCAGACATTAATTCACAAAATCATATGTTGGGTGCTTCGTTGTTGGGTTTCCAGTGCGCACGTCGAAGATCGCACCTGATTCACCGAATTGCCTCAACCAGCTACTTAGGGTCCACTACGGGCACCACATCGGAAGCACACGAACAATTAGACAGAATAAGCCGGGTCGCCTGGACCATGGGCACCCCCGGCCTCCCCCCGGATGGGGCCGAGAGGGAAAGAGCCGTAGCCCCAACCGCCCTCTCTGGCATGGGATCCAGGGAGGTTTGAGCAGTCCCGCCCCCGCACTCACAATAAGACCAGGAGAAGGGACGATCACAATGTGGCACTATCCGCCAGCGCCCGAACATACAGCACAAGTCCCCTCCCCGAGCATAACCCGTTAGGGGGCGCCCTCCTGGGGAGGGCGTCGGTTAGCCATACCCCTTGGGGGATACGTTGCCCCTGACGCGGCCGCTCAGCCACCGGGGGATCAACAGTGCGACCGCCAAACCGAACCCCTGGCCCCCGCGCCCCTCCAGGAGAAGGAGGGGGAGAAAGGGAGAGAGGAGGAAGGGGAAAGGAGGAGGGGGAAGAGGGGGAGGGGGACACAACGAGGGCCGGCAGGTGGTTTGATACGGCCGCCTTGTCAACCCCCCAAACGCATCGACTTAGACTCCTGACTGTGAGAACCGTTGACAGGCCGAGACTCGTGGAGGCCTCTGCTCTATGCGTCAGCCGCCTCTTCTCCTTGGGCGGCAGGTCGAGCACCCCGGCGCCTCCTCCGAGCTCGACGCGGGCGGCGAGGTTGCGGTCCGGGCGCACGGCTCCAGGCACTGGCCGCCCAGAGACCTACAGCACCAACGCCTGCTCGATCGCCTGGAGCCGCGCCGAGACTTCCAGCTGGCCGTCCTCGTCGAGGAGCGCCGCCTTCACCGCCTGCTGGGGCGTGCTGCCGCGCTCGCCCTGGCCCAACAGCATGGCGCCAGTGCGGAGGGCTGCAGCGACGGCGGCCGCCACGCACTGCCGACCGCCTCCGCCCTCAGCCGCACCCGCCGCCGCCGCCCGAGCCACAGGGGCGAACGCCGCCACCGGGTCCCCGCGAAGGGGCGGGACCGCAGCCGCGCTCGGAGCCATGGCCGCGGCGTGAGGGGAGGCGCTGCCCCCAGAAGGGAGAGAGAGACCACGGACCCAACGCTGCCGCCCGCCTGGCGCCCAAGGCAGGCTTGAGCCAAAATGGCTACGGAGGGGGATGAGGAGGAGGAGGATGAGGAGGAGAAGACTAAGAAGAAGAAGAAGAAGAAAAATGATAATGAGGGGCCAGATGTCCGCTGGGGTGGAGGCCCGCCCCCGCGCACGCCTGCCGCCAGAGCTCCCGGAAGCGGCTGGCACCCCGAGGGTGCGACATTCTGCACGAGCCTTCCGCCACAGCTTCGGGCGCCGCGCGGGCGGGCGCCGCTGCGCTCCTCCAGTGACCACGAAAAAACACATCCCCAATCCCAAAATCGCGGATTCACCGAGGATTCGAAGATCGGCCAAAGATTTCGGGGCATGTTTTGCGTTCGTCGTCGTTGCCCTGGCGAAACCCTACCCGAACTCTCCCTCCCCGAAGTCTCGAGGCGCGCCCTCGCGTTTTTGGGACTGGGCGTCTGGCTTGACTTAGTGATCAAGAGGGCCGAGTACGGGAGGGGGCTGAAGGACAGCCAAAGGAGGAGGGCAGGCTCAAGGGAGAGCCTCGGGAGCAGATCCTTCGGCATCTCGCCGCGCACAAGTCGCACCGACTCGCGCATGATTCCGACCCTGGCCAGAAGGGCGCTAGCGCCGCGTCCAGTGTGGACGCCAGCAGCGCCATCTCGCAGAAGCTGGGCTCCCTGGGCGTCAACTGCAGGAGGAAGGCCAGCCTGTCCTGCCAGGGCGCGAGGCAGACCAGCTCAGGGCAGCCACCAGCGCGGCACGGAGGCCCTCTAGCACCGGGCGCAGCAGGACGGCTTGCGCAACCCCAGCCACAATGCACCCACTACACAGCGCACATAGGGGGAAAAGAAACCTACCTCGCTTTTGACCACCCTCGCTTCCAAGAGATACCAAACGATGCCAAATTGCAGCCTGTACTGATCAAGCCGCTTGACGAGGAGGCGCGTGGTATGGCTTGGTTTTGCCTGGAAGCGAAAGCGGGGTAGGTAATTCACGCTCTGAGCACAGGTTTGCACCCGGGCCCTGGACCGGCGACCACCGAGGTGCCCAACCTGTAGGTAGCCGGCACAAGTACGAGCCAAAGACCGCTGCCAACGGGCGGCCCACGTCGACCGTGGCCACGGTGGGGCACGCGCTCCGCCTTGGAAGGCTGCGCAGTGCGGAACCAGACCACCGTGGCGCGCCGCAGCAGCGGCCCAGTCTGCGCGGCATCGCGCCGCCAGCAGGCCCCTGCAGTGCGCAGCGTACTCCAGCCGGGCGCCCGCGGTGGCGTTCCACGCTGGTCAGGCAGGCAGGCCGCGCTAGGGGAACGAAGAATGACATTACACATAAAAACTCGGAGGTCCGCGCGGATTTCTCGGGTCGGCGCTGGACCCACTCCCTGGCGCGCGGAGCGCGCCAGGGGCGGCGACGGCGGCGCCGCCAAGGGGGTCCAGCGCGGATCCGACAAATCCGCGCGGACCTCCGAGTTTGTATGTTTTATTTTTTGTTCGTTCCCCTACATGCGAATCCAGAACAGCGCCGCTCTGCGAGGCCCATGGAGCGGCCACCAGCTTCAAAGCCCCGTACACAGGCACGCCAGCAGAAGTCCTCCTCCGGAAAAAGGTACTAGTGCGCAAGGCGTCTACAGATGTCCAGCGCCGCCCTGGCGTCACCACCCCCTCCTTCTCCTCATCCCCATCCACCTCCGCCTCCTCTTCCCCCTCCCCCCCCCCTTAAGCCTTATGCCTCTCCTCCTCCTCCTCCTCCTCCTCCTCCTCCTCCTCCTCCTCCTCTTCCCTCCTCCTCCTCCTCATCCTCCTCCTCCTCCTTCTCCTCCTCCGCTTCCTCCTCCTCCTCCTCCTCCTCCTCCTCCTCCTCCTCCTCCTCCCTATCCTCCTGATTTCGCCTCCGCCTCCAAATCGGACAGCTCCCCGTGCTCCTCCTGCGCTGATGCTCAACTGCGTACTTGTCATCCTGCATGCGTCTCCGTGTGTACCCCTCAATCCGCTCCACACCGCCACCATCGCCACCATCACAGCCTCGATTGCTGTCGGCATCATCGCTTTCTGTACCCTTCTCGTCTCACTTGCCGTCATCGTCGTCGTGCCAGTTACTCATACGTCCGCCCTTCTGTCTCGTCCATGTTCACTTCTTCCTCCTCTGCAACACAGCAAGCGGCACCTCTGGCGACGCATACGGCTGTAGGCTGTCGTAGTGCCTGGCACGTCACCAGCCGATGAATCATGTACCCACCAAGTACACTTCCTCTTCCTACTGCTGCGCGTGCTTGTTTACTTCGCTTTCGAAGGCTAAGTATTTCGCCCGTCGAACTCTTCCCGTCCTCCCCTTCCCCCATTCCCCTCCCCAGCTTACCATCAGCCCGTCCCAAGACCCAGACAACCGATAATGATATTTCAATCCGGAACCCCAGTACTCCCCACCCCTTTCCCGGCGCCGTTTGTTCGTCCGGTCTACCTTGTGATGGCCCTGGGCGGCGACGGTGGCCCCAGGGAGGCCGAGATCACTGACGAGAGAAGCCAGGGAAAGCACAGCCCACGCGATGTGTGCGTACACGTCTCCCCCCCAATTCCACCTCCCCTCGGCGGTTGGGATCCTCGGCACGAGTCTCCGACAACGGCTCACCGCGCATCCCAGCATGGCCTAAGCCCCCGAGTGATCCACATGTGCTACCTCCTCGTGTTCCTCGTCCTCGCCCTCCCGCTCCCTCCTCTCTGAGAGAGCGCCGCGGCCGGAACGCTCTGGAGCGGTTCATCATCCTCCTAGGCATGCCTGGCAGTACACGGACGCGGCTAAGGTCGGGAGCAGGAGTCGGACACACGGGAGCTCGCGTCGGAAGGGTGCCGGCGCTGCGGGGAGGGAAGAAATGGCTGGAGAGACTGGAGGAAGAGTCAGAGAGAGGAGAACGATCTTCGGATTCGTGCTGCAGTCCGGAGGCGGGAGCTGGAGTCTGACAAGTTGGAGCCAGAGTTGGAGAATGAGGAGGGCCGGGAGGAGGTGGAGGCGAAGGAAGTTGAAAACGGGGCATCCTCTCCCGTCCACCAGGCCCAATTCGGATTCAGAGCTTGTTTGTGCTATTCCTTTTGCGCGGGCCTAGCTGCCGCGTGGCATCCCGGATGCCGCAAAGATTACTCGGCGTACCTCAAAGCCGCCAGCGTCGCCCCATCGATCCCAAACCCATCCATCTCGATCGCCCAACCCCCTCCCATACTCGGAGGAGGGACAGCTGAGACAACGGCGGCCCCCCCCAACCCCAACCAGCTCAAAGTCGGCTCCTGGACCCCTGTACCAGGGTCCGTCCTGGACCGTCTTCCGATGATGGGCCCCTTTTCCACCACCACCACCACCATATGTAGGAGAGAGAGGGGGAGGAGGAGGAGGAGGAGGAGGAGGAGGAGGAGGAGGAGGAGGAGGAGGAGGAGGAGGAGGAGGAGGAGGAGGAGGAGGAGGAGGAGGAGGACCCCCTACCCCTCCAACTTGTGGTGGCGGTGAGTGAACACGGGCCCGCCATCCGAGGCGGATCCTGCCGCGGGCGACTCGAACCCTCCGGGAGACCGAGGCGGGGCGAAGAGCTCCAGGGGGACCCACGCTGCCTCGGCCTGGCCCTCCGGCGACGCTCCTCCGCCTCGCGCGCTGCGGCGCCACCCCCCGCGCCAGCGGGGCCTTCCTCCGGCCCGAGGGCCGGCAGTCGGCTCTGGGGGTGAGAGCCGCGACCTGGCCGCCAGCACGCCCGGGGTGCCCCTGGCGCCCAGCCCGGGCGCGTGGCCCCCTCACTCCGCGCCGACCTCGTAGACGTAGATGCTGCCGTTGGTGGAGCCCGCGAAGAGCGTGTTGCCGTCGGCGCTCCAGGACAGCGACACGCACCAGGGGATGCCGTTCTTGGGCGGCGACGTGGGGTTCAGCTCGTCCAGCACGTTCTTGTTCTCCAGGTCCCACACCTTGATCGCGGTGTCCGTCGCTGCGACCAGCCAGTAGTTCTTGGGACTGAAGGTCAGCGCGTTGATGGTGCCACCCGCGTCCAGAGAGTACAGGTGCTTTCCATCGTTCACGTCCCACAACATGGCCGTGCCGTCCTTGCCGCCAGATGCGCACAGGGAGCCGTCCGGTGAGACGGTGGCCACGTACACAACGCCGGTGTGGCCAACGAGGTTAGTGCGCAGCTTGCAGTTGCTCAGGTTCCAGACCTTCACGAGCTTGTCCCAGCCAGCGGACACGATGAGCGGCATCTTGGCTGAGGGGGAGAACACCACGCAGCTGACCCAGTCCGAGTGGATGTCTTCAGTGATCGTGTACTTGCACTCCGCCAGGGTGTTCCAGAGCTTGATCGTGCGGTCGCGGCTGCCTGACACGATCTGGCGGTTGTCACCCGAGAAGGCCACGCTATTCACGTCCTTGGCGTGTCCCTGGAAGGTGCGCGCAGTTCCGCCAGTGTTCAAGTCCCACAGCCGCATGGTACGGTCCCATGAGCCGGAGAGGGCGAACTGGCCATCGGAGGAGAGAACCACGCTGGCCACAGGCTCGGAGTGCCCAGAGAGGGCCCGGCGAGCATAGCCCACGGCCTCGCCTTCCGGGGTGAGCTCCCAAATCATCACCTTCTTGTCACGGGAGCCGGAGACCACGAGGCTGCTCTGCTCGTAGGTGGTCGCGATGGAGGTAACCCAGCCGCGGTGGGCCTTCAGCTCCCCGCGGAAGATCAACGACTCGCTCATAGCTGCGACGGGAGGGCTACTGCCCACGAAGCTCGGAGTATTACCTGGTGCCAGGGCACGCTGAACGCTGAGCCAAAAATACTACGGAACCCAGCCGGACCTCTGACGCTGGCTAAAGACACTCAAAACGGCCCCGGGAGTGGTGGAGCACACTTTCCAAGACACATGCCAAGAACCCTCGCAAACCCCGACTCCTCAAATTTTGAAGAACCCCCCCGACCCCCAAGGGACCTCCAACAACCCTTACGCAAAACCCTGCAAAACCGTAAGGACCCCGCCCACGCCCCCCGCCATCCTTAGATAGAACACAACACTGGAGGAGCATTGGTGGTGAACCCCTTCCCACTCCTCAGATGGCAGGCGGCGTCTCGTCCCCATGACCTCCTAAGAACAGAACAAACTGTTCGGCTCGAAGGTAACTGTAGGGGAATGTCTTTCCCAGCGCTTTCGCTTATGAGCGTCTGGGCATAAGTGCGTCCGAGTATGACGAGTATGAGCGGAACGGTACGAGTGGCTAGTGTGAGCGAGTCGGTGTATCAGCGACTTGGAATGAAGAGGGACTGAGCGAGAGCGGGTGTGAATAAACGCGTCTGGATATGATCACCCGAGTGTACATGGGCCTGAAGTGGACCTGTGTGTTAATGAGTGTGAGCGTAAGTGCCTACGAATAAGAACGACAGAATATGAGGGTATGAGCGCGAACGCAATATTAGCACATACGTGTGATTGAGTATGCACAAGTCTGGATATGTGAGGACTGTACTGGGACCTCCTGTAGGCTCCTAAGGCCCCCATTTCCCAGAGCCTGCTGGAGCCTCCTGGGGTTGCCGCGAGCCTCCCGAAATCTGATTGGGCCTTCTGAGACGACCTGGAGTCAAAACAAATGATGCCTTAAACGTCACGTGATCGTAGGACTCTGAAGAGAGACGCGCCTACCTCCGAAAAGGACCATTCTATTCGAGAGGCCCTACCAGGCTGGGCGCACCGACAGCTTCGTCTTGGGAAGCCTAAGCGCAATGCCCGGCACAGCGCGGAAATCATGCGAATCTGAAATGAGACACGTCTGCCTCCGAAAACGTCGGCTCTACTAGAAGATACAACCAATCTGAGCGCGAACGGACCTGTGACATCCCCCCCCGGCAACTACCCCCTTGGGAGGCCCCAGCACCACGCTGGCTACACCACGAGGATGAGTTCCTAAAAGGGACGTCCACACACACACACACACACACACACACACACACACACGCACGCACGCACACACACACACAAACACACACACACGCACGCACGCACGCACGCACGCACGCACGCACGCACGCACGCACACACAAACACACACAACCATACACACACACGCGCACATTTTCCATCGCAAGTCGGCAGAGGCAATCCACACGCGCGCTTAGCAAGCCGGATAAAGGCATTGCGAATTGCCCCAATGCAAGAAGAAGAGGATGGGAAAGAGGACCCAGTAGCTGGGAAGTTTGACTTTTATGAAGCTGTCGTTAAGCCTTTTTCTGTGCATCACGTCTTGAGTAGTGGTCATCGCTATTTGGGCGAGTGAGCGTTGGGGAGTAATGCATACACATGAATGTAAGCATGCTCTGGTTATGAACAACATGTAAAGTAACCCCAGCGTTGAGTATAGGAGTGAGGGGTGGGGGGTGGGCTTCGATTCCACGGCGTCAGTTCTCGAGATGCTGCAACAAACATGCGGGCAAGATTTTAAGACAGAGTACGGTGGGCACTAAGAACTACCTCCGCGGAATGTCGCTGCAGCCGCGTACCCAAAGACAGTGTCAGGCCGTTCGGCCTTTTGTTTCAACAATCACGACACACAGTGTCGAGATGATTAACGATAAGTTAGCCTACAACCAATACAAGGCTTGATGCTCAGAAAGCCTTGCGCCGCATTCTGGGAGGCCCGGAAATTGGCACCAACACCAACACAGGGGGCTGCCTCCACAGGGGGAAAATGATCCTCGATTTCGGTGTTGGTGGTAATATTTCGGTCACTTTGGGAGCCAGAGTATTACCACCACCACCGGGATCGGGATCGCCTTCCCTCGGTGGAGACAGACCGCCGATCTTGGCGTTGGTGTCAACCTCTAGGCCTGCGACATTCGGGCGCGCGGTGGAAAAAAAGGGGCGGGGGGCAGCGCCGCGTTCTCGCCAGCGCTGCCATCGTTGTCGCCCCCAGACTCTCCGCGACACGCTGGCGTCAGCGCCCTTTGAAGCAGGCCCCGCCCGCGGCGCCACCCGCCGACGGCCTGACTGGCGGCCTGCTCGCGACCCGCGACCGGCGCCCGCGACTCACAGTGCTCACGCACTTGCAACCTCCGCCGACCCCTTGGGGCCGCGGCGTGTGAGATTCGGGTCGGGCGAAAGGGGGGGATAGCCAAGGGGGGGGGGGGAGAAATCAGCGCACGTAGCTGATTGTCCCGGCGCCTCCCGGCGCCGGAGGCGGCCAGGTATCGAGGAATGGGCCCCTCGGTGAGGCCGAAACCAGCTGCGTGCAGAAAATTTCGTAGCCTCCCCTTTCCCGATCCCCCCCTTTCGCCCGGCCCGAGAGATGCTTCCCCCTCCCCAAACCCCTCCCCCGGGGGCCTGGTCCGGCCGGTTTGGAGGGGGTGTGGGGGGGGAGGGGGGGGCAAATCCATCACCCGCCAGAAGGCCCCAAAACGGGCCAAAAAAGTTCCAAAGGTTTCCGGAACGGTCCAAGAGGGCTACGAATCGACGAAAGATCCATCCCTGCGGGAAGGGTCCGCGCGCGTGCTGGTCGTCGAGCTTCTCATGGCCGCCCAGGGCGTGCGCGAAAATGGAAAGTTCAGCGCCCTCCGGAATAAACGACCCTGGCATACCACGCATCGCCAACGAAAGCGCCCCCCCGCCGGCACGTCGCTTCCCGGTTGGCGGCGAGGAGTGGCCGGACTTCGCCTCTGACCCAGGCCCCTCCGTCTGGGCCAAAGTTCTTGCCGCGCTCGTCGCACCGGGCGACTGCGCTGCGACTGTCGGGCTCGCACCTGGCGCCATTGTCGCGAAGAGCTGGGGGCCCGAGGCAGCGCCGGGCAGAGGCGCCTGCGGCGGACAGACCAAAAGATCGCGCCCAGAGCCGCGGGGCTGTCCTTGTCCAGCAGCCCCACCGCGGGGCCTGTAGCCTGTGGGGAGAGCGCAGGTGGCGCAGGCTTCTGTTGGTGGCCGCCAGGCTCGCTGGGACTGCCCCCTGGTCCAGAGGCCTCGAGCGGGAAGTCGCACCTGCCCAGGTCCATCTGGGTGGCCAGGGGAGGGCGGCGATACTTCCCCGCGCGGGCGCCGTACCGAATGGCAGCCAAGTTGCTTCCGACCATCCGGGCACCCCGCGCGCTTGGGGGCGCGGGGGCCAGCAGGCGTGCCAAATCCTGCTCTGCACCCCGTGGCGTCGGCCAGCTGGGCGTTGTCTGACCAGGGGATCGCGACGACGCGTGCGGCGGGCCGCACGGGCGGCCCTCCGCCTGGCGCGCGCTGCCACAGAAAGGCGCCCGCCC
>CAUYUJ010002029.1:27500-87500 GCA_963575745.1 Prorocentrum cordatum
CCTGCCCCTTTTTCCTTGAGCGGGCTCTAACCACGGCCAAGGGGCGTGAGCCACCTGACCCCTGCTTTAGTCAGAGCGCACCTGCGAAGCCTCATTTTTGGTAAAGCCACCATTGCTACCTCTCTGACTATTGGGATAAAAGGCCGCACCACCGAAGACGAACTCCTGGAATGACCTTCGGCTGATAACCAATCACTCGCTAACCATATCCATACTAGTGCAACATACAAGGCATTATTTGCGCACCCGCCTCGGGACCGCCCAGCAACGGCTAAGCCGCGCCAGGGTCGCCGAGAGGCAGTTGACTGCGCAACTTCCTTTGGTTTCCTGTCTGGTCTAAGACTGAATGTGCCCACTCTTTCGGGCGCCCCTGGTCCAGACCGTCACCAGCGTTTCGGCGCGTGGTTGGCTATCATCTTCAGGACCTGCCACAACCAACCACGCGGGGCAGGCGAACAACACCTCGATTTCTGACTGTGCAAAAACACCACGCGTACCTCCTTGAATGTAAAGATGCATTGTGTTTGACTGTATTCGGAAACTCCTTCGTACACACCAGAATTGCCAGAAAATGTCAAGCCAGGCTCTAGGAACCTGCTGCTTTTGCCTTCGAAGAAGGGAGGAAACAACTGCCCCCTCTTGCGTGACACCGCCGCCAAACGCGGCTAAGCCAGGTGTTTGCTTCCTTCTTTCCTTAAGCGGACTCTAACCACGCCCAAGGGGTGTGAGCCACCTGATCCCTGTGTTAGGCGCTCGTGGATAATCAGAGTGCATTGGGAAGCCCCCTTTTTGGTAAAGCCACCATTGTTACCTCTCTGACTGTTGGGATACAAAGGCCGCGCCACCGAAGACGAACTCCTGGAGAGACTTTCGGCTGATAACCAGTCATTCGGCTGGAGAGACTTCTCTGTTTCTGACTGTGCAAAAACACCACGCGTACCTCCTTGAATGTAAAGGTGGTCTGCGTTTGGCTGTATTATGGGACTCCTTCCTACACACCAGATTTGCCAGACAAATCTCAAGCCAAGCTCGGACAACTTGCTGGTTTGGCCTTCGAAGAAGGGAGGAAACAGCTGCCCCCTCTTGCGCGACGCCGCCGCCAACCGCGGCTGAGCCGGGTGCGTGTTCCCTTTTCTCCTTAAGCGGACTCTAACCACGGCCAAGGGGTGTTAGCCACCTGACCCCTGCTTTAGGCGCTCGTGGATAATCAAAGTGCATTGCGAAGCCCCCTTTATAGTAAAGCCACCAGCGTTACCTCTCTGACTGCTGGGACAAAAACCGCACCACCGAAGACGAGCTCCTGGAGAGACCTTGGGCTGATAACCAATCACTCGCGAAGCATATCCGTATTAGTGCAACGTGCAAGGCATTCTTTGTACACCCGCCTCAGGACCGCCTGGCAACGGCTAAGCCGCGCCAGTGTCGCCGAGAAGCAGTTGACTGCGCAACTTCCTTTGGTTTCCTGTCTGGTCTACAACTGAATCTGCCCACTCTTTCGGGCACCCCTGATGCAGTCCGTTTCCAACGTTTCGGCGCGTGGTTGGCTATCATCTTCAGGACCTGCCACAACCAACCACACGGGGCAGGCAAACGCTGTCACGAACGACACCTCTGAATCTGACTGTGCAAAAACACCACGCGTACCTCCTTGAATGTAAAGGTGCACTGTGTTTGGCTGTATTATGGGACTCCTTCCTACACACCAGATTTGCCAGACAAATCTCAAGCCAAGCTCGGACAACCTGCTGTTTTGGCCTTCGAAGAAGGGAGGAAACAGCTGCCCCCTCTTGCGTGACACCGCCGCCAACCGCGGCTGAGCCGGGTGCGTGTTCCCTTTTTTTCCTTAAGCGGACTCTAACCACGGCCAAGGGGTGTGAGCCACCTGACCCCTGCTTTAGGCGCTCGTGGATAATCAAAGTGCATTGCGAAGCCCCCTTTGTAGTAAAGACACCAGCGTTACCTCTCTGACTGTTGGGACAAAAACCGCACCACCGAAGACGAGCTCCTGGAGAGACCTTGGGCTGATAACCAATCACTCGCGAAGCATATCCGCATTAGTGCACCAACGTGCAAGGCATTATTTGTACACCCGCCTCAGGACCGCCTGGTAACGGCTAAGCCGCGCCAGGGCCGCCGAGAAACAGTTGACTGCGCAACTTCCTTTGGTTTCCTGTCTGGTCTACAACTGAATCTGCCCACTCTTTCGGGCACCCCTGATCCATTTCGTCTCCAGCGTTCCAGCGTGTGGTTGGCGATCCTCTTCAGGACCTGCCACAACCAACCACACGGGGCAGGCCGACGCTGTCACGAACGACACCTCTGAATCTGACTGTGCGAAAACACCACGTGTACTTCCTTGAACGTAAAGATGCACTGTGTTTGGCTGTATTATGGGACTCCTTCCTACACACCAAAATTGCTAGAAGATGTCAAGCCAGGCTCGGACAACCTGCTGATTTGGCATTCAAAGAAGGGAGGAAACAACTGGAACTCCCTACAGGGCCACGAAACGCGTGAGGGGTGTACCAGAATGGTCTTACGAAAAGTGTGAGAGCTCCGCCGAAATGGACATGCGGTGAACGGGGAGCCGCAGGTGGACCCTGCCACTGGGGCCTTCGGTGGATCTCCGCCTGGAATCACGAAACGTGTGAGAGGTGCGCGGGGAGCCGCACATGGACCCTGCCGCTGGGGCCGTCGGTGGAGCGCCTCATGGAACAACGAAACGTGTGAGAGGTGTGTCGACATGGGCATGCGGTGGGCGGGGACCCGCACGTGGACCCTGCCGCTGGGGCCGTCGGTAAAGCTCCCGGTGGGGCCACGAAGCGTGTGATGAGTGCGCCGAAATGGACACGCGGTGGGCGGGCACCCGCATGTGGACCCTGCCACTGGGGCCTTCGGTCAAGCTCACGATAGGGGCCACGAAGCGTGCGAGGGGTGTGCCAACATGGGCACGCGGTGGGCGGGGAGCCGACGCGGACCCTGCAGCTGAAGCCTTCGGTGGAGCCCCCTGGGGGGACTCGGTCGTCGCGAGGGGTGTGCCGAGGCAGACATGCGGAGAGCAGCGGCAGGAGGACCGAGAGGAGGGGGAGGGGGAGGAGGAGGAGGAGGAGGAGGAGGAGGAGGAGGAGGAGGAGGAGGAGGAGGAGGAGGAGGAGGAGGAGGAGGAGGAGGAGGAGGAGGAGGAGGAGGAGGAGGAGGAGGAGGAGGAGGAGGAGGAGGGGGAGGGAAGAGGAGGAGAGGAAGACTCGGGGCGATGTCTCTTCAAAACGAGGACCCAACTCCACAGGGTGGTGGTGGGCGGAATACAGACAAAACACGAATCCCCCCGAAAAACGAAGCGCACACTGGGGACGAGCACGGGAACTCGGGAATACAGCCAGGGGGGGCTGTCTGGACGAGCCCCTCTTGAGGATGGGCGCCCCCCGCCGTCCATCCCCGAGCTGGGCAACAAATGCACTGACTGGTCGGAAGCACCGCAAGGTCGACGATTGGGGTCGCCAGTCCGGGCTCGCTTTTGAATCCGTGAACCCGAACATGCTCACGTCCCTCGGGGGGTGCACACCTCACTTCTGGGGCAGCCATCCTCGCTCCTCGCGCTCCGCGACAGCGCGAAGCGCGACTCCTCTCCGCGCCGTCGCGCCGCCTCGCTCCGAAATCGCCCAGACCTCGGAGCGCGAAGCGCGACAAACGTTATGTCGGGCGTGCCCCCCCCTCAGGAGGATTTCCGACGAGAAATTAAACATACCCTACAAAAAAACAAAACAAAAAGGCGAACCAATACTAAAAAATAATCCCCAGACTATCTTTGGACCATTTTTGGACTATGTTGGGGGTATGTCCTATGTTTCGCCGAACAGTCCCCCGTGTAGGGGGGCAGGCCCGACTCTACGCCTAACGTCGCACCCCCGGTGGTGGCTCCGCGGAGCCGCTCCTCCGCGCCGGCGCGCCGCCCCGCTCCGACATCGCCCGGACCTCGGAGCGCGACGCGCGACGAACGCCGCACCCCCGTGGTGTTGGATGCTCGTTCTGGGGACCTTCCTGGAGCCACTCGCTCCACTCGTGCGTCGAAGCTGCGTCGAACGTCAGTGGAGTTGGGCCGACCCTGAGTCGAACCCGAGCCGAACTCGAGTCGAACTCGAGTCGAACTCGAGTCGAACTGGGGTCGAACAGATCCGTTAGGTGGGCTCCAGGAAGGTCCCCGAAACGAGAATCGAAGTGGTGGCTCCCGCGGAGCTGCCGCGGAGCCCCCGCGGAGCCGCTCCTCCGCTGGCGCGCCCGCGGGCGGAGGGGGGGGCCTCTCGCGGCTGCTGCCGCCGACCTCCCGCCGAGGGGCGCGACGCGCCCGCCCGCTGCTCCCTCGGAGGCGCGCACGGATCCTGGCCCTCGGGGCGCTCCCTGGGACCCGCCTCTCCCCCCGAGTCGCTTCCCGATGGCCCCGGGGCACCGCGAGTCCGAACACGGCGCGAAGCCGGGGTATGGGGGCCACTTGCGAACCCCACCCCTGCCCCCCAGGATCTCTGAGGGGGATTCGCTTCATTCAGGAGCTCCCGAGCTCAGTGAACCCCCCCCCCTCCCCCTCAGACATCGTGGGGGGTAGGGGTAGGGTTCGCAAGTGGCCCCCTATACGGGGGGGGGGGGCCCGCTGCCCTCGGGAGCCCTGCTCTTCGCGGCGTGGACTCCTGCCGGAGCCCGAGGCCGCCAGCAGCAGGAGCGCACCGGGCGCGGCGCCCTCCCGCGGAGCCTGGCGGGCCGCTGACTCTGCCGCGCCCCGGCTGCTGCTGCAGTCGGGGCATGTCCTCGAGGACGTGCATGAAGAGCGGGAGCCCCTTCGCCGGAGGCCAAAGCCCCGTGGAGATGCCAACACCACGAACGTCCCGAGGTGGGGCGCCAAACAGCGAGGGCCAGAGGGGCAGCCCACCGCCCATCCGGAGCTCAGGTGGACCTGGACCGGCGTGCTGGCTGTATCCGACACTAGGGCTCCCAACTTCGCGCTTCGCGCTCCGCGAAGCGCGAATAACTTCGCGCTCTCGCGCCGCCCCCCCAGAGGGAGAAAAGGAGGACGAGGAGGAGGGGGAGAAGGAACGAGGACCGCGAAGCGCGAATAACTTCGCGCCCTCGAGGGAGCTGTATCCGACACGACTCCAACAGAGCCGACAACCGACCCGCCATCAGCAGAAGCAGTAGGAGCAGCACACCTGCAGGCCGCAGGAGGTCCGCGCCGAGTGCTCGGATCGGCGACTGGGCCCCTCCGTGGCGCGAGGAGCGCGTCGGGGGCGGCGCCGCAGGCGCCGCGAGGGGGGCCCAGCGCCGATCCAGGAAATCTGCGCGGGGCTCCGAAAGCCTTCGCTTACGCAGGCTCGTCTCGGACCTCGTCGTGCCGGGGAGGAGCGCCGGGCAAGAGACGAGGGAGCCCCCCTTGCCCACGAGAGCACAGCATCGAATCGACAAGTCGGATCGGCGATCGAAACGAATCGGACCCGCAGAGGTCGGCAGCCGAGTCGGGAGGAATCGAATCGGCGGAAATCCGCGGGCTGGTAGGCCTCCAATGAGAAATCGGAATCCAGATCGCAAACCGAAATCCGGCCGAAGCGGAATCGAAAACCCTCGAAATCAGTGGAACCGAACCGAGGAACCGAAACGGTCCCTGCCAGCCCGATAGGCAAAGGGAGCCCACAGAGGACGTACGCGCCCAACCACATGCATGGACACGGCCCCCCAGTCCGCGAGACCCCCCTCGTGACACGAACGCTCGCGCAATGCGTACTCTCGAAACCCGCGTGGACTCCTGCACATGTGCGTCCTTCTCCCGCTCCTGAAATACCCCCCAAATCAGTTTAAACAAAACAAACTAATAATAATAATACTAATAATGGTAAATAAAAATATTAATGATAATACGAATAATAACAATAATGATAATAATAATGATGATGATAATGATAATAATATAAATAATAATTACAATAATAATAATCATAATGATAATAAGAATAGTAATAAACACAATAATAATACTAATAAAAATAATAATAATAGTAATACTAATAATATTACGAATAATAAATATAATAATTATAATTAATAAAAATTAGAAGTAAAAATAACATTCAAAACAGAAATAATAATAATAAGAATAATCATAATAATAATCATACTAATAAGTAATAATAATAATAACAAAAATGATAACGATCAAAAAATAATACAAAAATAGTCTGGAGGCTATTGTTTTAGTATCTTTTTACCTCTTGGGGGGGCTGTTTGGGCTGTGAGCCCCTCCCGAGCCCCAAAACCGTCCCTGCCTCGGCGCCCCGCCCGCCTCCGACCCGTGCCCCCACGTCCCTTTCCGACGGTGCCACCCCCGGGGCTCCCCGCGGGCAGCGCCTGCGCGGGAAGAGGTAGACGATGACCCCCTCCTGCAGCCGCCCGCACCGGCCTCGCCTCTGCCGGCACGTCGCCTCGCCGGGCGCGGCCGTCCGCCTCGTGGCCCCGCTCGTCCTCCGCCCTCCTCTTCCGGGTCATCGACCTCTTCCGCGTCGCCATCATCGGCCTCCCCACTCCCCCTCCTCCTCCTCCTCCTCCTCCTCCTCCTCTTCCTCCTCCTCCTCCTCCTCCTCATCCTCATTATCCTTATGTTAATCTCCCTTATGGTCATCATCATCATCATCATCATCATCATCATCATCATCATCATCATCGTCATCGTCATCATCATCGTCGTCATCATCATCATCATCATCATCGTCATCATCATCATCATCATGATCTTCTTCATCACCATCGTCATCACCATCGCCACCATCACCAGCAGCATCATCATCCTCAACATCAGCATCATCGTCAGCACCATCATCCGCACCATTACAACCACCACCACCATCAGCATCATCACAACCACCACCACAACTTTTATTGTATCATCATCAGCATCAGAATCAGCATCATGACCATCACCATCATCAGCATCATGATCATCACCATCATCACCATCATCATCACCATCAGCATTATCATGACCATCACCATCATCATCAGCATCGCTATCACCGTCACCATCATCACCATCATCATCAGCAGTCGTCAGCAACATCAGCATCATCATCAGCATCAGCATCATCATCGGCATAACCCTTATCATCATCATCATCCTCGTCATCATCATTTCCATCATCCTCATAATTAGCATCATCATCATCACCATCATCAGCATCATCACTATCGCCATCATCATCATCATCAACACCACCGCCACTATCAGAGCCATCATCTGCATCAGCCTCAACATCAGCATCAGCAGCATCATCATCACCACCATCATCATCGTAATCATCATCGGCATCGCCATCGTCAGCATCATCATCAACATCATCATAACCAGCATCAACATCACCATCAAAATCGCCGTCATCATCATCATCACCAGCATCATCACCATCATCAGCATCAGCATCAGCATCAGCAGCATCATCATCGCCACCATCATCATTATCGCCATCATCAGCATCACCATCATCAGCTTCATCATCATCACCAGCATCATCGTAACCAGCATCATCACCACAATCGCTATCGCCATCAACATCATCATCAGCATCATCAGCATCGTCACGATCATCAGCATCACAATTATCATCAGGGTCGCACATAGCAACAACATCATCCTGTTACTCCTGGTGCTCCGGATGCTCCTGGTACTGCTCCTCCTCACTCTTCTCATCATCCTGATCCTCCCTCCTTATTCTCTTCTCGACTATGCCCCCTCCCCCTCCATCCCATATCCTCCGCTTCCCCTTCCTCATCCTCCCCTCGTGAAGCAGGCCCTCCCCTCACCTGAGAGCCGTCTCCATGGGGCAGAGGCGGGATCAGAATCGCAGAGGATGGGAGGCGGCGGAAGGAATTTGGATTGCGCATCTGATTCAACCTCTGGCTGGTCAAATCTGGAACGGCCCTCGGCAACCGGCTACGAAGGACTGACTGTAACGGACAAAACTGCTGCACTGGCGCCAAGGATGCGGGCAAGAATTGCTACTGTTCGCAAGGCAAGCTAGTGCGGCCGCACTACGTTCGTGAAACGTTAGTGACATGCCAGTGAAACGTTAGTGGGATGTTAGCTGAGTGTTAGCGGGGCGGTAGTGCGAACACTCCGCAGTAGGGAGGAGGGTGGAAGGCGGAGGGAGGAGGGTGGAGGAAGGAGTCGGAAGAGGGGGAAGAGGAGGAGGAGGAGGAGGAGGAGGAGAAGAAGGAGGATCGATGCACGAATATCGGGGATCGAAAAGGACCGGAGGAAACGGAGGAGGAAATGGAGGAGAGACGGAGGAAGGGGAGGAATAAAACGCTGAGAAGGCAGAGAGGGCCGACGAGCGTTCGAAGGTCGAGAAAAAGTGGTGATTGAGGATCAAGGGTCAAGGAGAAGAGATCGAGGATCAAGGATCGGAGGAGGAGAAGAGGAGAAATCGAGGAAGGGAGGGACCAAGGATCGATCATAGAGGGTCCAGTAAGGAAAGGAGGTGGAGGAGGGATCGAGGATCAAGGATGAGGAGAAGGGATAGATATTCGATCACCGAGGAGGATGAGGAGGGATCAAGGATCGAGGATCCACGATCGATGATCGAGGAGCAATCAGGAAAATCGAGCCGATGATCGAGGATCGAGAAGAAGATGAGAACGAGGAAGAAGGACCGAATATCAAGGAGCAGGAACACATGTCAAAGATCAAAGATCGACGAGGTCTCCTCCGCAATCGTCCTCATTATCGTTCGCGTCGTGACCCTCTCTGAACATCGTCCTCCTGCTCGTGATCGTTCTGCTTTCCCTCCCCTCCTGGTCATCTCCCAGCGCGTGCCACCTCCTCATCCTCCTTCGTCCAACTCCTCATCCTCCTTCTCCAAATCCTTCTCTTCCTCTTGGTCCTCGCCATATTATGTATATCTTTTTTCTACTGCTACTGGTCCTGCGCCTCCTACCCCTCCTCTTCTTCCTCCTCCTCCTCCTCCTCCTGGTCTTCATCCTCATCCAACTGTTCCTCCTCCTCCTCTTTTTTATCTGCCTTCGTTCCATCGAGCTCCCGCTTGGGCCACGGAGCGTGAGGACTGTGCCGATATTCAATGGCGCCGCCACGCGACCACTGCCACGAAACGTGTGAGGGGTGTGCCGAAACCCTTTGCCTCCTCCTCCACCTCCTCGACGCCTCCCCCTCCTCCTCCTTTGCCTTCTCTTCCTCCCCCTCCTCCTCCTCTTCCTCCTCCTCCTCCGCCTTTTCCTCCTCCTTTTCCTCCACGCCCTGCGTCTCCCCTCCGTCTCCTCCTTTTTCTCCTCCTCTTCCTCCTCCTCCTCCTCCTCCTCCTCGTGCTCCTCCTCCGTCTCTCTCCTCAAATGCTCCACCGAACCGAATATGGGGGCTACGAAACCGGACCGCTGCCGCGAAACATGTGAAAATATGTGCCGGGATGGGTCGGTGCCGCCATTCGATCGTTGCCACTGGGGCCGTCGGCAAAACTGCATGGGGCCTTGGGTGGAAATCCCTACGGGGAGCTTCCGGCAAGCAGAAACGCTCGTTTCAATGCATCGTATTCCGCACACCCGCTTTCAAGCGCAAGTGCTCTGAACAACCATGAGGGCAAGTAGCGCAAGCGAAAGAAAATTATGCTACTGGGCTATCCCACATGAGGATGTCGGTGGCGCCTAGTGGGCTGCGTGGTGGGGCCTCAGTGGGCGCGTTCGGGGCATCAGTGGGCTGCGCAAGGGACCCTGAGTGAGCAATGTGGCAGGGCCTCTGTGGGCGCGCTCGGGGCCTCTCTGGGCTGCGTGCGGGGCCTATGTGGGCAGCGTGGTTGTGCATCAGCGGTTTGTCAAGTTATTCTAGCATCTGCAAGAAAGGAATTCATAGGCAAAGGTTATGTTTAAGGTCTTGTTGATCATGTTACACTGGTAAACTATTCAGTAGAGGCCCCACGCTACGTTTCGATGAGGCGAAACGTGGGGACATGGTCAGAAGTGTCCGCTGAGCGAATGTACTATCATAGGTGTGAAATTGTAGAGGAGATCCCGACCTAGGCGAGGGGAGGGCGATCGCGCGCTTTTCACCTATGAGCGCAAAGAGCTCCAAAATGCATGTAAGTGGGGGCGCCAACCTTCGATTCTGGATGTTGGCGCACACGCTCAAGTAAAGTGGGAGGAGCGTTAGTAATGACTTCCCCAGTGGCCGTCGATGCGTAAATTCACGCAAAGACCGACGTCAGCATCTAACGCGAGGCGTTCTCGGCAGGCTGCCCGGGGCGCAAAAGGTTACGAACGTAAGGAGATCGTTCAGCTGGTTCGGCAGGCCCCGTTAATGTTGACCTTCATTCCACCCCCGAGGCACTTTGGCCCCGCAGCGCAAACCCCCAAAACAGTTTTACAGCGCCAGTGGAAGGGGTGGAGGCACTTCCAACATTATCCGTAGGACTGACCGAAGCCGGATAACGCACTCCTCATATGCAAACTAACGCACTCTCGCTTCCTGCGGGCAGGGCGCCAAGGTTGGCCACAGGCACTATAGCGAACACGCAGGGGGGCGTGCTGCCTCTCTGGCTTGGCTATAAACATAAACTTTTGGAGCTCCGCGCAGACTTCTTGGATCTGCGCTGGACCCCCCTCGCTGGCGCGCGGAGCGCACCAGGGGCGGCGCCGGAGGCGCCGCTGGGGGGCCCAGCGCGGATCCGAGAAATCCGCGCGGAGCGCCAAAAGAATGAATTCATGGCGTGTTTTCTCATTCGACCAGGGGCCGCAGGCGGCCGGGCCCAGGCCTGGGAGCTCCACGTGTTGCTGAGGCTCTGCATGGCCCGCTCCTCGTCGAACACCTCGCGCTCGCGGGCGCACGAGGAGGAGGAGGAGGAGGAGGAGGAGGAGGAGGAGGAGGAGGAGGAGGGGAAGGAGGAGGAGGAGGCGGAGGAGGAGGAGGAGGAGGAGAAGGGGGAGGCGGAACAGGAGCCGGCCCGGCCCCTCGCGATCCTCGCCGCCGCCGCCGCCGCCAGACGGAAGTCCGTTCGACGTCGGAGGTGCGCCGCCGCCGTCGTCGACGTCGTCGTCGTCGTGTCGTCGCCGTCCTCGGCGCTGCCGGGCGCCGCCGTCTGCAGGGCCGCCCAGCATCGGTCCCCGGGCGCCCCACGGCGCACGGCACTCCTCCCGAGGACAGGGGCTCGAGGCACGGAGGAGGGAAGAGCGGCGTGGGCCTTTGCATCTCTGAGCTCCGCGCGGGCTCCTCGGCTCGGCGCCGAACCGTCCACCACCCCCTCCTCCTCCTCCTCCTCCTCCTCCTCCTCCTGCCCCTGCCCATTCTCCGCCTCCTCCGCCTCCTCCTCTTCTTCTTATTATTATTATTGATAATAATATTAGTAGCATGATTATTATTATTACTACTATTATTATTATTATTAGTATTATTCTTATTCTTATTATTATTATTAATATTATTATTCTTATTATTATTATTAGTATTATTATTAGTATTAGTATTAGTATTATTATTATTATTATTATTATCATTATTATTATTACTAATATTATTATTAGTATTATTATTATTAATATTATTATTATTATTATTATTATTAGTAGTAGTATTCGTATTATTGTTATTATTATTCGTCATCTTCTTCCTCCTCCTCCTCCTCCTCCTCCTCCTCCCCCTCCTCCTCCTCCTCCTCCTCCTCCTCCTCCTCCTCCTCCTCTCCTCCTCCTCCTCCTCCTCCTCCTCCTCCTCCTCCTCCTCCTCCTCCTCCTCCTCTCCTCCTCCTCCTCCTCCTCCTCCTCCTCCTCCTCCTCCTCCTCCTCCTCCTCCTGCTCCTCCTCCTCCTCCTCCTCCTCCTCCTCCTCCTCCTCCTCCTCCGCCTCCTTCCCTGGCTCGCGGAGCGCGCAAAGGCGGTGGCGCTGGAGGTGCGGCCCAGCGCGATCTGCCGAATATCCGCGCAGACCTCCGACCATCGTGCATCTGGTGCTTGTTCGTCTTCGATTCCGGGAGCTCTGGAACACACCAGTCCTCTCAGAGGAAAAGGTACCCATACCTCGACCCTTCCCTCGTTCCCCCCTTTTTGGGCCTCCTGGGAGGCCATCGTCGCCACCGCTGGACTCGCCTCGAAATCCTTGTCAGAACGCACCCCGGAAGAGGCCTGGGGAGTAGCGGTTTCGGTACCTCTTGGTTTCCCCAAGTCCTCGTCTCTGGAGCCCGTGCGGGACACGAGGGGATCAAGGATAGATGGCAACGTATCACCAGCGTGACGTTATGATCATCGGGTTCTTGGCACCCCCGAGCGAAGTCGGTACGGAACAGATGGCGCGCTGATTTACAACGAACGATTTTCCAAATAGCATCAACAGCCGATGCTGGGCAGGCGCTTCTTTGACTCGAGCGGACAACGGCCGCGGCGATACCAACAGCGAGACCTGCTTATAGTGTGCACGAAGTACCTACAGCCGGTCCTCGTCCCCATCCTTTCCGTACCCATTCCGATTCTCGGGGTGGACGAACCGGGGACTTAGCAAAGGGCAGGAGAGCCCAGAATCAGATCGATAAGACGGAACGGGGGTCGACATGAATCGGATCGGCGGAAGCCGGCAGCCACACCAAAAGAAGTCGAATCGGCGGAAATCAGCAGGCTGGTCGGCCTCCACGAAGAGATCGGAATCCAGACCGACACCCGCAGCCGAACCTGGATCGAGCCCGAACCAAATCGGAGGGGTCGGAATGAGCGCTGAAGGGGGGTCGGGCGAATCAGCTGCACGCAGGTGACTTCCCTGGCGCCAGGAGTGATGGGCCTTTTTCTTCCACCACCACCACCACCACAGGTTGGAGGGGGGAAGGAGGTGGAGGCAGAAGAGGGGAAGAGGAGGAGGAGGAGGAGGAGGAGGAGGAGGAGGAGGAGGACCCCCCCTCCTGCTTGTGGTGGTGGCGGTGGGAGACGAGCCCACCAGGGAGGCACACGGAGCGACAGCTGCTGGAGCAGCGCGTGCCGAACGGCGGGGCCAGCACCGCCCGCGTGCGGCGGCGGCGGCCGGCCGCCGGGGGCCCCCCTCCTACATGGGGGACGTCTGCGGGGCGCGCCCCGCGGGCGAGGCTCCTCGCGTCCGCTCGCGTCTCGTCCTCCTCCCTCCTCCTCCACCTGAAGGGGCCCTGGGACACACAAATACATACACACGAATAACAGGATCCCCCTAGTTTCCCCTATTTTCTGGTTTTTTGTCTCCTCCCCCCAATTCCTGTATGTTCCCAAATCTTCTGGGGAATCGACGATCAATTGTGTCTGTGTGATTTTCCACCTCCTCCTCCACCCTCCCTCTCCATCCTTCACCCTCCTCTGCCCAGCCATCGAGCTCGGCGCGCGGGGGGGACGTCAGAAGACGGAGGCAGCTGAGGAAGCGGCGAGCCACGTCTCCAGCGAATCCGCCCCAGTCCGAGACAGCCTCAGGCTCAACACGCTTCCGAACTCCGAGCTGCTCAACCGAGACACCGAACCGTCTCAGCAAGTCCTCCCGCGACCGCGGGCTGAACGGGCAGGCGAGAGGATCGGGCCACGAGGGGCAACAAGGGACAGCAAGTTCGCGGCCGTGGGCTCCGCGGCCCGGGACGCCAGCCCCGATATGGGGCCCCCCAGGACGGAAAATCCCCCCCCAGGCTCGGATCAACAGGCGCCTCGTGTGCTTAGTGGGCGGCCTCCAGCGGCACGGTCTAGCAAGGGACAGCGCGGCGGCCCAGGCGTACCCTCCACGCGCGATGCAGACCATACACCTGGACCCCGTCCTCCTTCACCCCCCTCCTTTTTCTCCTCCTCCTCCTCCTCCTCCTCCTCGTCGTCCTCCTCCTCCTCCTCCTCCTCCTGCCCCTCCTCCTGCCCCTCCTCCTGCCCCTCCTCCTGCCCCTGCCCCTACCCCTCCCTCCTCCTCCTCCCTCCCCTCCTCCTCCTCCTCCTCCTCCTCCTCCTCCTCCTCCTTTTCCTCCTCCTCCTCCTCCTCCTCTTCGCTCTCGTCCGCCCCCGACCCTCCGCGCCGCACTGCGTTCGATGGCGGCGCGCGCGCGACGGCACGCCTGCTCCGGGACTGGAGCTGGGGGGAGTGGGGGAAGCAGGGCTGAACCTAAACGGTGTTTTGTATGTTCGTTTTGTTGTCGTTCTCCCTCGCGTTTGTCTTCCATCCGCCTTTTCCGTAAAACGAAGTCGAAACGAAAACGGCACACGAAATCGCCAAACAACACCGTTTAGGTCCAGCCCTGGAGGGAAGCATGCTCTCGAAGGCGGCGCCCCGCGAGCTGCATCAAGAGCCGAAGCGCCCTGTGAGTGGCGACGCCCTCCTCTTCTCCTGCTGCTGCTGCTGTTCGCACACCTCCTGCTCCGCCTCCCTGTCGGGCCAGTGGGGGGAGAAGCTCCTAGAACCTCACAGACCCTCCTCAGAGCTCAGACGTCACAAATCCTCAGATCCTCCTAGATCCTACTAGAGCCTCAGATCCTCCTAGATCCTCCTAGATCCTCCTAGATCCTCAGATCCTAGACCTCGCAGATCCTCCTCAGATCCTCCTAAAACCTCGCAGATCCTCCTCAGAGCTCAGAGCTGCTTCTCCCGACCATGACGTGGCGCCCTCGGAAACCCTCCTCCCGGCCAGCGCTGGGGGGGAGGGCAAGAGCAACCAAGAGGTCAGGAGGAGGAGGAGGAGGAGGAGGAGGAGAGGGGGGGAGGGGGAGGGGGAGGGCGCCGCCTCAGCAGAGCTGTCCTGACTACGGGGATGGGTGCGCAGCGCCGTAGCGCTCGCATGGGGACGTCGCGGGAACCATCTTCAAGCACCGACCATTCTTCAGCAGAGAAAGGCAGGATCAACCAGCTGTCATGTATTGCATCGTACCCTTGTGACTGTAGACATGCGCAACCACGAGGCCAGGGGAGAAGAAGTTGAGCTCAACGCCCGCACAGCCTTGGTGAACACAGCAGCGGCGGCTGGGAAACCGCTGCTGGCAGTGAGGGAGACCTCACTGACCCAAAGAGTACCTCCAGCAGCCCCATGGGCTAGGAGGCACTGGCCATACGACGGGCGACCGCCCCGTGGCCAGAGCAAGAGAAAAACAGTCCAGCGTCACAGCAGGGCATACGGTCGGCGAAGGACAGGCCTATGTGAAGGGGCCCCAGGACACACAAATAAATACACACAAATAAAAATATTCCCTATAGTTTCCCATATTTTCTTGGTTTTTGTCTTCCCCCCACTGCCCATCTTTTCCCATATGTTCGGGGGAATCGACGATTAATTGTGTCTGTGTGTTTTTTCTCTCCTGACTATGCAGCACCTGGGGGAGGAGGTTATTCACAGAGGAGGCGGTGGGCGCCTGCATGCGCCGGCGTCAAGGCGTGGGCCCCGCCCTCCCTCGGGAGAGGACGGGCCCCACCTCGGCGCGCCTCTTGTCCTCATCCTCCTCATCCTCCTCCTGCTCCTGCTCCTGCTGCTCCTGCTGATCCTGCTGTTCCTCCTCCTCCTCCTCCTATTCCTCCTTCTCCTCCTGTTCCTCCTCATCCTCCTTCTCCTTGATTGTCCTCCTCCTCCTCCTCCTGCTGCTGCTCCTCCTCCTCCTCCTCCTCCTCCTCCTCCTCCTCCTCCATTGTTGTCCCTCCTCTTTCTGGTGTGCCCTATGTTCTTTCTTCTCCCTGTATCCTATATTTTCTTATATCCCCTGACTCCGTCCGGAAGATGGCCGATTCTCTCCGTGTACTTCATAATTGCATCAGCCCTCTCTTGTGGCTTCTACCATCCGAGTGTTTTCGGTACTTCAAAACGGTGCTCCCGCTGCAGCGTTGGCCTCGTTTACGGATCGGCACTTTGTTCCCGTCGATCAGAATGGCGGCCTCGCCCCAGCGCGGGCAAGTTTTCTGGATCCGAGTCCTTTGTCATCGTTGTCGCCCCCCTCATTTCCCCTCCTCTGCCTTCCCCTGGTCCTCATGCTCCTCCGGCTCCTGTCACCCCAGATCCTGCTGCTGGTGTTCGTCCTCGTCCTCCTCCTTCTGCATCCTGCTCCTTTGCCTCCCCCCTTCTCCTCCTGCTCGTCCTCCTGCTCACCAAGCCATATCCTCCTCCTCCTCCTCCTCCTCCTCCTCCTCCTCCTCCTCCTCCTCCTCCTCCTACGTGCGCAGCTCCTTTTTTTTCCCCGTTTGCGCATGAAACGATAAGGGTCTTTTCGTGGACTTGCAGGTCAGCGTTGACGCGCGCCCGCGGACAGAGAACGAGAACAGCGCAAATGGGAAGGGATTTGAGGAAGAGATCGGACGTCAGACGTGGCGCGAGCGCGCCCAGCTTGTCCGTCTACAGCTAGCCGATGTGAATACAGTCGAGGCGTTGACCTACGGAACCTTAAATAAGGAACGAGGCCCCTGTTTTCATAAGTTAACCTGCGACTTCCCATCGAAAGCTTGAGGAAAACCTTGGGCAAGGTGTAGATGAATTGAGGAACACCGAGCCCCTCCCCAACGAGAAGGGTTCCTTCTTCAGGGCCCCGACCGTACTACTGTCCCCTCTCCCCCGATCATGTCCAGAACATCTCCCGCCCGCACCCGCGTCCTGTTTCTTTTCCAAACGGGATTGGGCCGAACTGCTTTTCCTATGTGCTGTGTCATTCCGATTGTTTCCGGTGTTCCAAAGAAAACAAGCAAACAAACAAACAAACATGGTACCCTCGCTGCAGCGTGTGCCTCCTTTTCGGATCGGCGCTGTGCTCCTGTCGTTCAGAATGGAGCGAGGGCAAGTTTTCTGGATCCCACAGGGATCCCGCAGGCCCAGCAGTTCCCACAGGTCTCGTAAGTCTCGCAGGCCCCACAGGTCCCACCAGACCCACAGGACCCACAAGTGTCGCAGGTCATCACACAGGTCTCATAAGTACCACAGGTCCCACAGGTCCCACAGGTGCAAAAGGTCCCACAAGTCCCACAAATGTCGCAAGACCCACTGGCCCACAGGTCCGACAGGTCCCGCAAGTCCCACAGGCGTCGCATGTCTCACGGGCCCCACAGGAGGTCCCACAGGTCCCACAGGTCCCACCAGTGCCAGAGGTACCACAGGTCTCGCAGGCCTCAGGTCCCACCAGACCCACAGGTCCCAGAGGTCCCAGAGGTCCCACAGGTCCTCAGGTACCACAGGTCGCACAGGTGCCGAAGGTCTCACGAGCCCCACTGTCCACAGAGGCCCCCTAAGTCGCACAGGTCTCACAAGCCCCGCAGGTCTCACAAGTCCCACAATTCCCTCATCGGACAAGGCACGTAGTTCCCGCCTGTCCCACGGGTTCTGCAGGTCGTCTTTGCTGCTATTGGGGTGCTTTGCTGGACTGATGAAGTTCCATGTCGCCTATGATACGCGTCCACGGAGCGAAATGGAAGGGATGGGAGGGAGAGAGGGAGGAATAGGAGGCCAGATGTGGCACGAGCGCACCTTGGTCTCCTCTCTCCGCTCTCCTCCTCCCCCACGCCTCCTCCACCGCCCAGCCCTGTCCCTTCCTCATCGCCAAACTCAACTTCAAACTCCAACCTCGCCTCCTCCTCCTCCTCAGCAGAAGCAGCAGCAGGAGCAGCAGCATAATCATCCTCACCAGAATCACCACCATCACCATCATCATCACCATTGCCATCACCATCACCATCATCATCATCATCAGCATCATCATTATCATCATCATCATCATCATCATCATCAGCATCATCATCATCATCATCATCATCATCATCAGCATCAGCATCAGCATCAGCATCAGCATCAGCATCATCATCATCCTCATCATCACCATCACCATCATCATCATCAGCAGCAGCATCATCAGCATCATCATCGTCACAATCATCACTATCAGCACCATCATCATTATCAAAATCATCATCATCAGAACCATCATCCTCATCAGCATCATCATCAGCTGAAGTATCGTCATCAACAGCATCTGAAACTAATCAGCATCTTCATCATCACAATCACCACCAACAACAGCATCATCGTCATCAGCATCAACATCGTCATCATCATCATCATCATCAGCATCATCATCATCATCGACATCATCATCAACATCATCAACATCATCATCATCATCATCATCATCATCATCATCATCATCGCAAACATCATCATCACCACAACCGCTAGCATCACCAACACCATCACCATCACCATCACATTCATCACAACTTTCACCATACGCATAATCATCATCATCATCCTCATCATAACAATGATCAGTACCATCAGCACCACCATCATGGTCATCATAACAATCAGCATCACCATCAGAATCATCAGTATCATCAGCATAATCATCAACAACCGCATCTGCATCTAATCAGCACTGTCATCATCACCACCAACATCAGCATCATCATGATCAACATCATCATCCTCAGCATCATCATCCTAATTATCATCATCACCATCATCAGCAGCATCATCAGCATAATGTTCATCGTCATCATCATCAACATCAACATCACCATCATCAGAATCGCCGTCATCATCATCATTATCAGCATCGTCATAATCATAAACCTTACCATCAGCATTGCCATCATCAGCATCATCATCATCAACAGCATCACCCCAAATCGTTGGCATCATCCCTGCCGCGCGGCACCATTCTCCGCACGATGCCAAAGTCCAGGATGTACCGGACGTCTGGGATGGTGACGGAAGACTCGGCGATGTTCGTCGACAGCACCACCTTTTGCAGGCCAGGGGTGCGCAGGTGGCGTGTGGAGCAAGAATCGGATAAGGTCGGACGGACGGAGGAAGCGGAGGAGAAGCGCCACTGTAAAAGAGAGGAAGGCAGGCAAGAGCACGAGCGAACGAGAAGAGGCCCCCGTCCAGGGGCAAGAAAAGCACGCGCCGCTTAATTATGGGGGCTTGCCCACACGGCGTCCGAGACAGCGAAGAGGAGCGGAAGCAGAAGAGGAGCAAGAGGAGGAGGAGGAGGAGGAGGAGGAGGAGGCGACCACCACAGGATCTCCGTCGTCGTCCTCTCCTCATCCTCCTCTCCCCTCCCTCATCCTCATCGCCCTTCTCGTGCGCTGGCTCCTGGGAACAAGGACAGGTAACACCACCACCACCACCACCATTGCGGGGCAACGATCGGTGGGACGTGCTCAGGAGAGGTACATCGACCTGGAATCGGCGATACATCGCTGGTATGTATCGGCGATAGGCCACCCATAGCGAACCCAGGCTCCTGGGCGGGATGCATGGCGCCTGTCTCAGCGATCGATGGGCGATTCGGGGCCGATGCGTCCCCCCTGAGCCTGTCCCCTTCTGTGCGCTGCCCCTGACGATAAAGGCAAGGCAAGGCGGTCTGCGTGCCAGGTCCGGTGCCGGAGTCTTGGAGGGCAGACGAATAATCTCGCGCCGTATGGATAATCTCGTATCCACCCACAGGCGACAATTTGTGCAACGTTGCTGAAACAGCAAGAGGGGCGAGGGAGGGGGGGGAGGAGGAGGGGGAGGAAGAAAGAGAGGGGGGGGGAAGAAAGAAAAGCAACACCACCATAACCGTCACGAGGATCCGGGGGCTGGTCCTCCCGGTGGTGCAGCGGTTCCCTTACTTTGCCGCGTCCCACCCGAGACGCTTCCAGCCTCCAGCTGGGGGGAGGTATCGTGGACCACCTCGATGGTGGCGGTGTCGCATCTCCTTCCTGGCGACCAGAGGGCGTTGGGGAGGGGGGGATGTGCTCCCGGGAGGCTGCAGCAAGCACCAGTCAAGGATGCGCTGCCGACCAAAACTGCAGGGCGGGCCCTTTTCTAGAGGCGTAGCAAAAGAAAAAACGCCATAGACAGAAACTTTTGGGACTCCGCGCGGATTTCTTGGTCCCGGGGAGGGTCCTCCTCCTCCTCCTTCCCCTCCTCCTCCTCCTCCTCCTCCTTCCCCTCCTCCCCTCCTCCTCCGCCTCCTCCTCCTCCTCCTCCTCCGCCTCCTCCTCCTCCTCCTCCTCCTCCTCGTGCGCCCGCGAGCGCGAGGCGCCCGACGAGGAGCGGGCCGTGCAGAGCCTCGGCAACACGTGGAGCTCCCAGGCCTGGGCCCTTGCCGCCTGCGGCCCCTGGTCGAACGAGAAAACACGCCACGAGTTCAAACTTTGGGCGCTCCGCGCGGATTTCTCGGATCCGCGCTGGGCCCCCCGGCGGCGCCTCCGGCGCCGCCCCTGGTGCGCTCCGCGCGCCAGCGAGGGGGCTCCAGCGCAGATCCAAGACGTCTGCGCGGAGCGTCTTTCCTTCTTCGAAAGGCGGGCCCTTTTCAAAACTCCTGCGCACTTCCGCTGTGGCCTCGGCTCCGCACGAAGGATTGCAAAAAAACCCAGGATTGCAAAAAAAAAAAAAAAAAAAAAAAACCCAAGGATTGCAAAACAAAAAAAACAAAAACCCTGGATTGCAAAAAAACCCAAGAATTGCAACAAAAAAAACAGGTTTTTTTGCAATCCTTCGTTTGTTTTGCAATCCTTCGAAAGGGGCCCTTTTCAAAACTCCTGCGCACTTCCGCTGTGGCCTCGGCTCCGCACCGCGAAGCGCCATCGGGCCAGCGGACCAGCGTCGGCTTACTGCTCCAACGGGCGCCTCCCTCTGTCGACCCGTCGGAGGAGGGCCAGCTGTGACACCGGCGGCCCTCGGGACCCTCCCGGGTTCCATTCTGCCCCGTTTTTCGACGCGGTCCAGCCGCGGCGACGAGAATCATCAGAGGCCGGAGAAACACGAACAAAAACCAGCAGCGCCGCCGGTGTCTTCGGTGACCCTCCTCTGAGACCGGAGGAGCTGGCCCCACGAGGGCCCAGAAGGGGCGGGGCCACCGAGATATATCTCTGAGGCCCTCCCCACGCCCAGCGGCTGGAACTCGCTGCTCGGCTCGGCGGCGCAGACGGCCGACGATGGCGACGAGGAGGACGAGGACAAGAAAGACGACGACGACGACGACGACGACGACGACGACGACGACGACGACGACGACGACGGCGACGACGACGACGACGACGATAATCACCAAAACGACAACGACGACGCCGACGATTATGCTGTCGACGACGAAGCCCCCCACGGTCAAACATATAATCGTCCCCTCGGCCTCTCGTAAGATGCGTTTGAACGGAATCCCGATTATAGAAAAAATATCCCAGCGAAGGACACAACCATATGCAAGTGTGAATACATCGTTGAAGATACCGCGTTCGGTGGATTTTTTTTGTTTGTTTTCTGTCTCTCTCTCTCTCTATCTATCGATCTACCTATATATATATATATATATATGTGTGTATATGGACACACACATATGTACATATATATATATATGTATATATATATATATATACGGGGCCACAAAACGCGCGAGTGGTGTGCCGTAGTCGGTGGGGGAGACGCATGCGAACGCGGCCACTGATGCCTTCGGTGGAGCTCCTCTGGGGCCACAAAGCGCTGCACAGGGCGGGGGGGGCGCATGCGAACTTGGCCTTCGGTGGAGCTCCCCGCGGGGCCACGAAAAGTTGTACTGTGGCGGGGGGGGGGGGGGCGCGTGCGGCCGCGGCCACTGTGGCCCTCGGTGGAGCTCCCCATGGGGCCACGAAGCGCTGCGCTGGGCGGGGGGGGACGCGTGCGAACCTTGCCACAGGGGCCTTCGGTGGAGCTCACCATGCGGTCACGAAGCGCTGCGCTGGGCGGGGGGGCGCGTGCGGCCGCGGCCACTGGGGCCTTCGGTGGAACTCCCCATGGGGCCACGAAACGCGGCACTGAGCGGGGGGGGCGCGTGCGAACTGTGCCACTGGGACATTCGGTGAAGCTTCCCATGGTGCCACGAAGCGCTGTACTGGGCGGGGGGACGCATGCGAATTTGGCCAATGGGGCCCCTCGGAGAGCTCCCTATGGGGCCACGAAGCGTGTGAGAGGTGTGCCGAAATGGCTGAAACGCAGAGGGCAGAGTCAGGGGTGGAAGGGGGGAAGAGACGAGTGTAGGGAGAGCGCGGCTTCCCGCCTAACCGTAGTCTGAGATGGTGGCAGAGAGCGGCAGGGGCGCCCCTGCTTCGGCCAAGTTGTCGCCGACGGCGGCCGCGACATTGTGGCAGGAGGGGGGGAGAGGAGGAGGAGGAGGAGGAAGAGGAGGAGGAGGAGGAAGAGGAGGAGGAGGAGGAGAGGACGCGGGGCGCTGTCTGTTCAAAATAAAAACCCAACACCACAGGCCGTGATTTGCGCCCTCCCCCTGGACGCCCCCGAATCTCGGGGGCATGGGGCCAACTCAACTTGGATCGGGACGGCGACGACAACGACGACGAAGACGACGACGACGACGACGACGACCACGGCGGCGGCGGCGGCGGCGACGACGACGACGACGACGACGGCAGCGGCGACGACGACAACGGCGACGACGACGACGACGGCGGCAACGACAACGACGGCGGCGACGACGACGGCGACGGCGACGGCGGCGGCGGCGGCGGCCACGACGACGACGACGGCGACAACGACGACAGCGGCAGCGACGCCGACAGCGACGACGACGGCGGCGGCGGCGGCGGCAGCGACGACGACGACGACGACGACGACGACGACGACGACGACGACGACGACGACGACGACGACGACGACGACGACGACGACTGCGGCGGCGACGACGACGACGGCGGCAACGACAATGACGGCGGCGACGACGACGGCGAAAACGACGGCGAAGGCGGCGACACCGACGACGACGGCGTCGGTGGCAACGACGCCGCGGCGGCGACGACGACGACGACGACGTCGGCGGCAACGACGGCGGCGGCGGCGGCGGCGACGACGACGACGACGATGACGTTGACGACGGTGGCAACGGCGCCCGACGGCGGCTGGGGGGGGCACCTTGCAGTGCCCAGGCGGGGGCGGCATCAGGGCATGCCTCTGCTGCTCGTGGGGCACCACGGAGTGGAGCATGTGGAACGCCAGCTGGCCTCGGCCACACGTCGTCGTCGTCGTCGTCGTCGTCGCCGTCGTCGTCGTCGTCGTCGTCGTCGTCGTCGTCGTCGTCGTCGTCGTCGTCGTCGTCGTCGTCGTCGTCGAAGCCGCCGCATTCGTGATCGTCTTCGGCGTCGCCATCGTCACCGTATGGCGCAGCTTGCTGCAAGATGGTTCAGGGTGGCTTCCAACATGCCTTCAGGACGTCCTAAGACGGCCCCCAAGACGGCCCCAAGTGGCACTGGATCTCCCCAAGGACGCCCCCAAGAGGCCCATCACACAACATCAGCCGTTTTTCCCAACCATCCCGTGGTGTTGGGTCCTCGTTTTGAAAAGACAGGGCAGCGCGTCTCGTCCCGCTGCCCCCCGTCATTCATCCTCGCCCTTGCTTTTGCTCTCCGCATGTCTCTGTTTCGGCACACCCCTCACACGCTGCGTGGTCCCATAGGGAGCTCCACCTAAGGCCCCAGTGGCGGAACTCGCATGGGGGCCTCGCCCCACTTTGGCACACCCCTCACACGCTGCGTGGTCCCATAGGGAGCTCCACCTAAGGTCCCACGCGCGGAACTCGCATGGGGGCCCCGCCCCATTTGGGCACATCCCTCACACGTTTCGTGGTCCCATAGGGAGCTCCACCTAAGGTCACAGTGGCGGAACTCGCATGCCGGCGCCGGCTGCCCCATTTTGGCACACACACACACATACACACACACACACACACACCTCACACCCCATAGGGAGCTCCGCCGAAGGTCCCACTGGCGGAACTCGCATGGCGGCCTCGCCCTATTTGGGCACATCCCTCACACGCTTCGTGGCCCCATAGGGAGCTCCACCTGAGGTCCCACTCGCGGAACTCGCATGGCGGCCTCGCCATATTTTTTTGGCACACCCCTCACACGCTTCGTGGCCCCATAGGTGCTCCACATATGGTCCCAGTGTCGCAGCTCGCATGCGTTTTGGCACACCCCTCACACGCTTCGTGGCCCCATAGGGAGCTTCACTTATGGTCCCAGTGGCGCAGCTGGCATGGCGGCCCCGCCAGGGAGCTGGCCTTCACCGAATTTATCCGCGAGGCTTGACCTGAGGAGCGGCCAGCCCGAGCCTCGCCGTCTCTCGGCGGTCTGACAGTTTGGCCTCGCGCCGCGGGCGACACGCGCGCGTCGCTGGCACCCTCTCGGGGCGACCGGCGCGCGTCGCGGGAATTCCGCCTTGCGCTCTGCCCAGACCTCGCTCGCCCCCGTAGTCGCTCTGCCCAGCGGCCACAGCCTTGCTCGCTATCAGCCAGCCAGCTAGCTCTCTCTGCTCCGCGCAGCGGACGACCCGCGCGCGTCGCCAGAACCCCTTCGGGGCGACCAGCGTGCGTCGCGGGGACTCCGCGCGGTGCCGCGCCCGCAACCATGGACATCGGCGTGCAGGGGCAAAGGGGCAGAAAAAGAAAAGGCAGGAAGCGGGCACGATCCTCGCGAGGAGCGTGCCGACATGGGCGACGACATTCATGCACGTAGATTGATTCGCACGCAGACTCATTCACAATCAGACTCACGCGCGCTCAGGCTCACCCATTCTCAGTCTCCCGTACTCAGACCGACCGTCTTTGTTCGGACTGTCGACCCCGCCACGCATATCGGCGCGCCCCCTTGCGCGGGTCGTGGCCACATAGGGAGCGCGAGCGAAGATGATATTCACAATTGCGGTATTCACAACTGCATGTGGTTGGGTCCTTCGCCAAACGAACTTTCTCCCAACCATCCCGGGGCGTTGGGTCCTCGTTTTGAAGAGACAGCCCCCCGCGTCTCCCCCCGCTGCCCCCCCCCCTCCTTCCTCATCGTCCTTGCGTTTGCCCTCCGTGCGTCTCGGTTTCGGCACGCCCCTCACACGTTTCGTGGCCCCATAGGGAGCTCCACCTGAGATCCCACTCGCGGAACTCGCACGGCGGCCTCGCCCCATTTGGGCACACACTTACACACACACACACACACACACACACACACACACACACACACAAACCGCACACGCTTCGTGGCCCCATTGGGAGCTCCGCCGAAGGTCTCAATGGCGGAACTCGCATGGCGGCCTCGCCCTATTTTGGCACACCCCTCGCACGCTTCGTGGTCCCATAGGGGCTCCACCTAAAAGCCCACTCGCGGAACTCGCATGGCGGCCTCGTCCCATTGCGGCACAGCTCCAACACGCCCCGTGGCCCAATAGGGAGCCCCACCTAAGGTCCCAACGGCGGAACTCGCATGGCGGCCTCGCCCTATTTTGGCACACCCCTCACGCGCTCCGCGGCCCCATAGGGGGCTCCACCCATGGCCCCAGCGGCGCAGCTCGCATGGCGGCCTCGCTCCATTTTGGCACACACACACACACACACCCCTCGCACGTTTCGTGGCCCCATAGGGAGGTCCACCTATGGTCCCAGCGGCGCAGCTCGCCCGGCGGCCCCGCCCCATTTTGGCACGGCAGGGCCATCGCCACGACGGCGCGCCAGGGGCGCGCCATGCGCGACGGCGACGGGTCGAGGAAACAGCTTTCTGGGACAATTTACGGCCAGACCTGCTGGGCGAGAGCAGTCCGCAGCCAGACCTCTCGGCCCAGTGGGCTCTCGCCCTGGGCCGTCGGCTGCCCGGCGCGCTGCCCCCTCGGCCGACGTCGCCCAGGCGCGATCCTGGACTGCGGCCGCCACGAGGTCGGGAACGGCAAGAAGGAGGGCGACGACTGGTGGCTCGAGCTCTACGCGCTGCTCTCGCGCGCAACGCGCCACGAGGGCCCCCTGCTCACGCGGGCGCCGCGCATCGAGTTCTTCCAGGCGGGGCCGCTGGAGGGCTTGCGGGGGCAACTGGGGCAGTTTGCGGCGCGCGCGAAGCGGCGCAGACGAGAGGCGACGGCCCTCGCCAGGGAGCTGGGCTTCATCGAGTTTATCCGCGAGGCTTGACATGAAGAGCGGCCAGCCCGAGCCTCGCCGTCTCTCGACGGTCTGACAGTTTGGCCTCGCGCCGAGGGCGACCCGCGCCCGTCGCTGTGCCCCTCTCGGGGCGACCAGCGCGCGTCGCGGGAATTCCGCGCTGCACTCTGCCCAGAGCCTCGCTCGCCCCCGTCGTCGCTCTGCCCGGCGGCCGCAGACTTGCCCGCTATCAGCCAGCCAGCTCTCTCTGCTCCGCGCAGCCGGCGACCGCGCGCGTCGCCGGGACCCCTTCGGGGCGACCAGCGTGCGTCGCGGGGACTCCGCGCGGTGCCGCGTCCGCAGCCATGGACATCGGCGCGCGCGGGCAAAGAGGCAGAACAACAAAGGGAAGGAAGCGGGCGCGATCCTCGCGAGGAGCGCGCCGACAGTGGCGTCGACATCCATGCGCGTAGATTGATTCGCACGCAGACTCATTCACAATCAGACTCACTCGCGCTCAGGCTCACCCATTCTCAGTCTCTCGCACTCAGACCGACCGTCTTCGTTCGCATTGTGGACCCCGCCACGCATTTCGGCACGCCCCCTCGCACGGCTCGTGGCCCCAGTAGGAAGCGCGAGCGAAGATGATATTCACAGCTGCAGTATGCACAACTGCATATGACTGGGTCCTTCGCCAGGCTAAATTCCCCAAACATCCTGTGGTGTTGGGTCCTCGTTTTGAAGAGACAGCGCCCGCGTCCTCCTTCCTTCCTTCTCCTCCCGCTGCCCCCTCCCTCCCTCTCCCCATTGCCAGCATCATTGTCACTATCGTCACCATCACCCATCATCCATCAGCATCATCATCCGCCGCATCGTCCTCGTCCACATCATCATTATCATCATCATCATCATCAGCATCATCGTCATCACAATCGCCCCCACCACCCATGTCGGCACACCCCTCGCGCGTTTCGCGGTCCCACAGGAAGCTCCACCTAAGGTCCCAGTGGCGCAGCTCGCATGGCGGCCTCGCCCCAGCGTGGCACACCCGTCACACGCTTCGTGGCCCCATAGGGAGCTCCGCCGAAGGTCCCACTGGCGGAACTCGCATGGCGGCCTCTCCCTATTTGGGCACAACCCTCATTCGTGTCGTGGCCCCATAGGGAGCTCCACCTAAGTCTCAATGGCAGAACTCGCATGGCGGCCTCGCCCTATTTTGGCACACCCCTCGCACGCTTCGTGGCCCCATATGGAGCCCCACCTAAGCTCCAAGCGGCGGGACTCGCATGGCGGCCTCGCCTCATTGTGGCACACCCCTCACACGTTTCGTGGCCCCAGCGGGAGCTCCACCAGAGGTCCCAGCGGCGGAACTCGCATGGCGGCCTCGCCCAATGTTGGCACACTCCTCGCGCGCTTCGTGGCCCCATAGGGAGCCCCACCTCTGATCCCAATTGCGCAGTTTGCATGGCGGCCGCGACGCGCGCGCGACGCGGGGGCTCCACGGCTGCGGGCGCGGCGCCGCGCGAAGTCCCCGCGACGCGCGCTGGTCGCCCCGAAGGGGTGCTGCGCGGAGCAGAGAGAGCTAGCTGGCTGGCCGATAGCGGGCAAGGCTGCGACCGCCGGGCAGAGCGACGACGGGGGCGAGCGAGGCTCTAGGAAGAGCGCAGCACGGAAGTCCCGCGACGCGCGCTGGTCGCCCCGAGCGGGCCCCAGCGACCCGCGCGGGCCGCCCGCGGCGCGAGGCCAAACACTCAAACCGCCGAGAGACGGCGAGGCTCGGGCGGGCCGCGCACACCCCTCGCACGCCCCGTGGACCATAGGGAGCTCCACCTGAGGTCCCAGTGGCGGAACTCACATGGAGACACCGCCCCTTGCTGGCAAACCCTCCGCGCGCTTCGTGGCCCCATCGGGGGCTCCATCTGAGGTCCCAGTGGCGAAACTCGCATGGCGGTCTCGCCCCATCCGGGCACGCCCCTCACACATTTCGTGGCCTCACAGGGCGCCCCACCCATGGTCCCAGCGGTGCAGCTCGCATGGCGGCCCCGCCCCATTGTAGCACACCCCTCACACGCGTCGCGGCCCCATAGGGAGCTCCACCCAAGGTCCTAGCGGCGCAGATGGCACGGCGGCCCCGCCCCACCGTTCTGGCACACCCCTCACACGTTTCGTGGCCCCAGAGGGAGCTCCACCTACGGCCCCAATGGCGCAGCTGGCATGGCGGCCCCGCCAGGGAGCTGGGCTTCACCCAGTTTATCTGCGAGGCTTGACCTGAGGGGCGGCCCGTCCGAGCCTCGCCGTCTCTCGACGGTCTGAGAAGCGCCGCGGGCGACCCGCGCGCGTCGCTGGGGCCCTCTCGGGGCGACCAGCGCGCGTCGGGGGAATTCCGCGCTGCGCTCTGCCCAGAGCTTCACTCGCCCCGTCGTCGCTCTGCCCAGCGGCCACAGCCTCGCCCGCTATCAGCCAGCCAGCTAGCTCTCGCAGCTCCGCGCAGCGGACGACCCGCGCGCGTCGCCGGGAGCCCCTTTCGGGGCGACCAGCGCGCGTCGCGGGGGCTGCATGCGGCGCCGCGCCCGCAGCCGTGGACATCGGCGCGCGCGGGCAAAGAGGCAGAATTAGCATGGCCAAGGACCCGGCCGTATGCAGTTGTGAATACCGCCATTGCGAGTCTCATCTTCGCCCCCGCCCCCCACGGGGCCACGGGCCGCGCGAGGGGGCGCGCAGAAATTCGCGGCGGGGTCCACAATACGGACAAAGACGGTCGGTCTGAGCACGAGAGATTGGGAACGGGCGAGCATGAGCGCGAGCGAGTCAGATTGTGAATGAGTCTGCGAGCGAATCAATCTACGCGCGTGAATGTCGACGCCCATGTCGGCACGCCCCTCACGAGGATCGCGCCCGCTTCCTTCCCTTTCTTGTTATGCCTCTTTGCCCGCTCGCGCCGATGTCCATGGCTGCGGGCGCGGCGCCGCGCGGAGTCCCCGCGACGCGCGCTGGTCGCCACGAACGGGCTCCCGGCGACGCGCGCGGGTCGTCCGCTGCGCGGAGCAGACAGCTAGGCGGCTGGCTGATAGCGGGCAAGTCTGCGACCGCTGGGCAGAGCGACGACGGGGGCGAGTGAGGCTCTGGGCAGAGCGCAGCGCGGAATTCCCCCGACGCGCGCTGATCGCCCCGAGAGGGTGCCAGCGACGCGCGCGGGTCGCCCGCGGCGCGCGGACGGGCCGCTCCTCAGGTCAAGCCTCGCTGATAAACTCGGTGAAGCCCAGCTCCCTGGCGGGGCCGCCATGCCAGCTGCGCCATTGGCACCATAGGTGCAGCTCCCTGTGGGGCCGCGAAACGTGTGAGGGGTGTCCAAAATGGGGCGGGGCCGCCATGCGAGCTGCGCTACTGGGACCATAAATGGAGTTCCCTATGGGGCCATGAAGCGTGTGAAGGGGTGTGCCGAAATGGGGCGAGGCCGCCATGCGAGCTGCGCCGCTGGCACCATTGGTGGGGCTCCCTATGAGGCCACGAAGCGTGTGAGGGGTGTGCCAGGATGGAGAGAGGCCGCCATGCGAGTTCCGCCACTGGGACCTTAGGTCGAGCTCCCTATGGGGCCACGAAATGTGTGAGGGTATGCCAAATTGGAAAAGGCCGCCATGCGAGTTCCGCCACTGGGAACTCAGGTGGAGCTCCATATGGGGCCACAAAGCGCGTGAAGGGTGTGCCAACATGGGTCGAGGCCGCCATGCGAGTTCCGCCACTGGGGCATTAGGTGGAGCTCCGTATGGGACCACGAAACGTGTGAGGGGTGTGCCGACATGTGCGGAGGGGACGATGATGACGACGATGATGATGAGGTGGATGAGGATGATGTTGCGGATGATGATACTGATGGATGATGGGTGATGGTGATGATGGTAACGATGATGCTGCTGATGGGGAGAGGGAGGGGGGGCAGCGGGGGGAAAAGGTAGGAAGGAGGACGCGGGCGCTGTCTCTTCAGAACAAGGATACAACACCACAAGATGGTTGGGAGAAAAAAAAAAGAAGCGGGCGCGATCCTCGCGAGGAGCGTGCCGAGATGGGCGTCGACATTCATGCACGTAGACTGATTCGCACGCAGACTCATTCACAATCAGACCCACTCGCGCTGAGGCTCACCTGTCCTCAATCTCTCGCACTCAGTCAGACCGACCGTCTTTGTTCGTATTGTGGACTCCGCCACGCCACGCATTTCGGCACGCCCCCTCGCACGGTTTGTGCCCCATAGGGTGCGCGAGCGAAGCTGATATTCAAAATTGCGGTATGCACAACTGCATATGGTTGGGTCATCCGCCAGGCTGTTATTATTTTGTTTATAAGCGGCATGCACACATGCGCACACACACACACACACACCGACACACACACACACCATTTTTTCGTCAGCGGCAAAGCGGCGAACTTCGCTCCAGCGAGAAGCTAGAAAAGGCACTAACTAGCGAATTGGCCGGAGGGCAAAGAGGGGCGGGGGGGGCCGGCCGAGAGAAGGGACGCTCAGACGTCGAAGAGTTCGACGATGAGGAGCCAGGGGAGGTGCAGCAGCAGCGAGGCGCGCAGGGCCAGAGCGCGGTGGGCGGCCGTGGCAAAACACGATGGCAAGGGCGGCGGGAGGGCGGCTGCCAGCAGCCGGAGCTGGCGGGCGGGCGCAGTGGGACACCACGAACGGCAGAGGAACCGCGGCGCGCCGAGGAGTAGGCACAGCACTGAGCCGTGCGGAGGCAGGAGCAAGGCAGCCAGATGGCTGGCAGTGACAGGGGCATAGCGGCGTGACCGCCTAGGGGCGCGCCAGGTGGCCAGGGAGCTGGCCGGGAGAGGTGGGGCGGAGGCGGCGGGCGAAGCGTCCCGGGTGTGCCCGCAGGCGGCGGGGAGGAGCAGCAGCGCAACGGGAGGGGGAAGCGCGGGGCTGCCGGAAGGAGGTGGTAACGCAGCCAGGTGGCTGGCAGCGACAGGGGCATGGCGGCGTGACCGCCCAAGGACGCGTCAGGTGGCCAGAAGGCAGAGAGGGGGGGGGCGGCGGACAAAGCGTCCCAAACGCCCGCAGGCGGCGGGGCGGAACAGCATCGCAACGGGAGGAGACAGCTCGGGGTTGCCGCGGAGGGAGGGGAGCACCGAAAGCTGCAGAAGCCGAGAAGCAACGCAGGGCGGCCCAATGGGCGGTCCAGCGTGATGCAGCAGAGAAACACCGAAATGGTGCAGGGGACAATAAGTGAGCGACGCGCGTCCCAAGCGGGAGGTACGTCGCGAGGGGGCGGCGGCGGGGAGCACCGAAAGGTGCAGAAGCGGGGTAACGACGCTGGGCGGCCCACGCCATGGGCGGTCCAGCGTGGTGCAGCAGAGAAGCACTGATGGCGCAGGGGACAGTGAGTGAGCGACGCGCGTCCCAAACAGGAGGTACGTCGCGAGTGGGCGGCGACGGGGAGCACCGAAACACACACACACACACACACACACGCAAAAACTTTGCGAAAGGGCCCCTTTGGAGGTCTGCCGAAGGGGCGCGATCCGAGTGAGGGCTGCGCCAAGGTGGACGGAGGCCCGCATGCAAATCCGCACACTTAGGCCGTACGTGGATCTCCGTTTAAAGCACGATCCGCGTGAGGGGTGTGCCGAGACGGGCACAGGCGCCCCCATGCAAACACGCCCGGTGAGGCCGTAGTTTTGGCCTCTCTGTGGGGCACGATCCGTTTGAGAGATTTGCTGGAATGGTTGCGGCGCCGCCAGGCGAACACTCCTACTGGGGCCGTCGTTGGATTCATCTGAAGGACGAGCCTCGTCTGGCATGTTCTGAAATGGGCGCAGCGCCGCCATGCGGTCAAGCTCAATGAGACCATGGCTGGAGCTGCCTAGTGTGGCGACGATCACTGTGAGGGGTGCGCCAAAGCACTGCACCTCCACGCGTCTGCCCCCTTAGATTTTCCGTGGGGCTCCATATGGGGCCACGATGTGCGAGCGGGACACCGCTGGTTGCGAAATGAACGCCCATGGCAGGGCTAGGCAACAAGACATCGAGACACGCCTCCCTCGCCCCTGCATTTCAAGGCTGATGAGGAATCGATCGGCTCCGTTCAAGGGTGGGCGTTTGACTCTCAACACCCCGCACTCCCTTCCAGCGCGGTCGTCCGCCAACTTTGAGATGCGGGGTGCGGGGGGGATGTTCGGTGTTTCTGCTGCAGGCGGGCGTAAGTATCGCAGAGGGCTGTATCAGGATGGACGCGGCGCCGCCGTGTGTCTGCGCCCGCCGAGACCGCACGTGGTGGCACCGAAGGTGGCCACGACCCCCGCGACAGGTACGCCGAACTGGGCGCGGTGGCGCCGGGGAGGTGGAGGAGGAGGAAGAGGAGGAGGAGGAGGAGGAGGAGGAGGAGGAGGAGAGAGGAGAGGAGGAGGAGGAGGAGGAGGAGGGGAGGGCAGGAGCAGGAGCAGGAGGAGGAGGAGGAGGAGGAGGAGGAGGATGAGGCGGAGGGGGAGGGGGGGGAGGGGCATGATGGGGGTGGAGGGGGAGGAGGGGGAGGAGGGGGGGAGGAGGAGGAGGAGGAGGAGGAGGAGGAGGAGGAGGAGGAGGAGGAGGAGGAGCGAGCGTCCCGGAAACGCGAGCTCGCGCCCGACTAGCGCGACGGCGGGAGCACCTCAGAAAGTCCGCAGCCCGAAGAGGAAAACGGCAGAGTCATCTGTGAAGTAGTCGGTGACCAAGCCGCGAGGCGGTCGAAGACGGTGTCGCAGCTCTCGGGCTTCTTGCAGAAACGCTTGTGGTACTTCCAATCGATCCTCTGGCATCTCGGGGAGCAATACTCCACCAACTTGCAAACACCGCATCGAAGCGGCTTCTTCATGGGTGCGGCGCATCAACCGCAGGCAGGCGTAGACAAAAACAACTCGTCGAGGGAGGCCTCCGACTTCTCGCACTCATCGTCCGAGTCCTTGATATGATCGAATTTGGTGAAGTCGATGCCAGAGTGCATAGCACCGTGGTCACGAGGACGGACGCCACGAACACCAGGGGGTAGTTCAGCACTGGCGGGATCGCCATTAGAGCCATGCAGAGCGTCTCCGTCAGGCAGGGGCACGGCTCGAGCATCCCGAGGAAGGCCGACGGTGGCAGGGGGGCCACCACTAGCATGTAGATCAGCGTTGTCAAGCGGGAGGTCGGCACCAGGAAGAAGAGCACCAGCGCCGGGATCACTTCCGCAATCATGTAGTTCATCGCTTTCAGGAAGAACAGCAGGGTACACAGCAAACGATGGAGCACCACCTTGTTCACCCAGATCAGCGCTTTCAGGGAGAAAGTCCGCACGACAATCAGGACGTAGCTCAACACATGCGGGACCACCGCCACATTCACGCATATCAGCGCTATCGTGAAGAAGTGCATGAATCTCGATCGCATTCCGGCCAGCAGCACGCTCACCCCAAAGAGAAGTAGCCAACGACGTTGCCGAAGCAAGACCCGGGCATAAACGAGACAGGCGATCGTGCTCCGCAGCAACCGCGGCCTCCGTGATATCCTCGAGGTGGGAGTACTTGCAGGTGTCACCATACCGGCAATTTGGAAAGTATCTGCATGCGAGCGTCGTCGCAGTCCGCGGGCCGACAGCGAGGACCTTCAGGCAGTGGAAATCGAAGACCTTGGGCGAAGCCTGGCACTGACCAGCCAGACAAGGCGGAGAAGCAACGTCACTCAGAATAGCAGCTCGATCACAATGAACGTCACACTCGCCAGGAGGAGGCCGAAGAACGCCACAAGAACCAGCGGCAACCAGAGGGCGATCACGCGGGGCACCAGCAATAGGCTCGTCTACAGCATGCCGAAGATCACGGTCAGCTTCTCGAAGTTCAGGGTGTCGAGACACAGGAGCACCAGGACTAGGCGTAGCCGCGCCACTCGCAACAGCGTCCACGTGCACAACAACTTGCGATCGGTCGTGGGCGGCCCGATACCCGCCAGAGCCACACGCACCGCAACGAGGTAGACCAGCACGATCAGAATGACCAGCAGCAGGAGGAGCACCACACTTGCCAGCATGCCGAAGTTCACGAAGTTGATCTTGAAGAAGGTGGATATCCTCGCACATCTTGCGCATACTCTCAGCGAGCGGCCGCATGAGGTCGAATATGTCCTGTTTGGAGCGCAATGGTCGCTGTTCTTGAGCAGCCAGGTCATCATGTCGAAACTCATCACGACCTCCAGGTGGGGGCAGCTCGTTCTCACAGTCAGAGCGGCCCTTGCCAACGCCGAAACTGAGCAGCGACCTGCGCCGCGCGCCACCAGCAGCGGCAGCGGAACGACCATCCGGAATACCGGTAGGAAGATGAGGACGTCTATCAGACACATGACGAAGAGGAACATGCACAACCCAGGCAGGATCAATAGCCGCACCGGGTAGTGAGGACGACGTAGCATGAGCAACAACTCCAGATCCAGTGCCCCCGCCTTCAGGAAGACCAGCAGCAGCAGACCAAGCAGCAGCATGTTGACCACAACAATCAGCCAAGTCACGATGAGGAACAGGTGCGCCACAGGTAGGGTCAGCAGCCACCCCAGGCAGCGAGGTACACAGAGTAACATGCACAGCCCAGTAAGGAGCAACCGCCGCACCAGGCATCGAGAAAGACGAAGCTGGAACAGCATCACGAGAATCAGCAGCCACACCAGGCAGCGTCGGACGATGGCCACACTGCTCACGGCGGCGCAGAGCAAGATCTCCAGATCCAACATCCTCAACTTGAGGAAGTCCAGCTGCAGCAGGTGTACCATCCGCGTGCTGACAAACGTGGCGAACAGCGGAGTCAGACGACACGCACGGCGGCGAGGGAGGGCCAACAACTTGTGGACCAGCATGATCACGCCGCTCATTGACTCCATCAGCACCTTGGACGGAGTCACCAGCAAAAGAAGAGATGTAAGCAGCCACCTTGTGTAAATGGGTACCCGCACAAATGCTCACAGGAACGATGGGAAGAGAGCCGCGCTGAGGGAGGAGATCCTGCAGCACCAAAGTGGTGCGCACTGCATCCGGCGGGACGACGGTCGCGCCGGGCGGCATCGATGGCACCTGGTGCTTGGCCCTGCCAGCCTGAACATGAACACGAAGATGAGCAGCCGTCGCATCAAGACCCACCCGATCACGCGCAAGAAGAACAGCTTGACGAAGCCCGTGGGAGCGAACACCGTTCCCAGACTGCAGACGAGCGTGCAAAGCAAGTCCTTGGCACATATTTTTAGCATTCGCATGAAGAGCAGCAGGCACAGCGATGAAACGGTGGCCACGAGGAGGAACATGCAGAAAACCCAGTCGGCGAGCACGCCGAGCACGCGCTTCGCGAGCCGTCGACGAACGCTGGTGGGCCATCTCAGCCGATGAACGTGCACACCACCGGAGCAGCGCCAGCAGCCATAGACATGCAGCGGAGAGAGGGGCGCGCCTGGGGCCCCGACCTAGCATGCGGGTTGAGCCAAAATTGCTACGGAGGAGGAGGAGGAGAAGGAGGAGGAGGAGGAGGAGGAGGAGGAGGAGGTGCGCGTGAGGGCGTGCCGACGTGGGCGCGGTGGCGCCATGCGTCTGCGCCGACTGCAACCGCAGGTGGAGCGGCCCACGATGCCCGCGCGGGGTGTGCCGAGAGGGACGCACGGGCACGTGTGCGTCTCGGCGCCCGCTCGGACCCATCGGTGGAACTCTCTACGAGGCCACGATCCTCTCGCCTGAATGGCAAGCCCATCGGGGAATGGTCCTTCCAGAGGGCGCTTCTCTTAGTAAAGCGAAAAACGCCGAGGAGTTCCAAGTTCTAGTCTTCAATGTTACAGTCCTGATTGCTGCTTCCTACTGTTAAAAAGTGTATATATAGTTAAACATATAATAATAATAATAATAATAATAATAATAATAGTAATAATAATGATAATAATAGTAATGATAATAATAAAAAATAATAATAATAAGAAGAAGAAGAAGAAGAATAACAATAATAATAGTCCTAATAATAATAATAATACTTTATTAATATATATATATATATATATAAGAAAAAAACGCGCGAAGGAGGGAGCCGAAAAACGTCCGCGTATCACCCCCGCGCCGGGTGCTCTGAATTCCTGCGGGGCCGTGGGACACGTAAAATTACAAACGTATCCCCCCCCCACGCAAGAACCCCTAGTAAATTACACGGCGTTCGCGCCCGGGAGGCCACGATCCCTCAAAAATTGCACAACATTCGCGCCCCTGAAGCCACGATCCCTCCTCGAATACACCGTAGTCGCGCCCCCGAGGCCACGATTTCTAGCAAATTACACTACAATCGCGCTTCTGGGGTCACGATCCCTTGTAAATTACGCCACGTTCACGCTCCCGGCACCACGATCTCTTTTAAATTACACCACGCTCGCGTCTCCGAGGTCACGATCCCTCGCAACTTGCACCGCGCTCGCGTCCCCGAAGCCACGATCCCTAGTAAAATACGCCATACTCGCGCCCCCGAAGCCACGATCTCCTGCACATCCCACCAGCCCTCTGGGCGTCGGTGGTTTAGGGAGTTTCCTCTTCCACCCATCCTTCTTCCCCTTCGGGGAGTGGCTTATCACTGTGTCACGGTTCCCTATTAATCTACACCCCCTCCCCCAGGCGACCAGGAGCCAACCCAGGTCCATGCGGGCACCCCCCCACCATCCCTTGTAAAAAAATACAAAACACACTCTGCCTCCACCATCCCTTGTAAAAAAATACAAAACACACTCTGTCTCCAAATTCGGAGCATGCGCAGCGAACACGATGCGGCCTCCCCCCACCATCCCTGTCAAAAAAACAATACAGAGTACACTTAGCGGCGGCGGCGGCGGCGGCGGCTGCGGCGGGGGCAGCGGCTGCGGCGGCTGCGGCGGTGGCGGCGGGGGGGGCGGCGACGGCGGCGGCGGCGGCGGCGGGGGCGGCGGCGGCGGCGGCGGCGATTTGGCAGCGGGGGTGGCGGCGGCGGCGGGTTGCGGAGGCGGGCAGCGCGGTGGCGGCGGCAGCGGCGGACAGCGGCGGCGGCGGCGGCGGCGGCGCGGCGCCGGCGGCGGCGGCGGCGGCGGCGGAGGCGGCGGCGGAGGCGGCGGCGGCGGCGGATTGGCCCCCAGTAGCTGGCCATCCAAAGACGACTGCTGCATATGCTGCGGCTCGGGCCAGGCTCGGGTGCTACGTATGTGTTGGGAGGGCGGGTGGGCGTGAGCGAGACGGCTTGCGGGCGGGGAGGGGGACTCTTGACCCTTTCCCCGACCCACTTCCCATGGACCTGGACGGGGGGGTTCGCGAGGTGTCGGAGCGTCCGAAACGGCCTCGGCGAGGAAGCCAAAATCATTGGTTTTACTATGGTTTTGGCCCCATGCTGGCCTCCTGAATGGGGGGGACCCTAATTCGCGCCCCCCCCCTCCTGTGATCGATCTCACCCAAGATGGCCCAAAGATGGCCCCCAAGGCTCCCAAGGGTGCCCCAAGAGGGCTCCAAAAGGTGGCCAGGAAGACCCGAGAGGCCCCCAGGATGCCCTCAAGAGGCTCCCAAGAGACCCCCACGAGGCCCCAAGAGACCCCCCAGAGGCACCCAAGATGCTCCAAGAGGCCTCGGCGAGAATGCCAAATCATTGATTTAACTAAGGATTTACCCAAATGTTGGCCTCTTGGGGGGGGCACTGACTAGGATGACTCCACGAGCGCCTGGGAGAGCCCAAGATGACCTCCAAGATGGCTCAAGATATCCCAAGATGTCTCATAATGGCTCCCACGATGCTCCAAGATGCGCCAAGACCGCTCCAAGACGGCTCCAAGTGGCCAAAGAGCTCCCCCAGGAGGCCCCCGAAGATGCCAAAACTTTTGGAAAATCTATGTGTTTGGCTTTCTCGCCTTTTCGCTTCCGATGGCCATCCGAGGCCTCAAGATGGCTCCAAGATGGCCCAAGAGGGCTCCAAGAGAGGCTCAAGAGAGCCCCAAGACGGCCCCAAGAGCGCCTAAGAGCGCTCCAAGAGCGCCCCAAGAGCGCCCCAAGAGGCGATTTGTTGGGCTCCCGAGGGGCAACGCTAACTAATGCTCGCTGCTTGCTTGATCGATGTCCTCCAAGATGGCCCCAAGAGCGCTCCCAAGGCTCCCAAGAGCGCTTCAAGAGGGCCCCAAGAGGCGCCCAGGAGGCCCCAACAGGCGCCCAAGAAACCTCCAAGATGCTCCCAAGAGACGTTTTCCGGCGTACAACGCGGGCAGCTTGTCCGTCCCGGGGGACGAAGGTAACAGATGCAAGCGTCAGCCGAGGTAGCGGGGCAGGACCAGGGGGGAACAACGGTGACCCGCCAAAGGATGTACCGCTTGGCGGGACAGCACTCCCACAGTCCAGCCCCAAGTGGTGCCGGTGGGATGCCAGAGTGCCCCGGCGGAGTCACAATGGGGGGAATCCGTGTGGCGCAGTGCGGCGTACCAGCACGAGATAAGGAGGAGGAGGAGAGGCGCAGCCGATAGCCGCAAGTCCAGTAAATAAAAGGAGGAGGGGAGAGTGGCGATGCCAGTGGAACTTGTGGGTACAGTGGCTTCTGTGATCCCTCCACACGTGCTGCGGGGGACCCTCTGCGACCGCGGGGGGACCTGGTGGGGTTACGCGAAGCGTCCAGAATTACAGTACATTCGCCCTTCTGGGGCCACGATCCACCGTAAATTACGCCACAGTTGCGCCCCCGAGGCAACGATCCTTCGTACATTACATAATATCCGCGTCCCCGAGACCAAGAACCCAAGCAAACCCCTCCTAAATTATACAATAGTCGCGTCCCCGAGGCCATTGACCCTCGCAACGTACGCAATTCGTGCACCCCCGAAGCAACACAGATTACTCACGTTTCGCGTCCCCGAGGCAACAAACCCTGACAACTTACACAGTATTCGCGCTTCCGAAGCCAGAATCCCGCGCAAATGAGAAAGATTCACGTCCCCGAGGCAACAAACCCTCGCACATTGTCAAATAGCCGCGTCCCCGAAGCCAGAACCCTTCGCACGTTACGAGGTCGTTGCGCCCCCGAGGCCACAAGCACTCGCAACTTGCGCAATGTTTGCGTTCCCGAGGCAACCTACCCTCGTAAAGTATTCAATGTTCGCGTCTACGTGGCCGTAAACCCTCGCACATTCGGCCATATTCGTATTGCCGAGGCCAAGAATGCTCCAAGGCGCCCGAATATAATTCCAAGACGGTCCAAGAGGGCCCCAAGCGGCCCCAAGAGCGCTCCAAGAGGCCTCCCGAGAGAGCCCCCAGAGGCCAACATCGCCGATTTTACAAAAAAGATGTTTGAAGGAGTTTGGGGTTCTCGCAGTTTCAGCTTTCCGACGCTCCAAGATGGCTTAAGAAACTCCCAGGAACGCCCCGTGACAACCAAAGACGCCTCCAAGAGGGCCCCAAGACGGCCCGAGAGGGCTCCAAGATGGCTCAAGAAGGGTTCCGAGAAACCCCGAGAAGCCCCCAGGAGGCCCCAAGAAGCCCAAAGAGGCGCCCAAGACGCGCCAAAGAGGCCTCCAGGAGGCCCAACAAAACCTCACGAGGCCCCAAGAGGCGACCAAGAGGAGCCGAAACCGCCTCCAAGAGGCCCCTAAGATGCTCCCCACGACACCCCAACGCATATACAAGAGGCCTCAGACCCACATCCCAGACACGGTGGCAGGATGGGCCGAAAGCCACTCGGATCCGCCGCCCCCTGTTGATTCATCACAGGGGTGCCTGGCGCGCTAGATCCTTTCGGTTTTGGTTTTGGCTCATTTCCCCCCCCCCCCCCCAAAAAAAAAACAAAAAAACCTGGGGCTTCGCGCGTCCCGCCGGCCACCCGAAAGGATTGCCCAGGATCTTCCAGAGGTGGTTGCCGAGGGTTGTCCTGCCCCAGATGGCTCCAAGATGGCCCAAGATGTCCTCCAAGATGCTTCCAAGATGGCCAAGATGGCCTCCAAGACGGCTAAGATGGCCCCAAGTTGCCTCCAACACGGCCCAAGATGCACCCAAGACGGCCCGAGATGGCCTCCAGATGGCCGAAGACGGCCCAAGAGGCCCCCAAGAGGCCTCCAAGAGACGGCCCAAGAAGCCTCCAAGAGGTCCTACAGGAGGGCCCGAAGAGGCCAACATCACTGAATTTCCGTAACTTGTTGAAGGGTTTTGGCATGTGCTACTTCTCGGCATTCCGACGGCTCAAGACGGCGCAAGAGGCCCCCAAGATCGCCCACGAGGTCTCCAAGATGGCCCCATGACGGCCCAAGAGGCCCCCAAGACGGCCCCAAGAGGGCCCAAGAGGCCTCCAAGACGGCCAAAGTGGCCTCCAAGACGGCTAAGATGGCCCCAAGATGCCTCCAAGACGGCCCAAGGTCCACCCAAGACGGCCTAAGATGGCCTCAAGATGGCCTAAGACGGCCCAAGACGGCCCAAAAGGCGTCCAGGAGGTCTTCCAGGAGGGCACGAAGAGGCCAAACTCATTGATTGCCCATAGGTTTTTGACAGATTTTGGCATTTGCTTCTTCTCGGCATTTCGACGGCTCAAGACGGCGCAAGAGGCCCCCAAGATCGCCCAAGAGGCCTCCAAGATGGCCCCATGACGCCCCGAAATGCTCCCAAGACTGCCCCAAGAGGGCCCCGAAACTGCCCAAGAGGCCTCCAAGACGCCCAAGATGGCCCCTAAGAACCCCTGATATGCCCCAAGAGGGCCCCAAGACGACCCAGACATGCCCCAAAGACGGCTTCCGAAGGCTTCAGACAAGCCAGGAACCCTAAGACGGCCAAAGAGGCCCCCAAGAAGGCCCCCAAAGGCCCACAAAAACCCTCCAAGAGGCCCCCAGGAAGCTCCCAGGAGGCTAAAGAGTGCCCCAACAGGCGCCCAAGAGGCCTCCTCCTCCTCCTCCTCCTCCTCCTCCTCTTCTTTCCTCATCCTCCCCCTCCTCCTCTTCTTGCTCCCCCATGCGTTCACCGAAGTCTTTCCAAACCGACTCGGGGAACAACTGGCCCGATAGCTTGGCCAAGCTCTGGCCCAGCTGTCGGCCACAGAGGCGCTTCCAGAGGGGCAGGGGGCGGCAGTGATTCGCCGTAGGCGTCTTAGATCCGCCGCCCCCTGCTGATTCATCGCAGGGGTGCCTGGCGTGCTGAACCCTTTCGGTTTTGGTTTTGGCTCTTTTCCGAAAGAGCTCCCCCTGGAGCTTCGGCCCGTCCCACCGGCCACCCGAAAAGATTGCCCAGGACCTCAATCACCCCAAAAATCCTCCAAGACGGCTCAAGATGGCCTCCGAGATGGCCACGTTGGCCCATCAGGACGGCCCAACCGAGCCCAAGAGTGCCTCAAGAGGCTCCGAAGAGGCATCCTCTCCCTTGTCCTTGTTCCTCCTTCTCCTCCTCTTCCTCTTCTTCCCCCACGTGTTGCCCGAACGCTTTCCAAACCGATTCGGGGAACACATGGTCCGATAGCTTGGCAGGCCTCTGGCCACAACGTTCGGCCACATAGGCGCTTCCGAAGGTGATTCGCCGTAGGCGTGATCGATAACGCCAACGTCTCAATATGCGTTGATGATTCCTTTCCGCCCCCGCATGATGCTCCCGGATGCGCCAAGGCAGCGCCGAGACGCACCGACGCGACTCTGATATAGACCATTATGACAGAGAGGGGGCCAGTGGCAGGGGGCGAAGCCCTTACGAATAAAAAGACTTCGGAGGGGAGGGTGTATTACAGCATCGTTGATGAAGCATGGGTTTACTGGGATCCTCCTCCTCCTCCTCCTCCTCCACCTCCTTCTCCTCCTCCTCCTCATCCCTCGTCCTCCCCCTCCCCTTCCTCATCCTCCTCTTCCTCATCCTCTTCCTCCTCCTCCTCCTCCTCCTCCTCCCTCGTCCTCGCTCTCCTCCGCCTCCTCTTCGTTCTCGTCCTCCGCCTCACCGTCGTCCTCGTCTTCCACTTCCTCCGTCTCCTCCTCGTCGTTCTCGTCGACCTCTTCCTCCGCCTCCTTCTCCCCTCTCCTCCCCAATTCCAGGGGCGCATGCGGTCCTCCCAGCTCATCCCGCCTCTTCGGGCCAGGGCGGCTCCTGGGAAGCCCTCGCGGGGCTCGTGGGAAGCCCTGGGAAGGACGCAGGACGAAGCCGCGCTGGGAGCCTCTCTGGCAAGGGTCCTGGGAGGCCCCAGCGCAGCGGATAAGTAGGCTGCAAGGAAGCCGCAGAGAAAACCTGGGACACCCTGGAAGGCTACATCGGTCCTCCGCCTCCTTCCCCAGCTCCCCCTCCTCCTCCTCGCCCCCCTCCGCCTCCTCCTCCTCGTCCTCCTCACCCTCATCATCAGCATCAGCATCAGCATCAGCATCAGCATCATCATCAGCATCATCATCATCATCATCATCATCATCATCATCATCATCATCATCACCCTCATCATCATCATCATCATCATCAGCAGCAGCAACATCATCATCATCATCACCATCCCTCCTCCTCCTCCTCCTCGTCCTCCTCCTCCTCATCCTCCTCCCTCCTCCTCCCGCGCGTCGGGCGATGGCATTTGACGCCCTCGCTTCCACCACCAGGGGTGCCGTGCTGAGCCGCGCGCAATTCTTGCCCCGAACGCCGACGAAGGCCTCGTGGACCTGCTCGATCTCCGCCAGGCCAGGCAGGAAGATAAGCACGCAGAGCCCTGCGGGTCAAGGCCCGCGCGAAAGAAGGACGGTGACAACGAAGACGACAACGACGACGACGACGATGCCGACGACGACGACGATGCCGACGACGACGATGCCGACGACGACGACGCCGACGACGACGACGACGACGACGGCAACGAGGACGACGACGGCGGCGTCGGCGACGACGACGGCGGCGGTTGCGAGGACAACGACGGCGGCGACGACGGCGACGGCGACGGCGACGGCGACGACGGGGACGACGACGACGACGACGTCGGCGGCAACGATGGCGGCGGCGGCGACGACGAAGACGACGGCAACGACGACGACGACGGCGACGAAGAAGACGACGACGATGACGACGGCGGCGACGGCGACGGCGACGACGACGCCGACGATAGTGTCGGCGGCGACGGTGACGAAGACGGCAACGGCGACGACGACGACGATGGCGAAGACGACGACAGCGACGACTAATAGCGACGACGACTGCGGCGACGGCCACGCTGGCGCCGGCGCCGACGACGGCGACTTCGTTTCGGAGAGTCTTGGACGCTCCTGGTGGTCCCCGACGCCACGGTTGGTCGCGGCTTGGGAGGTACTCCGGTCACCCAACTTCGCTCATCGACCCCGCGATGCACGACACGCAGTTCTGTTCGCGCCCCCGCCAGGACAGCCCAGATCCCACAACTCCGACGTCGTGATTTCCGTCACAGCGCGAACCTCAAAGGCTTGGACACCTTCCCCAGGACCAACTTTTTATCCCGAATGGATTTTTGACGGTCCTGGGGTCCCGTGAAGGCCCCAGAGGGGGAGGAGGAGGAGGAGGAGGAGGAGGAGGAGGAGGAGGAGGAGGAGGAGGACCGAAAACTAACAAAAAACGCACGTCGAGACCGTTCCACGGCGAGAGGAGGACGGGTCAGGCCGCGACACGATGCGCGAGAGGGCGGCGCCTGCAAGGGCGACGGGCGGCATCGCTGCGCGGCAGTGTGTGAGCGGATCGGGAGGCTCGTCCGCCTTGTCCTTGGCCCTCCATCGCTCTACGAGGGCAGCCATCCTCCGCTCGTACGAGGGGGCGCTTTGGGGAGGGAAGCGAGGAGAATGAGGACAATGATGATGATGATGATAATGATGACGAGGAGGAGGAAAGGAGGAGGAGGAGTACGAGGAGAAGGATGAAAAGAAGTGAGAAAAACGGAGGGGCAGACTACCAGGACGAGGACGGTGGCATGCCACCGAAGAGGCAGGTCCAGGGGGCGCAAGCGAAGGAGGAGGAGGAGGAGGAGGACGCGGAGATGGAGGAGGAGGGATGGGAGAGAGAAGGGTGGGGCAATTGGCAGGGCGAGAGGAGCGGGAGGAGGGGAAGCGGATGAAACGCGTCAAGGGCGAAGAGACGGAGTGAGAGGGAGGGGGGAGGGAACAGGGCAGGGGGTGGAGTACGACGGGGGAGCGGGAGTTGGAGGAGAGGAGCAGCAGGGGGCGACAAGGGGAAATGGGAGGGCGGAGGGGTCGACAAGGAGGGGAGAGGGGAAGTGGGAAGGGGAGAAGGAAGAGGGAGGTGGGAGGGTGGGACGAGGGAGGACGGAGGGAGGAGTGAGAAGAAAGAGGAAAGGAGTAACGGGGGAGAAAGGAGGGGAAAGGAGCAGGCTGAGCACAATTGCGCCATATCTGACATCTCATCCCTCCCTCCCATCTCTTCTCCTTGCTCCGCGGACGTGTGTCATAGCCGATCTGGACCTGCGCAAGCGGTCGGAAGAAGGGGAGCTGCGTACGTACGTAGGAGAGGAGGGAGGAGGAGGAGGAAGAGGAGGAGGAGGAGGCGGAGAAGGAGCAGGAGGAGGAAGAGGTGGTGGGTGAGCAGGAGGATAGACAGAAAAATCACGGCTGTGAAACACCAACAAACAATCGGACTGCGAACCAAAACACATAAAAAACACCATAGCTGCCCAATCCTGTGCGTAAGTAGCAATACGCGGAGAGGGCGGAGCATCCTCCAGACGGAGTCAGGGGAAGGACGATCGTAATCAGATTGAGTAATTGTCACGAGAGGGAGGTGGGGGAGAGGGAGGGAAGAGGAGGGAGAAGCAATGGAGCGAAAAGAAGGGAAGAGGATGGAGAGAAGGAGGGACTAGGAGAGAGGGGGGGAAGTGGGAGGAACAGGTGGGAAGAATATGCTGAGAATGCCTCGTCAACCTCTTCCTCCTCGCCCTCCTCCTCTTCCTCCTCATCCTCCTTTCCTCCTCCTCCTCCTCGTCATTATTTAGCCATCGTCTTCCTTCTCCCCGCTTGGGGGAGGGAGCTTTGGTTGGAATGCGATCTCAGCCACACGTGTCGAACCTCGACGCGTGTCGGGCCCTGGGCCCTTCTTCCTCTGACATTCCTGAGAACGCGCGCTGACCACGACGTGCTTCTGCCCACCGACGCCACTCAACGCCACGCAGGCGACGCGCAGCGAAGGGCGACGCGTGCTGCGCGCGATCGGCGAGGCGCATCAGCATAAAAAAAGCACACACACACACACATCGGGCCAAGATGCGTCCTGAGGATCACCGATCCCTGACCGACAGCACACACACATCGGGCCAAGGTGCGTCCTGAGGATCGCCGATCCCCGACCGACAGCAGGCCGCTGCGGATGCGACGCTCCCCGGAAAAGAATCCGCCGGTGCGCTTGCTGCAATGCGCGGCCCCGGAGGTCCCGGGGCCTCCGCGCTGTTCATCCCGGGGCCCGAAAGCAGCCCCCCAGACACCGAATCCTGGAGCAAACCCCAGCACTGCAAAACTCGTACAGTCGGCCTTGATTGGACATGGGACACGCGACGAGGACAGAAGACCCTTCTGGGGGCCACGTTGCCGCGGAAATGCAGGAGGCATGGGTCGCGAGACACAGGACACGAGGGTACCCTAAGGGTACCCTCGTGTCCTACTAATCCGGCTGGCAGGGTCGACCTACTAATCCGGGCAGGGGTCGACCAAGTCCCCTGGGAAGGGGTCGACCAAGACCTACTACTAAGGCGGGGGGGACGAGGGTCGGTACCAAGGGCCTTGCTCTGGCAGGGTCGACCTACTAATCCGGGCCGCCTGTATCGCCAGAAGTCTGGGCTTCACCCTGAAAGCGCACTCGCAGCGCAGCGAGCGACGGCCGACTGCGGCCGATCCTGGCTGCGCCACGGCCTGCACGATCCCCACGCACACGTCGAAGAGCTGCGGGTTCACGTCCACGCGCCCGCCCGCCCTGTCGAAGCGGTCCATCCTGACCTGGACTGAAGGGATTGGGCGTCGAGCAGTGGGGGTGCGAGAAATAGGGGTGGGAAGAAAGGTGCACCTCTTGTGCCCGAAAGGGACCCTAAAGGGGCCTCCTGGGGCTTCAAAAGGACACGAAAGGTGCACGTTTCCCCCCCTCCCCCCCCTCCTTAACGCTCCCCATTAGTTAAAGCCCAAGGGGGGACGACAAGGCGGGGGCTGGGGGGGCGCCGCCACACACCCAACGGATCACAATCTCCCTCCCTACTTCCCTCTCCTCCCTGTCGCTCGCTCACTCCCTCCCTCCCGCTCCCTCCCTCCTGCTCCTCTGACGCGACGTAGCCCCGAACTGGCCCGACTGCAACCCTCCTCCTTCCTCATCCTCTTCCCTTCCTCCTCCTCCTCTTGCTCCTCCTCCTCCTCCCCCTCCTGAGGGGGAACGTTAGAGGGGACCAAGGCAAGCATCGAGCTAGACTCGGTTATGCATCGCTGATAAATCAGCGATAGAGCAACGATAGCGAGTCCGCACGTTTCTGGGCGGGGTGGAATATCGGGCCAGTATCGACGATGAGTGGGCGACTGGGGGTTGTCCCTGGAGGCCCAACGGAGCGGCGCGCGGGAAATGTCTGCTCGCGGCTGGCGATGGCATCCATAATCAGATGGACATTGCGCAGACCGTCGTCGTGCTACCACAAGGAACGCTGGATGAGCAGCGACAGGGCTTCCCTGGCCACTTCTAGCCTAGGTTCCTTCGACATGGATCTGCGGAACGGCCCCCAAAAAAAAATCACACTCACGCGCCCAGTGGTCATGATTGCATCATTCACTCTACGTGCGGTTTCTCCCCGAGTTCAACAGCGTGGAGCTGGCCAAAAACAGCACCGGCCTCGCCACGACTTCTCCTGGGACGTCCGAGAGGGAGGTGCTCGAGAGGGGGGGGCCTCGCAGATCGTGGCCGAGGCGGTGCACGAGGACCCTGACCTTCCAGAGAGCTATTGTTTAGCACGGGAGGCCTGAAAATCTAAAAAAGGAAACGAAACTGCCCAAAACCAAGACATAGAATAGCTCTGGGATAGGTTTTCAAGTCGCGTGCTAATTTTTGTTGCCCCCCTGGAAGGTCGGGGGACGAGGGGGGCCAGGGGACGCATCGAAACAGAGGAAGGGGGCCATGAGATGTGAGGAGACGTCATGGCCCCGCCATGTGATTCTTGTTTGTGTGGGGGGGGGGGGGGCGCCCCGCCGCACCGCGCAGGGTCCGAGTGTGCACCCTCGTGCTCCTCAGAAAACGAGCTACTCTCGGTCGTGGCCCCCGCCGTGATATCTCCAGGGGGCCAAGGACACGCAGATAAATGCACACAAATAGAAGGAGTCCCCATATCTTCCCGCATGTTCTGGGGTTCTGTCTTCCCCCCCTCTTCCCATCTGTTCTCATATTTTCAAGGGAATCGACGATGAGTTGTTGTTCGCCTCCTGAATACCCAGACCCCCGACGTCATGATTTTTCACAACGTCGACCCCCAGAGGTCTAGACCCCTTCCCCAGGACCGGTTTTTCATCCTGAGTCATGTTGTTGACGGTCCCGAGGCCCGGTGAGGGACCCTGGAGGCAGATTTTTGTTTTGATTTTTGTTCTATATATATATATATCAATCAATCAAGCTCTGAGGGGCAGTGTTCCACAAGTCAGCACCTGAAAAAAAAAGGTGTGTTGGTCACTCTGGCCAGCACTCCTTGCCTGGGTTCAAGTTTGCTGGCTTTCTAACCTTACCCTGAGGGGCCTACGTTCAGGAGTCAGCCGCATATGCTGGGGGGGGGGGGGCCACGGGCAGTCTGCAGCGCCCTGTGGTGGGGGACTTAGGGGCTGCCCTGCACCACGAGGGCAATAAGGAGCCTCTGAACGTATATAGGGTCTGGGTAGCCCGCGTCATCACTTCCGCCGGCTGGCCGCCCCCGCGTCATTCTCCACGAGGCACGGCGCGCCCGCGGGTCCCCGGCGCGGGGCTCGAGAGGCAGGCAGGGAGGGAGGGAGGGAGGAGGGAGGGAGGGAGGGAGGAGGGAGGAGGGAGGGAGGGAGGGAGGGAGGGAGGGAGGGAGGCAGGGAGGGAGGCAGGGAGGGAGGCAGGGAGAGAGGGAGGGAGGGAGGGAGGCAGGGAGGGAGGCAGGGAGGGAGGGAGGGAGGGAGGCAGGGAGGGAGGGAGAGGGAGGGAGGGAGGGAGGGAGGGGCGGCGGAGCCAGACCCGTCGCGCGCACCGTGAGAGGAGCACCCTGCGACCCGCGAGCCTCCACGCGGTCGCTCGGCGTGAGACAAGCAGGGGGCCAGATGCGAACCCTAATGTGGGATGGCGATTAAGAAAAAAAGGAGGGGGGAACGATTAAAAAAAAAGTTTCCCACACCGGGGGGGACCGCTCAGAAGCAGGGCTCGCCTGTGCGGTGTTTCGTCACCAGGGGGCGCGCGCGCCCGAGGACGGCGGGGGTGGGGGGGGGGACGATAAAAAAAATAATTTCCCAGCCCGGGGCCGGTTTTTTCTAATCATCATCCCGGGCGCCGCCGCGTGAACACGACCCCCGGTCATTTTTTAGTCATCATCCTCCATTACCCCTACCCCCCACGATTTCTGAGGGGGGTTAGGGGTAGGGTTCGCATCTGGCCCCCTAGCGGGGAACGCGGCGCGTGGCCGAGCGAGAGGCCGCGCCCGAAGCAGGGAGCCTACGGCATGCCGGGGAGCGTCCTGCGGAACACGACCGTCGGCAAGACACGAGGCACGAAGAGCTGGGAAGCGGCTCTCCCGGCGGGTCTTCGCGGAAAACGACTGCGGACTCCTAAGCTCGGCGGATACAGCGCGAATAAGCCCCATGTTTAGGAAGGCACCGACTATACACCAACACCGATCCTGGCCAGGATCACCCTGGGCCCAGGATGGGTGTATACGCCCTCCTGCCTTGGGCAAGAAGGCATATACACCGATCCTGGGCCCAGGGTGATCCTGGGCCAGGATCGGTGTTGATGTATAGTTGGTGCCCTCCGAATGTTAAGCGGGACCAAACTGGATTAAGCGGGGCCAAGCTGAATTCAATAGGGGTATACCAGATTCGGCCAGCTGTCGACCACGGAGATACGTGCGCCGATGCTGGATTCAAACTGAACTCCCAAGAGTTGCATCCCAAAAGAGGCAAGAGAGGCAAGGGACACAAAGAAGGACGGGGCATAGGGGGAAGAGCAAAAGGAGTGAATTCATGTTTGCTACCGTTTTCTTCTCTCAGAAACACTTCCCAACCATCCTGTGAGTTCACGTGCTCTTTCTGAAGAGATAGCACCGTCACCTCACCTCACCTCCCGCCCCCCTCCGCCTGGACCTCTCCCGCCCCTCTTCCACAGCCCTCAGCTCCGCCCACGGCCCCCCTTTCCCCCGCGCCTCCCCCTCCTGGAAGCCCACTCTGGTGGAACCGAAAGTCCTCCTCCTCCTCCTCCTCCTCCTCCTCCTCCTCCTCCGCCGTCCATCGCACCGGCTGCGGGGAGCAAGACCCGATCCGACCCCCCCGCCCTGCGCACCCCTCAAAAAGGCCCCTCCCCCTCGGAAGCGAGAGCAGATTCTGGCACTTCCTGCGAAGTGAACACGGCGGACGCCCTGCAGCGTGCGCAGGCACCCGCCAGACAGCGCGTGCCAGATCCTCGCCGTGCCGTCATAGGAGGCGGTCAGCACCTCCAGCCCGTCCGGCGAGAACACGGCGGACATCACGATACCGTCGTGGCCTTCATCCAGCGTGCGCAGGCACTGGCCAGACTCCGCGTGCCAGATCCTCGCCGTGCCGTCATGGGAGGCGGTCAGCACCTCCAGCCCGTCCGGCGAGAACACGGCGGACTCCACCCAACCGTGGTGGCCCTCCAGCGTGCGCAGGCACTGGCCAGACTCCGCGTGCCAGATCCTCGCCGTGCCGTCATAGGAGGCGGTCAGCACCTCCAGCCCGTCCAGCGAGAACACGGCGGAATGCACCGAATCGCGGTGGCCCTCCAGCGCACGCAGGCACTGGCCAGACTCCGCGTGCCAGATCCTCGCCGTGCCGTCATAGGAGGCGGTCAGCACCTCCAGCCCGTCCGGCGAGAACACGGCGGACTCCACCGAACCGTTGTGGCCCTCGAGCGTGCGCAGGTACTGACCAGACTCCGCGTGCCAGATCCTCGCCGTGCCGTCTGTGGAGGCGGTCAGCACCTCCAGCCCGTCCGGCGAGAACACGGCGGACACCACGGAATCCAGACTCAGATCCTCGCCGTGCCGTCTCTAGACGCGGTCAGCACCTGCAGCGCGGGAGTCACCACCAACGTAAGCTCGCTGCCGCCAGTGGCACCGATCTCGGCCAAGGTCGCGCCGCCGCGAAGCTCCGTCTCCCCGAGGAACACCCGCCTCCGGCTGCCCGGCGCGCCACCCTGCGCGGGCGTCCCCGCGAGCACGTCCCGCAGCCGCCACGACGGGCTGGCGTCCAGGGCCGCCAGCTCTCGCCGGCCACGCGCAGGAGGCGACCCCGGGCCAGATGTGGCCTCTGGTGGGCGGCCTGCCGATCGCTGCGTGCGAGGCGACCGCGGCGGCCCGCGTGCCTGGGCCCCCCCCGGAGACCGCGCGCGTGCACGAGGGCCACTCCGGCGAGGGGCCGCCCCTTGGCGCGCGGCGACCCGGGGGGGCCGGGGGGGGGGGTGCAAGAGAGCGCCGAGGCCTGCAGAGCGGCCCTGGCCGGCCGACACGGCTGCGCAGGAGAAGGCGGGAGAGGAAGGGCGCGGGGGGAGACAAGGGGCGCGGGAGAAGCAGGCGAAAGGACGAAAGGAGACGGAGAGAGGAGAGGAGGGAGGAGAGAGGAGGAAGGAGGGAGAACAGAAATAATAATCATGATAACAAGAAGCAGAGGAGGATGAAGAAGAAGAAGAAGAAGAAGAAGAAGAAGAAGAAGAAGTGGCGAGGAGGGGGAGAGCGGGGAGAGAGGAGGGGCGGGGAGAGAGGACGAGGCGCGGGGATGTCGCCCAGGGCCCACCAGCTTGGAGGGCCCGAGGGCCCGCGCGAAGGGCAGTCTGTGCATGCGGCGGGCCAGCGCTGGGAGCGCAGTGCCCGCGGGGGGGGGCCTCGGGGCCGAGCTGCTCAGGGGCCGCGGAGCGGCGTCAGCGGAGAAGGGGCGCACCCCCACCATCACGGGCAGGACCAGAGGGAGCGAAGCGGAGCGAACGGCAAGCCCCTGCGCTGCGCGGCGGGCCGCTCCCTCGAGGTCGGTGCGTCTGCCCACGGGCGATCTCGGAGCCACCTCCCCCCCGCGCCCCCGTCGACGGCGCTGCCGGCAGAGGCCATGGGAGGAGCAAGAGGGGGCACGGCAGGGGGCGGTGCGAGCTGCTGAGCGACGGGCCCCCACGCGCCAGCGGCGCGCCGCATCTGTCAGTGGCGTCCACCGATCAGCCGCAAGCACATGCCACGACATGCTGGTGTGCGCGTGCCTTTCCCTTGCCCGCTGCTTCTGGTAAGACATGGCCCCACACCTGCACGACACACAGCAACAGCACGTGTCACCCCAACTCCGAAGGAAGGAGGAAGGAGGAAGGAATGGATCCGGGAGGAAGGGAGCAGGAGGAGGAAGAGCACACACACACAGACACACGCGCTCGTGTCCCCCCCTTCCTGAAAGGCCTACTCTGTCGAGATATCCCACGCTCTTCTTGGCGGTTCCCTCTTCCGAGCTCATGCTTGTCCAGGCTCGGGCCCCTCCTCGTGCTGCTTCAGCTGATGCTGCTCACCGCCTCCACCTCCCTTGACCCTGCCCCTCGAATTACCCCCCATGTCCACATTGCTCAGCTCCTCCTCGCCCATGCCCCCCCCAATTCCCGTCGCCTCACCCCTCCGGAAGCCCACTCTGATACACCAGAGCCCCGTCGCGCAGATCAGCCCGTCGCGACGACTGCGGGGAGCAATGCACAATCTGACTCGGGCTGAAAAACGACTGCGCTCGCCCGTCCCGCCCACCCCCCCGTCCGCCTCAATGAATGTATGGCATGCCTCACCACCCCCTCCCCCTCGGAAGCGAGAGCAAAGTCTGGCAGTTACTGCGGCGAGAACACGGCGGACTCCACGCTATCGTCGTGGCCCTCCAGCGTGCGCAGGCACTGGCCAGACTCCGCGTGCCAGATCCTCGCCGTGCCGTCTTCGGAGGCGGTCAGCACCTCCAGCCCGTCCGGCGAGAACACGGCGGACCACAGGCAATCGCCGTGGCCCTCCAGCGTGCGCAGGCACTGGCCAGACTCCGCGTGCCAGATCCTCGCCGTGCCGTCATTGGAGGCGGTCAGCACCTCCAGCCCGTCCGGCGAGAACACGGCGGACTCCACCGAACCGTTGTGGCCCTCCAGCGTGCGCAGGCACTGGCCAGACTCCGCGTGCCAGATCCTCGCCGTGCCGTCTCTAGACGCGGTCAGCACCTCCAGCCCGTCCGGCGAGAACACGGCGGACCACAGGCGATCGTCGTGGCCCTCCAGCGTGCGCAGGCACTGGCCAGACTCCGCGTGCCAGATCCTCGCCGTGTCGTCTGCGGAGGCGGTCAGCACCTCCAGCCCGTCCGGCGAGAACACGGCGGACTCCACCCGACCGTGGTGGCCCTCCAGCGTGCGCAGGCACTGGCCAGACTCCGCGTGCCAGATCCTCGCCGTGCCGTCATGGGAGGCGGTCAGCACCTCCAGCCCGTCTGGCGAGAACACGGCGGACATCACCCAATCGTCGTGGCCCTCCAGCGTGCGCAGGCACTGGCCAGACTCCGCGTGCCAGATCCTCGCCGTGTCGTCTGCGGAGGCGGTCAGCACCTCCAGCCCGTCCGGCGAGAACACGGCGGACTCCACCCGACCGTGGTGGCCCTCCAGCGTGCGCAGGCACTGGCCAGACTCCGCGTGCCAGATCCTCGCCGTGCCGTCATCGGAGGCGGTCAGCACATGCAGCGCGGGAGTCACCACCAACGTAAGCTCGCTGCCGCCCCTGGCACCGATCTCGGCCAAGGTCGCGCCGCCGCGAAGCTCCGTCTCCCCGAGGAACACCCGCCTCCGGCTGCCCGGCGCGCCACCCTGCGCGGGCGTCCCCGCGAGCACGTCCCGCAGCCGCCACGACGGGCTGGCGTCCAGGGCCGCCAGCTCTCGCCGGCCACGCGCAGGAGGTGACCCCGGGCCAGATGTGGCCTCTGGTGTGCGGCCTGCCGATCGCTGCATGCGAGGCGACCGCGGCGGCCCGCGTGCCTGGGCCCCCCCCTTGGAGACCGCGCACGTGCACGAGGCCACTCCGGCGAGGGGCCGCCCCTTGGCGCGGCCGCTCTCGCCCGGCGCAGGTGACCACGGACACTCGCATGCCCGGGCCGAGCGCCCGCGGACGGGGGCGACCCGTGGGCGCCGAGGGGGGGAGGCAGGAAAACGCCGAGGCCTGCAGAGCGGCCCTGGCCGGCCGACGCGGCAGGGAGTGGGGAAGATGATCCGACCCTGAAATACTGATACGTGCAGATCATTTCGTGATGGCGCTTCCCGCTGCGAGCGCGTGGGTGGGAGAGTGACAGCCTGTGGCGACTGGGCGTTCCCTGGCGGCTTTCCACGGGCAGCAACATCACCATAAGCATCATCACCACCATCACAACCACAACCATCATCATCACCATCATCACCACCACCACATCCATCAGCATCATCATCATCATCACCATCATCATCATCAGCATCGTCATCAGCATCACCATCACAATCACCATCAGCAACATCACCATCATTATCACCAACATCACCACCACCACCACCACCATCATCACCACCATCACCACCACAACCGTCAACATCAGCATTATCATCACAATCACCATCAACATTCCCATCACCACCGCCACCATCATCAAAGCCGTCATAGTCGTGATCATCACCATCATCCTCATCATCCGAATCCTCCTCATCATCCCCATTCTCATCGTAGCCATCACCATCACCATCACCATGACCAACAATCATCCGACCCCTCATGATCAGAATCATAGTCGTCATCATCTTTACCATGTTCGTCATCATCATCGCAATCATCATCAGCGTCATCACGTCATCATCGTCATCATCACCACCATCAACATCCGCATCACCACCATCCGTCGCCATGCCCATCTCAGCATCAACACGAGCATCACCACCTCGATTCTCGAATCTCGATCCTCGCCCCTCACTCCTTCATTGGAGGAACACAGGCCAGCGCACGCATACACTGTCGGCTCTCATCATGGATGTTTTGGATCCGCGCTCGGGCGCCCCCTGGCGGCACCCCTGGCGCCGCCACTGGCGCGCCCCGCGCGCCGGGGAGGGGGGTCCAGCGCGGATCCAAGAACTCCGCGCGGAGCTCCGAAAATGCACGTTTACGCAGATTTGAAATCGATCCACGCTGCTCGATTCTAGTGAAACCTGGAAGCGACAGGGCACTCTTGTTTTTTCGGATCGCGCTCGGCCGCTGCATAGCCGGTGCTGACTGACATCTTTTTTTCTCGGATCAGTTGCCGTCTTTGTTCCAGTTCCCGCGCAAATTTCGAACAATGGTTCCTTCGCTTCCGGCGGTAATTGTTGGGCTCGAGCGTGATAGGGGGCCCCCTGCAGAATGGCAATCTCGAAAGCATGATGAACGAGCGATGAACGATGGCTGAATTTCCACCGGCGACCACACATCTCGCAGAGGCGTGTAGGGCGGGCGCCACGCAACGCATTGAAACATAGGCGCGACAGCGCCTGGGCGATGCCGCTGGCCAGAGCACCGCGGCCCAGGCGCGCGCGCGATGGCGAACGAGCGGAACGGAACGAAGAAGGCGCGGCCGTGATCGAGCGGCTGGGTGGCCGCCAGCATAGGGCCAATACCACTCGGCGAGCAGGTCGCGCCACTCCTGCCGATCGGAGCGGCATGGCATCCGCCCGCCGCGCACACGGCGGACCCAACACTTCGCCGCGCGCCGCGCGGACTCAATCCCGCTAGTGGCGAAGCCGCGCGTGTTCTTGATCTCGCCCGCGGAGTGGAGCATTTGCCTTCCAGGAGTCTCGTCCCCTCGCGCATGCCAAGCAAGTGGAGATCGGTCAACATCTCCTTGTGCCCGCGGGGCTTTCCACCGAAAGCGTCGTTCGGGTGGTCCAGAATGCGGAAAAAACCATAACTCGGGGCGACCCTGCCAGGCCCAGTATTTGCCAGGGCGGGCTGCCCTCTCGAGAGCGCCAGGTAGCTTCTCGTCAAAGTGCGCCTCGTCCACCTGCGCCCCGATCTTAAATTCTGACCCTTCTTCATCTGCGCTGCCGCCTTCGCGGCAATGTTGCCCGCCTTCTTGGCGAGCGAGCTCTCGCCGCGGACCTCGGCCATGGCCGCGCCCATCAGCTTCTTGATCGTTTTCGGCCAGAGACCAGATTCAGACGCGATGCCGCTGAGCGCCTTCACCGCCTTTCTTTTGAAGGGCGACCCCCGGCGGTCAACCGTCTTGCAGGTCGCACCCAACTCTCGCTGCATCGGCAGCCGAATGAAATAAGTGGCCCGCATTGCCACGACGTCAAAGAACTTCTCCCATGACGACTCCTGGACGCCTGGAAGAACCGAGCCAACTGTCATAGACTTCTGGCCCTTTGGCTTGCACGACGAGCACCCGGAGTCAAGTTCGCAACAGCGCCACGCCTGCTGCGCAGCTGTTCCTTCGCCTTCGCGAGCGCCTCCTGCGCCGCGGCCGTCTTCGCCCCCGCTCCCTCGCGCCGCTGCGTCTCCTCAGGAGGAGAAAGGCGCGCGGCTTGTTTTGCGGCGCGGACTTGCGATTGAGTTAATGTAACGAGCGAGGAATGACTGCGGCGGTCCTGTAGGTAGCCCAAATGCAATGGATCGGTCTTTGTCCAAGCCCGTTTCGTCTCGCTCTTCTAGGCCTTCGCCTCGCCCTGCGATCCCCAGGCGTTCCGCATGCGTTTGTTGGAACGTCGCCTGTGGACGCGCCACGAAAGATAGGCGCTACCTCGTGCCACGCAGAAGCGGCGCCACGCGCAAACACCAAATAACACGTGGCGATATACTCTGTTTCTGAATCGCGTCGCTTTTGGGTGGCAATAACTGGATGTCGGGTTGTAGTGTGGTGGTTGTACGTTACACAAAGGTCCGCATGTCGGCTCTTTCTTGCTGTGGTCGTCCGTCGCCGAGCGGACCGCAGCGCGGACCTTGTCAGATGCCGCGCGGTGAAACGTCGCCACCAGCTGCTTTACCCGTGGTGGCTGTAGGAAAACTTGAAGCCGTTGTTTGGCTTGACATTTTCGGTTTGCTGTGAGTTTGTTCAGTCGTACTGCTCGGTGTCACTGTCCTGTCTGCCCATGGCTCCAAGCAGTGGCGTTTTAGCGGTGCTGTGAGTGCTGTGAGCCTAAAAGCCTTTGCCCACTACACCCTCCCATCCTCCTCTCATTTGCCTGCCTCCCTCCCTCATTGGAACGCAGTGCGATGGCAACGCAATGCGATCACAATGCAACGAGATTGCAATGCGATGCAATGCGGAGGAGGGAGGGAGGAATGAGGAGGGAGGGGGAAGGATGATAGGAGGGGGACGGAAGGGAGGCGGAGGAAAAACGATGTACCCCAACTGTGCAGCCCCCTCCTCCTCCTCTTCTTCTGCGTCTTCTTCGTCTTATTAGTCTTAGCATTAGTATTCGTATTATTATTAGTATTGTTATTATTAGTATTATTATGGGTATTATTAGTATTAGTTTCATTAGTAGTCTTATTATTATTATTATTACTATTATCATTCGTCTTATTATCATTCGTCGCCGTAGTATTATTATTCTTATTATTAGTATTATTAGTATTTGTCTTTTTTTACTATTACTATTATCATTATTCGTATTATTATTATGGATCGTATTATTACTTCGTAGTATTGTTATTATTATTGTTATTAGTGATACTATTCTTATTATTATGATTCCTCCTCGTCCTCCTCCTCCTCACCTGCCTCCTCCTCCTCCTCCTCCTCCTCTTCCTCCTCCTCCTCCTCCTCCTCCTCCTCCTCCTCTTTCTCCTCCTCCTCCTCCTCGTCCTCCCCCTCCTCCTCCTCCTCCTCCTCCTCCTCCTCCGTCTCCGTCTCCTCCTCCTCCTCCTCCTCTTCCTCCTCCTCCGCCTCCTCCTCCTCCTCCTGCTCTTCCTCTTCCCCCTCTTCCTCCTCCTCATCCTCATCCTCCTCCTCCTCCTTCTCCCCCTCCTCCTCCTCCTCCTCCTCCTCCTCCTCCTCCTAAGGCCACAGTGGCAGCAATCCATATTCCTGAGCGAGCTGATGGCCGTGCTCCGCGTGCTGGAGGTGGCTTGCCCGCCCATCATCATCGTCTCCGACTGCCAGTCGGTCATCGACGGGTTTCTGAGAGGGCCCTCGTGGGCGGCGCGCCCCGCCACGCCACACAGAGACGTGTGGGCGCGCTGCTGGGCCTTGATCGCTGAAAACGGTGGTCTGGGGCCGCGAGGGGTCAGTTTCGAGAAAGTAAAAGCCCATGCCACGAGAGCCCAACGAAACGAGATGGGCCTCGAGCTGTGGGAGGGAAACAAATTCGCCGATCAGTATGCCAAGCTAGGAGCTCGACTGCAGCAGCACCCTGAATGGCACGGAGCTGCATACATACAGCGATTCAAACTCGTCACGGATGTGCTTGAGTTCGCAGCCTACGTAGGAGTGTTAGGCAGAGGGCTCGTTGACACCTCCGAGGGCTCGAGTCCGGTTGAACGGGACTCGAACCCACCCAACCCCCCCGGACACCAGCCTGGTGGGGGTGAAGGGGGGGCCGTGGAGCCTCCCCACCTTCCGCCTCCCGGCGCCCCGCCCCACCGTGTTGGGTTGGGGGGAGACGGAGGTAGGATCGAACGAGCCCGCGCCCAGGGGCAAAGGCTAATATGCCTCCCCCGTGTGATCTTCTGTCGCCGATATGCCAGGTACGCTCAGGACAGATGGGTTGGTTTGCTGTCGAGCTGTGTCGAGGGAAACCCCCGAACAATGGCTGGACGTTTGGGCCGTCTGTGGGAAGGTCGACACCCCACCACAGGCAAGCCGTTTTGACCAAAGCCAAACTTTATCGCCCAGGGACGGCCGAGGTAGGGGAAGCTTTTAATCGTCGCCGTGGTGCGTGCCTCGCAGCTGCGGAGATCAGGCTAGCATAATCCAGCATAATCCTCCTCCTCCTCCTCCTCCTCCTCTTCCTCCTCCTCCTCCTCCTCCTCCTCCTCTCCTCCTCCTCCTCCTCCTCCTCCTCCTCCTCCTCCTCCTCCTCCTCCTCCCCTCCTCCCCCTCCTCCTCCTCCTCCGTCTCCGTCTCCTCCTCCTCCTCCTCCTCCTCCTCCTCCTCCTCCTCCTCCTCCTCCTCCTCTCCTCCTCCTCTCCTCCTCCTCCTCCTCCTCCTCCTCCTCCCCTCCTCCTCCTCCTCCTCCTCCTCTTCCTCCCCCTCCCCCTCCCCCTACTCCTACTTCGCTCCCCTCCTCCTCCCTCCTCCCCTGCTCCCTGCTCCACTGCTCCGTCCTCCTCCTCATCCTCCTCCTCCCCCTCCTCCTCCTCCGCATCCTCCGCCTCCTCCTCCTCCTCTTTCTCCTCCTCCTCCTCGTCCCATCCTCATCCTCCTCCTCCTCCTCCTCCTCCTCCTCCTCCTTCTCCTCCTCCTCGTCCTCCTCCTCCTCCTCCTCCGTCTCCTCCTCCTACTCCTCCTCCTCTCCTCCTCCTCCTCCCTTCCCCCGCCTCCTCCTCCTCCTCTCCTCATCCTCCTCCTCCCCTCCTCTCCTCCTCCTCCTCCTCCTCCTCCGCCTCCTCCTCCTCCTCCTCCTCATCCTCCTCCTCCTCCTCCTCCTCCTCTTCCTCCTCCTCCTCCTCCTCATCCTCCTTCCCCCCCCTCCCCGTCGTCCAACCCATCGTCCCCCTCCTCCTGTTCTTTCCTCCTCTTACTCTCCTCCTCCTCTTCCTCCTCCCCCTCCTCCTCCTCCTCTTCCTCCTCCTCCTCCTCTTCCTCCTCCTCCTCCTCCTCGTCCTCCTCCTCCTCTTCCTCCTCCTCTTCCTCCTCCTCCTCTTCCTCCTCCTCCTCCTCCTCCTCCTCGACTTCCTCTTCCTCTTCCTCTTCCTCTTCCTCCTCTTCCTCCTCCTCCTCCTCCTCCTGGTCATCCTCCTCCTCCTGGGCGGTAGCAACGCAACGCAATGAACACGCAAGGAACACACACACACACACACACAAACAAAAACAAACACAAACAAAAACAAGAAACGATGGTTTCGAGAAAACGTCTGGGGGAGGGGTGATCGGGCTTGTCCGAAATCATGTGTTGCTGTTTAGTTCGTTTGTTGTTTGTTGTTGGTTGTTTTGGTTGGTGTTTTTGTTTTTCCCAGTGTGCCCGCTGTGGTTCGCAAAGTCGTTTTTTTTTTTTCGCAGGCGCCCGCGCGCGTCCGGAAAGGAGAGGGAGGAGAAAAAGGGGTGGAGAATTGAAGTATGGATGCAATGAAAAGGGCTGCGAAATGACCACCTAAGGTCCCGCACGGGAGCCCCATGGAAGGAAGAGGAGGAGGAACATGGAAGAGGTTTGAATGGTTTTGCGCCCGCTGTCAATGTGCAACGGGGGGGCCTTTGACCCCGAAGCCGGGTGACACATACGACACAACCGCTACATGGTGGAGTGCAAGACCGCGGCCAGCACAACTACGAGGGAACGCGCGCCCAACATGTGCGAAAACCATGTACAAACGAGTGGCCGATATGAACTGACCAATGTGGGACACAGAACGGGCACACCAGTACTACCTATACGACCACCCTGCGGGTGATAAAGAACTTGGGGGGGGAGGGCCCCAGCAATGGGCAACAGTTGTGATTGTTGTTGTTGCGACGTTGCCAATGGAGAATGTTGGGTCGCCGCTCGCTCTTGGGAGCGTCGGTGTCGAGTTGTTTACATCACCCTTCGTTTTTTGGCGCCTTGGTACCATTCGTCCCTCCCCATACTGGAGCGCGGGCAAAGGCTGGCGCAGCCCGTGCCCCCTCTTGCACTGTCGATCTCACTATCGATCTCACGAAATCGGTCTCACTTGATCAATCCCACTATCGATGTCAAAGTCGAACTCATCATCGATGTCTCTCGGCCGGTCTCACTGTCGATCTCACCATCGATCTGACAATCGATATCACTATTGATATCACTACCGGTTTCCCGAACGATCTCCCTTTCGATCTCACTCGATCGATCTCACCGTCGATATCACCGTCGATCTCACACACGATCCCACCATGCCGCTCGACGCA
>CAUYUJ010002029.1:92500-94405 GCA_963575745.1 Prorocentrum cordatum
GAGCCCAAAGAGCTTGACATGGACCCGCGACTCCAGACCGGCCCAGTCCTCTGGAAGACGATTCACTTACCCTCCAAGGAACCCGGCGCCATTCCATGACATGCTGTGCAGTGTTGTGTTCTGCGCCGCTGTGCGATGCCATGCTTTGCGTTGTTTTGAACTGCAATGCTTCACCGCGAAATGCCACGCCATGCTATGGCATGGCATGCTACGCTCTGCCGTGCTCTTCTACGCCATGCCATGCCGTGCTCTACTATGCATCGCGTATTCTCTCGCGGCCCTGACCGACATCCGACTGTGCGAATAGAGAGGATATCTACGCCATGGTAAGGGATGGGACGGAAGGGTAAGACGTCAGATATGACGCGAGCGCACCGAGCTTGTCCTCCAACCTCCCACCTCCCCCCCCTGCGCCTCCTGTGCCCCCTATCTCGCCCAAACACGTGGAGCGGAAACCATGACGCCGAGCTGTGCCAAGGCAGCACCTTGGGGAACAAAAAATTATCCTGGCGAAGGACCCAACAATATGCAGTTGTGAGTATCGCAATTGTGAGTATCTTCTTCGGTGGCGCTCCCTATGGGGCCACGAACCGCATGAGGGGTGTGCCGACATGTGGCGGGGTACACAACGCAAAGGAATACGATAGATCTGATTACGAGAGAAAGAACGCGGGTGAGTCAGAGCGCGAGGGAATCTGAGTATGAATGGGTCTGCGCGCGAGTGAATATATTTGCATGAATGCGATCATGGAAACGCCTCGTGTAAGTGTATATGAATGTGAACGGTTCGAGCATGCCTGTCCGAACACACGTGACACTGGGCGTGACCGCCGCAGGCAGCTTCCGCGGGAACCCCGACGGCAGCGTCCGCACGTCGCGACGCCCATGTCGGCCCGCCTCTTGCGAAGATCGCGCCCGCTTTCGGCTCTTCTTTTCCTTCCTCTTTGCCCGCGCACTCCAAAATCCAAGGCTGCGGGCGCAGCGCAGCGCGGAGTCCCCGCGACGCGCGCTGGTCGCCCCGGGCGGGGTCCTAGCGACGCGCGCGGGTCGTCCGCTGCGCGAAGCAGAGAGAGCTGACTAGCTAACTGGCTGGCTGATAGCGGGCAAGTCTCTGACCGCTGGGCAGAGCGACGACGGGCGAACGAGGCGCCGGGCCCCCCGCAGCACGGAGTTCCCGCGACGCGCGCCGGTCGCCCCGAGAGGGTCCCAGCGACGCGCGCGGGTCGTCCGCGGCGCGAGGCCAAACAATTAGTCGGGCAGTCGAGAGAAGGCGCGGCTCGGGGGAGACGCTCCTCAGGTCAGGCCTCGCGGATGAACTCGGTGAAGCCGAGCTCCCTGGCGAGGGCCGTCGCTTCCCTCCTGCACCGCTTCGTGCGCGCCGCAAACTGCTCCAGCTGCTTCCGCAAGCCCTGCGGCGGCCCTGCCAGGAAGAACTCGATGCGCGGCGCCCGCATGAGCAGGAGGTCCTCGTGGCGCGTGGCGCGCGAGAGCAGCGCGTAGAGCTCCAGCCACCAGTCGTCGTCCTCCTTCTTGCCGTTCCCTACCTCGTGGCGGCCGCAATCCAGGATCACGCCTGGGCGACGTCGACCGAGGGAGCAGCGCGCCAGGCAGCCGACGGCCCAGGGCGAGAGTCCACGGCCACTGGGGCCTTCGGTGGAGCTCCCTGTGGGGCAACGAAGCGTGTGAGGGGTGTGCCGAAATGGGTGTGGGGGACGCATGCGGGCGGCGGCACTGGGGCCTTCGGTGGAGCTCCCTGTGGGGCCACGAAACGTGTGAGGGGTGTGCCGAATTGGGTGTGCGTGACGCATGCGGGCGGCTGCACTGGGGCCTTCGGTGGAGCTCCCTATGGGGCCATGAAACGTGTGAGGGGTGTGCCGAATTGGGTTGGTGGGGGAACGCTGCGGG
>CAUYUJ010002030.1:0-2500 GCA_963575745.1 Prorocentrum cordatum
GAGGGGGAGGAGGAGCAGGCGGAGGAGGAGGAGGAGGAGGAGGAAGAGGAGGAGGGCAACGGTAAACCCAAGAGTGATCAACGATTTTGGAATACACCCTTCCTCCAAGCTGCCTCCTGATATGCCCCATACAAGGGTTCATGTCCACTGAGGGAGCTGCCTCGTTGGAAGACATCTGTTTGAAGACACGGAAGCATGTCAACACATTGTTCTCGGGAGCCCATCGCCACATATCAACCTGACTGTTGCGCCTTGACGATCCTGAATCGTTCCAGACGACACTCCTGGGACTTCAACGCTGCGAAACAATTTAGCTGCCGCGCCCTCATAATCCTGGATCCCTCCAACACACCATTTCTGGTGTGTTGGTCATGGGAATCCGTGAAAACCTCGCACGTTTTTCAAACGAATGTGCGCGGCGCAAAGGCGGGAGTCACACTTTGAAAAGGAATCGTCCTCAATCCGCGAAACCCTTGCAAGTTTTTGAACGAATGTGCGAGGCGCTAAGGCGAGATCCGCATTGTGAAAAGGAACCGCTCTCATTCCGTGAAGCTCTTGTGAATGTTTGAGACGAATGTGCGCGGCGCTAGGTCGAGCGTCACATGTTGAAAAGGAACCGCCCTCAATGCGTGAAACTCTTGCAAGTTTTCAAACCGAATTTGCGCGGCTGTAAGGCGAGAGCCACATTTTGAAAACGGGTGGCCCTCAATCCGTGAAGCTCTTGGCAGTCTTTTATGGCGAGCTTTTTGTATGACGAATGTGCGCGGCGCTAAGGCGATATCCGCGTTTTGAAAATGACCCGCCCTCAATCCGTGAAGCTGTTGCATTTATTCCAAAACGAATGAGCGCGGCGCTAAGGCGAGAGCCAATGTTTGAAAACGACTGCCCTCCATTGTGAAGCTGTTTTGAACTTTAATCTTCAGGGTCATAACAGGTGAGGAAATCTACGGCGAAACGCCTGGACCGCCCTAGAACTAGTCTCGAGGTACGACAGGGGAAAGTCATCTATAAGAAAAAGGAATGGAGGAAGATGAGGAGGAGGAGGAGGAGAAGGAGGAGGAGGAGGAGGAGGAGGAGGAAGACCATCACTTGGCGAATGGGGAGGCTAAGGGTTGGCCGACCCGACCCGAACCCGAAACCTCGTGGCACTGGGCCACCAGTTGTTCTCCACAGCGGCCATGGGTGCCGCTGAGACGGCAGTGCGCTGCCGACGCTGAATGCGGTGCTGGGGCCTGTTGTGGCCTTGCGCACCAGGCCTCAGCAGCACCGTACCGCCACCGCCCACGATCGTGGGGGGTGTGGAAGTGGGGCAGAGCTGCTGTCGGGGCGGACTGGCAACCCAAGCTCACCCCCGTGCTCAGAGGCCCCCGTGGGGTTGTCGCCTGGCTGACGGAACCCTCAAGCTCGGGTTCTAGGGCTGGCTCCGTAACCAGCACCGTCAGTCCAGGAAGGAAGCTCTGACCCTAGCAAACAGCCGTGGGCTGAGGCGAAGCTGCAGCCCTGTGCCGCAGAAGAGTGCGAAACGCTCCTTCCCCCTGAGGCGGGGTGCCTGACACGCGTGCAGGACCACACACGCACGCACACACGCACAGTACTCAGTTAGGCCCAGATGTGGCGTTGCACACCTGGTCACAATCCCGTTCCTCCGCCGCCTGTGTCGGGGAGGTGGGAAGGTGAACCTGGGCAGCAGTCGGGGTGTGCAAGGGAGCCCAAAATCCCCCCCCGTGCCCAGCAAGAGGTAGCGCCAAACAGCACTCTGCAGTGAAAAGGACGGCATGACTCGCCTGGCTGGCGGTACCCCAAAGCTCGGGTACTGGGGCTGGCTGCGGGACACCAGCACCGCCAGTCGGAGCGAGAAACAAAACCCCAGATCGAACCTGCATCGGGCCAAGGCGTATCTGCGGCCAATGCCGCATGAGAAGGAAATGCGCGCTCCTTCCCCCTGAGTCGGGGTGCCTGACACGCGTGCGGGGAGCGCGCTTGCACACACGCACAAGTACACAGAGAATGAGGCGACGCCAGGACGACTCGGCACTGCCCACCCCTGGTGTAGAGAACGCCAGGACGGTGGGCAAACCTTATCCCTGGTGTGGGCCTGTCTGCGCCTGGGCTTGAGCTGTCTCTCTGAGCAGCTGCTCCAGCGGCACGGGAGGGAGACTGAGCACAATCGGGCTGGCGGCGGAATTCTTGGGGTGACGGCCAGACTGTGCTCTCTGTAGCTGCAGCTTAGCCCCATTATGTGGCGGTCTCAATTTACAAACACCAGACAAACCTCTCGAATTGCCCTCCTTAAAGTAACCACGCTTGTGGCACACCAGAAAACTTGTTGGCTGTTCGAGGTGCTCGTAATAGAACAAAGTATACCCCCTGGGGTTGGAGGCCAGGCTGGACAACTAGTGGCAGTGTCCAGGACACTCCATTGCACTGCATCGCTCCTCATATGCTTTGAGCGTGCGGACGCGGATGCGGCAAATCGTACACCGGCGCTGGCCAGTCACAA